>NW_021027751.1:201931-305402 GCF_004153795.1 Camellia sinensis
CCTAGGTTTATTTCATGATTTTCAAACAAATCCAACATGATACAATTTTCATGCAATACAAAAATTACCACATGTCTATCTATAGACGGAGTATTGAAAAAGAACAAGAAGAATCCCTACCTCAAATGGAGAACTCAAATGGAGAAGATGACCCGAAATCAAAGTGCTCCAAATCCCAAATTTCTTGGATCACAACGAAGCCCTCGACGATCAACACACTTCTTACAAAGGCCCAAGGTGAGGAAAACACTCTAGCTAGATCAATCCTAAGAGAGAAGTTAGGTTTTAGAGTGAGGTGCTCTCCAATGGAGGTTTTGAAAAAGTAAGAGAGAGAAAGGAAATCAAAAAGTGACCAAAAATGTGATTTCACGGACTGACATAATAACAGGTCCGCTCGAGCGTACAACACTCCGCTCGAGCGTCAGACACAGGTTCACGCTCGAGCGTCCAAACTGCCGCTCGAGCGGAAGACCAAAACCTGGGCAAAAATTTCAAAGCTTTAAAATACCACCAACTAAATCCCAACTTGCCCATCACAATCCAAAACTCTAAAACAAAGAGTAAGGGATAGAAATGAGAATAAGACAACAACAAATCTACGGAACCGAGTCCGGATTACAGTGAAACAACAACAGGGAATACTGGGATCGCTATAAATTCAAAGTAATTTGTTTGTAAATTATTCAGCAAATTGCTCCACCAAAAGCACAAGGCCAACAGATCACACAGCAACCAACACCCGAGTATTAGAAAAAAAACTATTCTCCCTACAAACTTTCGATTCACTCCTACCAAGGAAGAGACTAACCAAGGGAACACGTTCCAAACGAGAACACTGTAGACACAAATGCTACAACAAAAACCAAACCTTTTTCCGAAACAATTCACCAACAACCGACTAGCGCTTCAAGCCAAGTCACTACCCAACAACAAAACTTCAAATAAAAGGATAGACAAGGCAAATCTATTACATCAATATAAGAAAACATTTTCTTGCTCATGAAACATTTCAAAATAAACCTTGCCTTTTCAACGCAAAACTCAAAAGTTTTGTAAACATTTTTCACAAATACGGTGTTATCCAAAACACAAAACCATCCACAGTTTATCTGCCAAAAATCATTCATTTGGAATTCCTCAAAACCCTTGAATTAAATCAATTTCTCAACAACACCCTTAGGTGGCCCAAATACTAGGAAAAGTTTTGTTTTCCATTTCTTTCCAAAATAACACTATCGACAACCATCACGCACACGGTGATACCACAACCAACACAGAACATAACATTTCTATAATGATAGTTATTAGAAATAACAACAGCACTATCAACAGATAAGTATAAAAACTATATCACACTTTCAAAGATAAGCATATGAGCTGCATCTTCACTTCTCTAGACAAGCATATAAGCTGTATCTACGGAGTTCATCCTCCATCTCCTCCCAATCCCATCCGGTTTAGAGGTACATCCCCCATCTTCCCCTAAACCGCGGAGTACATCCCCCATCTCCTCCTCTACACACAATGCATATAAACACAAAGGTTCTATACACAATCAATCAATACATAAAGTTAATGTATTCTATCAACCGTCATATTCAATGACATATCCAATTGATTAGTTTTAGTTTGCCTAATCATCATGCATTGTCTACAACGATCAAAACTACCCTCCACCGGTAGCCCAAGCAATTATTTCTAAACAGATAAAAAAACCTCCAGCAGATAAAATATCAATGTTTTCAAAAGTGAGCGATTAATCGATGTCAACCCAAAACCCGATACCAACATGCTGACTAATCAACTCAACAAACCATCACTCTTAGTAAACCACATACTGAAGTGCCGCTAACCCCAAACACGGAGTTCCCCACACAAGCCTCCAAATTTGAAATCTCAACGGATCTCCTAAAATCAAACCACAACAACACTGTGTCTAAGGGAATTACTATCCCCCCCCCATGGCTACGTAGCAAGCCTGCTCATCTCCTTGACCGAAAACCGACTTCACGAAGCACAATTTGACCGACGCTAATCTCGCCACCCTAGAACACAACCTGTTCTTCCTCTTAAGAATGCTGCCAGCCTCCACCCACAACCATACCCAACATTCACACATAACCTTGCCAACATCCCGCAACTCTCAAAACCACCATATCTAACACATTCTCCCACGGATTCCCGTTCTCAACCAAAAAATCATTAAGGTGAATAAGGCGCACAGGACGTCACACAACTAACTCATTATACAGTACCAAGTAAGCAACAACATTAGGATCATTGACCCCACTAACAACTTCTCAATAAAAAAAAGAGAGCTTAAAACCCATACATACTCCCCAATACCTGAGGATTAAACAAACAACAAAGTACATATACATACGATACAAAAACATGGTGCCTCAGCATCCAACAGTACACCGATCAACAACAAGATGATTCATATGATACACTACCGGCCAACAACACAAAAGTCCCCCTCCAGGGTAATATTATAGGGCTACCTAATAAGTCGCCCCTCGCGAGGCTCCTGAAGCCTGGCCTGACCGTTTCTGGTACCGATAGCGTCCTTGACTGGACGGGTACAACTGAGTCTGACTGGGTTTTGAAACACCCGAAGAACTTACACGCAAAGGACAAAAACGTCTACCATGGCCCTGCTGGCCACAAACGAAACAACCACCAGACCCCCTACTCTGAGACTGGTCTGAAACCTGCACCTCCCCGGACCTTCCAACCGAAGTGTCCGAAACCCCTGGCGAAGAAAAGGAACCAGCCCCTGACTGAGCATGTTTCCGCCTCCACCCCTTACTGAGCCTAGAGTATTCAGGAACCGAAGGACTTACCGCAATGGTCTCCTCCTTAACCCCATCATCACTCGTAATCATGGCCTCTACATGGGCCGCTGCCTCGACTAAATAATAATAATCCTTCCAAAAGGATCCAGCTACCTTCTCCCGAATATCGAAACACAACCGCCTTTCAAACTCAAAACAACGACGCTTCTCTGTTGCCACTAACTCCGGAGCAAACCTTGACAAGCTAGCAAACCGCATCTCGAACTGCGCCACAGGAGTATCATCCTGACGTAAATCCAAAAACTGATCCCTCAACCTTTCCCGAGCAGAAGGAGGGAAATACTTGGCCAAAAAGGCCTCGGTAAAAGCAACCCACGTGCTACCCACATTATTCTTAGCATACTTCCACCAATAATTCGCATCACTCTTCAACTGAAAAGTCGCCAACGAAACCCTCAACTCCTCATCTTCGACTCTGAGCATATCAAGAGTCTTGGTAATCTGCTCTAGCCAACTCTCTGCCTCCAACGGTTTAGCCTCCCCCACAAACTCTGGTGGGCCGGAGCGGAAAAACTCCTTAGTAAGCTTGAGAGCATGCCCGCTGCCGCCCTCAGTGCGAGCTAGGGCGTCTTGCACTGCTCTCACAATCTCACATGCGACATTCTCGCCGACAGCCGATGCTGCAACGGCAGGTACTAAAGGAACTGCTGTGCCTCTCCCGGCGCTCCTACCACTCATCCGACCTCTACTCCCTCTTGTAGACATCCTATTAAACACGAAGGCAAAATACACTTAGCGCAAAACACAATAGCCTTCTCCGAGGCACACTCCACTACTAAGTCACAAGATATACACCTCTATTGCATATAAAAATCTAAACATATACACACATAATCGAATCAAGTCTACAAAGATAGTCACTCATCCCGGAACTCTCAAGGAATTCCCATCAGAAACCACGTTGATCAGGCGTGTTTCCAAAAGGACCTCAAAGTAAGTTCAACGGCTATGAATATTATCCAGGAGACTGAATCCCATGCTCACATAAATGCAACACATAAGTCCTAACTTTCATGATATCTATATGCAACGTCCTCACAATACGTAGTAAACCCACTGTGGTAAAAACCACTTCCCACGAGCCCAAAGTATTCAAACCCGGCTGCTTTGATACCAAGTTGTCACGCCCCACTATTTATTACTCGGAGTCATTACCAAATTCCTTAACTTAATCCAATTTCAGAGATAACATGCGGAAATAAACTCATACATTCAATCCGTAGAAATGATTAACAATACTCTCATTCGTATGCAAAGTAAACATTACATGAACTAACTTAATAAATTGCCCTTGGGCTTACATCACTTAAGGTACAAGAAGAAGGGTGTAACCCTTTTACAACAATGGCATTCCGCCAACATAACTAAGGCCCCGTGGCCAGTAAATAAATAGATCCAAATCTTGCAGCTCAACCTGCTTAATACTCTGAAAAAGATTCAACAACGTGGGATGAACATATAGTCCAGTAGGGGAAACTCAAACATGATCCTCAACAATAACAAAACTTACAGATAGCTTATGATCATGACACTTATTCTCATACTAGAATAGTAATGTGACAGTTTTTACAAAATTATACATGTATGAACTTTTCTCGAAAACAATCGTTTCATTCAACACTACAAGTGGTTTGTCTTTCTTTTTTCCTTTGATTAACCCCCATTCCCAATCTTTCATAATATTAACAAATAACTTAGGAAGTAATCTCACTAAGCCCGATACCCTCTTCCATTTCCTATTACATACTCAGATGTACCTTCTCAAACATGTTTATCTATAAACATTCGTTCTCCTCCACACTTTCCAAAAGACAAAAAATGACATTTTGGTTCGTTTCCATTACTATCATAACTATACATGCATATCTTTGTAAAAAATAATAAATTTACAACCTACCAACATGTATACAATCAACCAATGGAGTAACTCAGTCCTCCGAACTGTAACCAAATCAAATCCATTGATATTTTTAGTTACAACGAAACAACAACACCCATTTCACTCCTAGCTATGTGCGTAGTAAGCCAACAATACACCCACTCAACAACATAAACAACAACCCAGTTTACCAGGCGCTAGCTGGAGGGTATGGTACCTTCGATTATTAGCGCAGTCAGTTCTCCAGGCGCTAGCTGGAAGGTAACGGTACCTTTGATTATAAGCGCGGGGTATAACACCAACAATCACAGCACATCAAAGGCATAACCAACATGTATTAATGCATAATACATAAACTATCAAGACCCGGCAATGTGTTTAAAGGAACAACACATGACCATCTCCTTCCAAAAAATATACATACATATAATGTATCTAGCACTTCATCACATACGATGTTCAATAATCAATGGCAAAAGCCAACCCGATAATTCTACACAACCGTGTCATCCTCCACCGATGACCAAGGACAAAACCTCTAGATGCATACAGTTGTACATCTATTAAAAGACTCACATATCATGAATCACAAACCCAAAAAATATTAACATGGTAGTTAAAAATACAACTTCTACAGTGTTTTCAACACTCAAGATACAACAATCCAATTCTCAAACTTATTTCGAAAACACTTCCCTCATTTTCAAAAAACGATTCATTTCCTTTTTGTTATCACAAAACCAACTCCATTAATCTTGCTTTCATAAAATCAACTCCAAAACCATGGTTAATCCTTTAGCATTAACACCCTTACACACTCATTTTGACAAAAGAGATTTACACACAATGGTCAACAAACCCCCGTTTTAATTACTCAACAAAATATAATTTAGGCTTTCTTCATTAACTACAACATGCTAATTTATATTTATATCAGCAAGACAACAATCGATGAAGCCAAAACCATCTCCACACAACCAACCCTAGGTTTATCTCATGATTTTCAAACAAATCCAACATGATACAATTTTCATGCAATACAAAAATTACCACAAGTCTATCTATAGACGTAGTATTGAAAAAGAACAAGGAGAATCCCTACCTCAAATGGAGAACTCAAAGAGAAGAAGAGCACGAAATCAAAGTGCTCCAAATCCCAAATTTCTTGGATCACAACGAAGCCCTCGACGATCAACACACTTCTTACAAAGGCCCAAGGTGAGGAAAACACTCTAGCTAGATCAATCCTAAGAGAGAAGTTAGGTTTTAGAGTGAGGTGCTCTCCAATGGAGGTTTTGAAAAAGTAAGAGAGAGAAAGGAAATCAAAAAGTGATCAAAAAGTGATTTCACGGACAGATATAATAACAGGTCCGCTCGAGCGTACAACACTCCGCTCGAGCGTCAGACACAGGTTCACGCTCGAGCGTCCAAATTTCCGCTCGAGCGCCGGATGCACTCCCCCAGAATTTTCTGCAGACGACCAAAATGCTGAGAGAAGGAAATTCACGCTCGAGCGTCCAAACTGCCGCTCGAGCGGAAAGACCAAAACCTGGGCAAAAATTTCAAAGCTTTAAAATACCACCAACTAATTCCCAACTTGCCCATCACAATCCAAAACTCTAAAACAAAGAGTAAGGGATAGAAATGAGAATAAGACAACAACGAATCTACGGAACCGAGTCCGGATTACAGTGAAACAACAACAGGGAATACTGGGATCGCTATAGACTTGTTCCATGACTAACAGATTCCTAGACTAATGGAATACTCCTAAAACTTAGGACACCACAACTGACTGCCAAAAGAATAGGACAACTGAAACTTTATTCAACAAAAATAACAATAACTAAAATAAATAGCTAACAATATGAAGCACTGTTCAGATTTCTCTATTTCTCTCTATGCCTGTATATATATACATGGGCCGATCTCTCTGTTTCTCTCTCTAGACGCTCTCTCATGGAGGACGACGACGATGAGTTCGGATTTGCCGGAGCCAAGTGTGCCTAGTGTGTGTATATCCTATCAAAACGCACTCTAGTTGAAATCTTTTTTCTAGATCTGAATCTTTGATACATACTTATATCTATGTGTGTGTGTGTGTGCGCGCGCGCACATGCGCGCGCTCACATGCGCGCGCTTTTCTTTGATTAAATACTGTAGTTGAAATCTTCAAAGCAAGTCTTCTTAATATATGTGTGTAATGTTTTGCATTCTTTGATTGATTTTGGAAAAATATACTTAGAAACGAGTGGGTTTTAATATTTTTGGTGCATTTTACACGTTGAAGTACAACAAAAATTGACTTCTAAAACATGAATTTATATTTTTTTTTCTTTTTTTTGCTCTACAAGTTATCCATTTGTAAGATTCCAGTCCATTTTGGCAAGGCTTAAGAGCTTTTGATAGGCAATGTTAAGCTTTGAATGCTAATGAACTTAAATCATTTGTCTTTCCTTCATGTTCTGGACTTCTTGTAAAAAAGTGGAGTTGCAGATCAAAGGAGAGGGAACATGAAACTAATACTCAAAAGGTCATACATGGTGTACGCATCTTCATATGACTGTTTGTGACAAATTATTATGGTGAACTTTGCTGCACTTGGATATGTGATTGTAGTAGGTTATTTTCCACACCTACATAATATCCCATTTTGGCGTTGGATCTCATCAACCAATGGATCTAGATCTGGAAACATACACTGTAACGCCCCACTTTTTATTACTCGAAGTCATTACCAAATTCATTAACTTAAGTCAAGTTTAGAGATAACATGCGGAAGTAAACTCTTTAGTCCCATGAATAGGAGTAAATAACAATTCTCTCATCTGAATGCAAATTAAATATAACATGAGCATACTGAATAAAATGCTCGAAGGCTTACATCATTAAAGAATCAAAGAAGGGTGTAACCCTTTTACATCTATGGCATTCCGCCAACACAAAAGAGGCCCCGTGGCCAACAAGTAAGAAGATCCACATCCTGTAACACATCATGCTTAACACCTGAAAAAGATTCAACAACGTGGGATGAACATATAGTCCAGTAGGGATCTCTACATGATCCTCAACAATAATAACTTACAGATAGCATGATCATGAATGCTCAATCTCGTACTAGAGTAGTAATGTGGCAGTTTATACAAAAGTATACATAAGTATAAGCTTTTCTCAAAACAGTCAATCCATTCAGCGCTATAAGCGATTCATCTTTCATTTCATTTCATTAACCCTTGTTCCCAAACTTTCACAACAATAACAACTTCTTAGGAAACCAATTTCTCTAAGCCCATTATCTTTCTCACATTTTCCATTCTTATAACAGATATTCCCTTTCAAAATATACTTTTAAATACCCAATTTTTCCTTCACATTTTGGCATTTTGGTGTGTTTTCAATACATCCATAACTATACAAGCATTCCTTCAATAAAAGGGAGATAATAGATCATCAACATGTATAAAATTAACAATTGAGGCAACTAGGCCCTCCAAAACTATAACCATCACAATCCATGATATACTCAGATACACTGAGACAAAACAATAAAAACTCTGCTCTACCGGCTATATACACAATAAGCCAAGGATACAACTCTCACAACAATATGCCATTTTACCAAGCGCTAGCTGGAAGGGTGTGGTACCTTCTATTCTCAGCGCAGTCAGTTCTCCAGGCGCTAGCTGGAAGGTAACAGTACCTCTGATTATAAGTGCAGGGTATAATACCAAGAATTACCATACAACAGAGTATAACCAACAAGTGTAATACATACACATAAACTATCAAGATGCATAAGCAATGTGTTAAAGTATATGAACACATAAGTATGTGTGGGGTACATCCCCTTTTTCCTCCCTAACAGTTTATACATATAATGTATAATAGCACTTCATTACATACAATGTTCAGTCAACACAGATGTAATGCATATACGACAATTTAACACAACCATGTCATCCTCCACCGATAACCAAGTACAAAACCTCTAGATGCATGATTTTAGTACATCTATTATAAAGACTCAACTCTCATGAGATCTTAAATCTAACAACAATTTCCCAAATGTGCGTATTCAACACTCAAGATACAACAATTCAATTCTCATATTCATTTTTTAAAACTCACATAGAGTTAACACTTCATTTCCCATTTCCAAGAACGACTTCCAGGATTTTCCAATTCCAAAACCCCATTTTCATTTCATAAAACCAATACCGTTCTTCTCAAAATTTTCCAAATCAATTATGCAAATTAATTCATAATAGTAAAATTAGGGTTTTTTCTTCTATCAACATTAATATACTAATTCACACCCCAATTAGTCCAAATCACCATACGTGATAACAAACCCATTTTCAACAACCAAACCTAGGTTCACCCCCATGATTTTCAAACAAACCCAACAAGGATATAATTTTCATGCAATACAAAACTACCACATGTCTATCTATAGACGAAGCACTGTAAAAGAATAAGGAAATCCCTACCTCAAACTCGGAGCTCAAAGGGAGAAGATGAAGAATTTTGAGATACTCCAAATCCCAAGCTTTTCGGATCAAAACGTAGCCCACAACGAGATCAACACTTTTTACAAAGGCCCAAGGATAGGGGATCACTCCTACTAGATCAAACCTTAGAGAGAAGTTGGTATTTTAAGGAGAGAGGCTCCCCAATGGAGTTTTGAAAAAGTGAGAGAGAAAGGAAATCAAAAAGTGATCCAAAAAGGTGAAGTCCCGAAGTGATATACAAACAGGTCCGCTCGAGCGAAAAATAGGACGCTCGAGCGTCAAGCACAAAAACTGTACCCGCTCGAGCGCAAGAATACCCGCTTGAGCGCCAAGACATAACTGCAAAAGACACCCGCTCGAGCGTGAAATAAGGTCCGCTCAAGCGTAGATTCACCACCTCCATTACTTTCACAAACACAGAACACCCGCTCGAGCGCGGCCCGCTCGAGCGTGAAGAAATCCGCTCGAGCGTGAAAAATAACCCTGCAGTACTTTTGCAGAGGCACATATATTGGAAGTGTGCAAACTCCGCTCGAGCGCAAAGATACACGCTCGAGCGTACCACCAAAAATATGGGCAACGAGGAATGGGACCAAAGCTCAACCAACCTGTAACAACTCTGCCCAAAATAATTGTAAACTCACTTACTAAGAGTTAAATGATGGAAATGCAACACAGACAACAACCACCAACCACGGAACCGAGTCCAGAATAAAATAAAGAAAAAAGAAATGGGAAAACCAGGATCGCTATATACACAAAACAGATTCTCTTTCTCACCAACTTTTTTACAGTCAGCAGCTTTGACCAAAATCAGTTCAAAAACATTTTTCTGGGTAGAGGATATGGTAGACCAATTGAACAGATAAAATATTTTGCTATAAAAAATTGAACAGATAAATGTTTAGAACAGAGAAAAAATTGAACGAATAAAAAAATTAAACTAATAAAAAAAGGTTTAACAAATAAAAAATTTGAATAGATAGATCAAATCTTTTTATTTTTCAAACAGATAAAGAGTGAAAATCACAGATTTTAAATAGATAGAGGGAGAAACTTACAAATTTTGAACAGATAGGGAAAAAATTGAATAGATAGGGAAAAAAATTCAACAGATAAATATAAATTTGAATAGATAGAAAATAATTTGAACAAATAGATATATGAATTTAAACAGATAAATATAAATTTGAACAAATAGTCAAAAAAGAAAGTCAATTGATAAATAAAAAAATCTAGACAAATTAAGGAATAAAATTGGAAACAAAATGTCCTTTAAAACCAACAAAAACACTTTTCATCAAACAATTTTACAAATGGTGGATCTCTCACCAATAAAAAATATCCACTAAACTTAATATATTAGACACTCTCTATATTAAATTTATCACCAATTTTCTCAATTTATAAAACATTATTTACAAAAAAATATAATTTAATTCGTACATATAACCATTAACAATAATATAATAATGATAAGTTAAGTGGTGTATTATAAAAAGGGTAAACTACACTTTGTCTTTTTTTATGTTTGATCATTTTTTCACTCTGACTCTTAAATTTTATTTTTTGTTCTTTAGGTTTATTCTTAAAATTAATTTTTATTAAAAATTAGATAGAAAATAACACATTGACAATCACGTGGTATAAAATTTTTTATTATTTGTAACTCACATCTCTAACATATATTTAAACTTGAATATAATAATATACTATTTATCTTATGTGACAGTTATTATGACGTTTGTTTAATTTTGAACAAAAATTAATTTTAAAAATAAATTGAGAAAAATTTAAAATATAAAAAAAAAACAAAAAACAAAAAATTGAAGATCAAAATAGGAATGTAATGATTATAAAAATGTGGAAGGGTAAGCAACCAAGTCCTAGTCGTTCCTCATTGTCCACCTTTCACTGCCTCGCACCTGCCCCCGGCTCTCTCTCTCTCTCTCTCTCTCTCTCTCTCTCTCTTGGTATCATTCCCTTCTATGCTCATTGTATTGAGTCTGAATATATGTCTCTATAATTAAATAACTTTCTTTGTATTCCTCTAATGTTCGAACTGAGTTATTTGCAAAACTCTAAGGTTGACTGTACAAGTCCATCGTCCTCAAGAAGATGCCATTTATTCAAACCAAAGTTGTTAATCACGTACTTGACAAAATATCATTTTTTTTTCAATTGGTACCGTATTTACTAGTATCATTGGTTTCAATTTTTTGAATCGAATTTTTTGAAAATTGAGCTTTTTTATTTTTTGTGTTTTTTTTTTTTTTGTTTTTAGTGAATATTTTAAAAAATTTAAGCAATTTTTTACTTTTTTAGATGCACCTATAGCGATCCCGGTTATCCCTTTACTATTTTGTTGTTTTCCGGACGTGGTTCCGTGGAGTTGGTAGTTGTACCTATCATGTCGTCAACCTTTAAACTCTTTTGTTTGAGTTTTAGAATGTGTTGGGCTTGGTTGTTACAGGTTGGTAGAGCTTTAGCTCCCATTGTTGTTGTCTAGTGTTTGAATGGTCCGCTCGAGCGGGTCTTCTTGCGCTCGAGCGGGGTTTACACACTTCCAGTATTTCGTGCCTCTGCAAAACTCTTGCAGACGTGTTTTCTACGCTCGAGCTGGTTTCTTGTGCTCGAGCGGATCGCGCCCGAGCGGGCTTGTTAGCGCTTGAGCGGGTAGTACTTTCTGGTGTAAGTTCTGGGAGGGAGAAATCTACGCTCGAGTGGACTGGTTTTCGCGCTCGAGCGGATTTACTTTATTCTTGTGTCTTGGCGCTTGAGCGGGCCTTCTTGCGCTCGAGCGTACCTAGTTTTTGTCCTTGACGCTCGAGCATTGTGTTCTCCGCTCGAGCGGGAGAGTCGTATATCAGTTGGTAGCTAGGCTATTTTAAATCACTTTTTACATTTCCTTTCTCTCTCTTACTTTTCCAAAACCGATTTTTGAGAGCTCCTCACTCTAAAACCAAACTTCTCTCTAGGGTTTGATCTAGTAGGAGTGCTTTTCGCACCTTGAGCCTTTGTAAGAAGTGTGTTGATCATTGAGGGTTACCTTTTGATCCGAGAAATTTGGAGTTTGGAGCACTTCCGAGTTTAGCTCTTCTTCTCCTTGGGTTCTACTTTTGAGGTAGGCATTTCCTTGTTCTTTTTCAATACTTCGTCTATAGATAGACATGTGGTAATTTTGTATTGCATGAAAATCATATCCATGTTGGATTTGTTTGAAATCATGAGAAGGAACCTAGGGTTGGGTGTTTGAAAAATGGTTATGTTATCATTGATGGTTGTTTTGGGCTAATTGGAGTGTAAATTAGCATGTTATAGTTGATAGAAGAAAAAGCCCTAAATTATATTTTGATTGATAAGTTAAAATGGATGGTAGTTAACCTATGTTGGAAATCTCTATTATTATTGTGAGTTGGGTGAAGGTGTTAATGCCTAAGGGATTAACCATGGTTGTGGAATGGGTTTGAAATAAAGATAATGGACTAATATGAGTTATGGTTTTATTATCCACGGATTTGGTTTTGCGACAACAAAAGGGACGGAGTTGGTTTTGTTAAAACAAAAGGAAACGGAACTTGTTTTGTAAAATGGGAAAAGTATTTTTGAAATACAAATGAAAATTGGATTGTTGTTTCTTGAGTGTTGAACACACACATGTGAAGGATTGTAATTTTAACTACCATGTTAATGTTGTTGTTGGGTTTGTGGTCTCATAGTAATTGAGTCTTTAATAGATGTACTAAATATTTGCATCTAGAGGTTTTTTCCTTGGTCATCGGTGGAGGATGACACGGTTGTGTTGAATTGTCGTGTATGCATTATACCAATGTTGATGGAACATCGTATGTGATGAAGTGTTGAGATACATTATATATGTATGCTTGCTCGGGAGGAGGTAGTTATGTGTTCATATACTTTAACACATTGCTTGTATCTTGATGGTTTGTGTATATGTGTTATACATGTTGATTATGCCCTGTTGTGTTGGGTTGGTGGTGTTATACCTTGCGCTGAAAATCAGAGGTACCGTGACCTTCCAACTAGCGCCTGGAGAACTGACTGCACTGAGAATCGAAGGCACCATACCCTTCCAGCTAGCGCCTGGTAAACTGGCATGCTGTTATGAGAGGTGTATCTTTGGCTTACTACGCACATAGCTAGTAGAGCAAAGTTTTGTTGTTGATGTTTCAGTGTGTCTGGGAATATCATGGATTGTGTTGATTACGGTTTTGGAGGGCCGAGTTGCCTCATTGGTTTATCTTATGCATGTTGGTGAGTTGTTATCTCCCTTTTTATAATGGTGCATGTATAGATTTGATTGTATCGGGAAGAAGCCAAAATGTCATTTTTTTGTCTTTTGGAAAGTATGAAGGAGAACGGGTATTTTAAAGAGATATATGTTTTGAAAAAGTATATCTGTGTATGTTTGGAAAATGGAAGAGAGTAGTGGGCTTAGTGAATTTATTTCCTAAGGTATTGTTAATGTTATGAAAGATTGGGAACGGGGATTAATGAAAAGAAAAGAAAATTGAATCGCCTATGGCGTTGATTGAAATGGTTGTTTTCAAGAAAAGTTCATACTTATGCATATTTTGTATAAACTGTCACATTACTATTCTAGTATGAGATTGGGTATTCATGATCATAGCTATCTGTATGTTGTTATTGTTGAGGGCCATGTTGAGATTCCTACTGGACTATATGTTCATCCCACGTTGTTGAACCTTTTTCAGGTGTAGAGCTGAATGTGCTGCAAGATTTGGACCTTCTGATTTGTTGGCCACGGGGCGCCTCTTATATGGGCGGAATGCCATATGTGTAAAAGGGTTGCACCCTTCTTCTTGATTTGTTGTTAATGACGTAAGCCCAAGGGCAATTTATTTATTATACTCATGTTGTATTTACTTGCATACGAATGAGAGCAATGTTATTCACTTCTACTAATTGAATATACGAGTTTATTTCTGCATGTTATCTCTAAAATGGAATTAAGTAAATGAAATTGGTAATACTTCGAGTAATAAAAAGTGGGGCGTGACACACCTTATTTAGATGTATTTAAATAATAAAATATTTGTGATAAAATATTTTAAAAAATTAATAAATACACAAAAATACGAAAAATGTATTGAATTTTTAATTTTTAATTTTTTTTGTATTTTTGATATTTAGTAAATTTTTTAAAGATGTTTTTACAAATATTATACTTTTTAAGTGTATTTATGTTAGGTGTGTCTAAAAATTTAAAAAAAAAAAATTGCTTTAAATATTAAAAAAATTCAGTGAAAACAAAAAGATACGGAAAACAAAAAAGTAAAATTTTCTGAAAAGTAAATTCTAAAAATGAAAACCAAACAAAGTGAATATGTTTCTATGTTTCAGATTTTATTGTGAAAATATTATACATTTATTGAAATATTATCTCATAGCAAATAATTTAAGTATATAGTATTATGAAACACAAATTTATTTGTAGAAGAAGCTTAAAACATACTATGTCTACTGCATAACACAAATTTAGGTACTTCAAATAGAGTATAGAACACAAGTTTTTTCTATTTTAATATTACAAACTAGGAATAAATATATTTGATACAATATTATATAATCAAAATTTCAAAAATTGCATATAGTTCAATTCCGCAGATTTATATTTTCCGGCTAGTATTGTCTAGTATTGACCAATATTGATAAAACTTCTCGAGAAATTATTAGACGGAACAAAATTAGCTTATGTGTATCCCAATTTCTCTCTAATATAGTACGTACTAGCTGGTACGATACAAGATTGACAATATTGATTCAAACCATATAGATATAATTATAATTTTACCCTTTGATATCAATTTGATTTCTCTTTAGACTTTTGTCAATCCAACCCACGTATTTTACATAACAAAACAATGAATAAAAACTGATTTTTTTTTTTTTTGGTAAACTTGTACTGTGCTCAATAATGGTATTTTGTGATTTGTTCAATATTTTTTATTTTTATTTTTATTTTTGGGATCACATTAGCATATAGTCCTTGTTTTGGGGAGCGTACACAACCAAAATCATATTCCGGAAAGGCACAATAATTACTTGTGGCTTAGGCTTTGATGGATTTTTCGAATCATATAACCCTTGTTTTTTGATAGATACATCGCGGTTTTGATGAAAAACCTTTCTTCTTGTGTTTTCTATTTTTGTTTATTTTTTTGTTTGTTGCCTGTATATAAGAGAAATTGTACTTTGTCTTAAGTTGATAGCTGTATTGTAAAACTTCGTGTTTCAATTCATGTGCATATTTAATTTCTCACTCCCAAAGCTTTTTAGAATTGACGAGTAGTACTATTGTACAATTTAAAAGGGTAAACAGAGAAAAAAAAAATCATGATCGATCAATTGTAGAATAGAGAAGATATGAGTATGTGGGGGACAAGGTATTCCACTCTTTTAATATCAGGTTTAGTTACATGCTCTTTCTTTCATTATTATATGAATTTGTTTTGTACTTTTATTTTAAATGTTAGTTTTTTGGGGGGTATGGTAGATATTCTTCTTGAATTTGTGATGGAACAATCATTGAAGAAGACCATCAACACGTTTGATCGGTTAAGTAATCTTCCCGGCAACATAATTCATGACATCATATCGTTGCTTCGTATCAGAGACATTGCATGTGTCTGCACATTGTCAAGGAGGTTGAGACAACTTTGCTTCTCTGTGCCATTCGTGAATATATCCACAGACCGATTCTTGAAAACACCTATTGAGCAACAAAAATATAACAATTTTACTACATATATGGAGAGGTTCTGGCAGCTACGCAGCAACGACCGGGAATACGTACCTCGCCTTTGCATTGCTAACCTTTACCGTGACCTAAACCACAACATGGATTTTCGAATGGTGACATGGATATATAATGCGACCATGTGCAGGGCCGGCCCTGACTTCTTAGGGGCCTAAGGCGAATTTTTTAAATTAGGCCATTCATATATCATTATCCAAAAAAAAAAATTGTTTGGATAAAATAAAAAAGATAAAAATTTATTTCTATTGCATTACAATTTAACAATGTTAGGTTTTTATTCTTGTTAACCCCGTTTGGCAAAGCTCCTTTCAGTTGTATTTGTTTTCGCATTTTTATTTCAGTGAGGCTATGAGTGTTTAGATGCGAATCCAACCAAATTGTGCCTTTCAGAGAAGTTTGTGATGTTAATGCTTTCAAGATTGCCACTTCGCTGATTATGACGGGGATCGAGCTGCCCGGTCAGCTCGTGGGGGTCCAGGGGGCAGCGTCCCTTGGCGGGTCTAGGGCAGCGCCCCCGAAGGAAAATGTAAAGTTGCATTCAAAGTTGCCTGTCCGCCCTTGCTCGCTCGAGCGAAGAAGTCCTCGCTCGAGCGAAGGTTGCGTCTGTGTAAAAACCTGAAAAAGATGAATGTACGCTCGAGCGAAGGATGCGTGGCCTGAGCGAATCCACTTATGGAAAACACGCGTTTTTGGTTCCTCGCTCGAGCAAGCATCACGATTTAGATTTCTATAAGTACGGTTTCTGTCAGATTTTAGGATTACTTCTCCAGATCTTCTTCTTGGGTTCTAGGGTTTATATTTGGGGATATTTTGCTAGTTTTCTTTGATGTTTTGATTGAGTATTCAACTCAAGGTTTAAAGAGTATACATCAAAGGATTATTTGTTTGTTCTACAAAAAAGAGAGAGTTGTTCTTCGGTGGATTCTGAAGAATTTGAGCCTGAAGCTTTGGTGGATTCCTGAGTGGCTCATCATCAAGACAATTTCGAGGTGAAGATGCGGTTGGAAGAGGCACATAGAGGTTGGTTTAATTCGGGCGTGGATTCGCTAGGTAATTGAGAGTATACCTATGTAATTCCTTTATATCTTCTTAGTGGATTGTTTTGTGGCTGTTGCCCGTGGTTTTTTTATCATAATTGGAGGTGTCCAATTGTGGTTTTTCCACGTAAAATCGTTGTGTCGATCTGTCTTGATTTTGATTGTTTGATTGGGATTGTTATATACTGCTTAAAATTAATACATAATCACAAATCAACATCTAGGGGATTTCTAGATTTTTCAATTGGTGTCAGAGTAGGTTGCTCATTTATTTTTTAAAACTTTTGAGCAAGATCTTGTTTGATTTGTGATAATGGATTCAATTCGTGAGGGAAATTCTATGGTTCGACCACCCCTACTTGACGGATCAAATTATTCTTTTTGGAAAGCTCGGATGACATCGTTTTTGAAATCTATAGATGAAAAAGTTTGGCAATCTGTCATGAATGGGTGGACCGAACCAACAATTACCGTTGATAGAGTAACTTTCCCCAAACCAATTGAAAAGTGGGACACAATTGATTACCAAAATAGTAGCTGAAATAGTAAAGCTATCAATTCTCTCTTTTGCGCTGTCACACCTGAAGAGTTTGGTCGAATTTGCAATTGTGAAGTCGCAAAAGAGGCTTCGGATATCTTACAAACTATTCATGAGGGCACTCCTTCTGTTAAACACTCAAAACTTCAAAGGCTCACATCTAGTTTCGAAAACCTTTCAACGAAAGATAGTGAGACCTTTGATGAATTTTATGCGAAGTTGAGTGACATTGTAAATTCCAGTTTCAATTTAGGTGAAAAAATACCAGAATCCAAAGTTGTGGGAAAAATTTTGAGATCATTGCCCGATCGGTTCCAACCAAAAGCTACGGCTATTGAGAAGGCTGAAGATGTTGACAACCTCAAGCTGGATCAGTTGGTTGGAAATCTCCAAACTTATGAGGCACATAGGAATTTCAAAAAGAAACAGAAAGATATTGCTTTTAGTAGTGCTCATAGAGTTGGAGAGGATTCTGATGAGGATTGTGAGATAGATTCCAAGATTATGGCTGCTTTTGTTAAACAATTTAAAAAATCTTTTTTGAAAAAGAATCCTAATCTTTTGGAATCTACTCATACTCATAAATCTAAAGGCAAAGATAAACTCAAAATTAATTCTATAGCCAAGAAGGAGAAAGGAAAGATACAAGGGAACTCTGAAAGAGTCCAATGCTATGAATGCCAAGGATTTAGCCACTTTGCTTCAGAATGCCCCACTCGTTTGAAGAAGAAGAAAGCTCTCGCCATCACTTGGGATGATGAATCAGAATCTGATGAAGATGAAAGTGACAACGAAGATCAAGGCGAAGAGGGACATAAATAATTCCTCACTTTCATGGTGGCTTCCAAAACTGAAGGACGAACAGAGTATCCGAAAAGCCTGGTTGAGAATGCCACTGATGATGAATCATCAGGAAGTGATGATGAAGAGCTTGAGCAAGCTTATGAAAAGTTGTATAAGGAATCTCTTAAGTTATCAAAACTGAATGACAAACTCACTATGAAACTCACAGCATGTGAAAGTGAGAATGTCAAACTAAAGGAGGAGATTTCCGAGGCTAGGATTGATGCCATCAAGATAGCTAATGATCGACAAGCTTTTTGTGCAAAACTCTTGACTTGTGAGACAGAGAGGAATGAGCTACAACAAATCTATGCAACATATGAAGAAAAAATTAAAACTCTCGAGATGTCTCAAGTTACTTTGGAAGAACTAATGATCAAGAAAGAGGAAGAACTCAAGTGTGCTATGGCTACCATTGGTCTTTGGAACAGAGGATCAAAGACTTTGGACAATATCATTGGGTCTCAACAAATTTGTTTTGACAAGAGTGGCATTGGCATTGATGATAACAAAGAGCAAAAACAGAGTGCATCTGCATCTCATGATACAAGAACTCAAGGAAAGGGAGAACAAAAAATTCAACATAAGGATGGACTTCTCAAACTTCCTAGAGTTTGTAAGGTAAAAGAAAAGAAGGTACACCCTGTTTTTCTTTGTCATCATTGTGGTATACATGGTCATATTCGCCCTTACTGTTATAAGTTGCATGGGAAAGTGTCTCATAGAGATTGAAGAAATTCCAACATCTCGTGGGGTAGGAGACACTTCATTGGTAGTAAAGAGGTTAAAGGTTTTATTAGACCTCGTTATTTTGATCAGCTTAAGACCAAACAGGGAGCGAGTTTGCATTTGCCTGGACCTAGGAATAGAAAGTTGGAAACCACGTCGAGACGGGTTCCTGTTGCAAGGGAAAGGAACCACAACGTCAAGACACTACCCAAGAACCGCAATTCTCACAACTTTGTTCATACTAAAGTGGTTTGGGTGAGAAAACTTGACTTGTGTTACGTTGTGTTAATTTGTTTTGTCGTTTTAGTTTTTGGGTTTCTGTGTGTTTTTTTTTTTTTTTTTTTGTCATTACATGTGTGCTTGTTCATTTTTTTTGTCTTGCTTTATTTTTGGAAAAAAAAAATCCCAAAAAAATTTTCTTAATATGGTTTTGCAAGCTTGAAATTTTTGAGTGGTCCTTGGTGCATGTTGGAATTGATGAGAATATTCATTACATGTTAATATATGTGTGCTTTCTGTGGTCATTACTCATTTTGGAAGTGCGTGTTTTTTGATTAGTATGTCTCATTCTATACACACTCTTGGATTAGCAAATTTTGGAGTCTTTCGCCTTAGTGATTATTTTTTCTTTATGGACTTCTGTCATTGATCTTTTGCGTTTCTAGAGGAATTGACCTATACTAACATATCATGGGTGATGTTGAGTCTCTTAACCATCTTCTATGTTTTTGCATCTCCACGGCTTTCCCCTCTATTCTTTGTAGTCCAGCCATGAGGAAAAGGCTACCTCAGAGTCACCAACCAGGCCATCCTTATTATATCCATGCTTCTCTGGTTCGGTTTCCATACTCTTGAGCATGTCAGCCGCCAATGAGTGTGCAAAAGAAAGAAAACATGTGCAAAAGAAAGAAAAAATGTACAAAAGAAAGAAACCAAAAAAAAAAAAAGATATAAAAAAAAAGGAAAAAATAAAGGATTCATTGATTAAAGGAGAGCCTCCGCCTTTACTCACCAAATACCCATTGATTCCTAGTGGTTTGACTTTCCTTTATTGTGCTTAGATTCTCTTGTCAAAGGTCCAGCTTTCATATCACTACTAGGATTTGAATCTAATGTTTGTCAAACTCCAAGAGTCACACACACACCTTTATCATGGGTACTATGCTTTTCACATGTGGCATCACTTTCTTTCATGAGGAATCTTCTACAGACTGTGCACATTGTGTTTTCAAGTAATTGTGCTTCTTGGATAGTCTTGTATGTTTCATGGTACAAATCTGAAATTCCTTGCTTATTCCACCACATTATTTTTGTCATTTTTCTTTTTGTTCATTGTTTTTAATGAAGGGGAGTTTGGTTTATCATTACAAGAGTTTGTTACCATGAACACTTTGATTTGTTTGGTAAGGGAGATTGGTTATAATTGTTTTGCATGTTGTTATGCACTGTTTGCTAATTAGTTCCTTCTTCCATGTTCCTGATATTTATATCATCATATCATTGCTTGTGTGGTTTATGATCTTGCTTTTGTTATTTGAGAGTTGTTTTTCATGAGTCTTAGTTTTCATCTATTCTTGTTTTCCATCTCATGTTTCAAGATAATTGTGTCATATGTCTATTGCTTTTTCATATACTCTTGTGGCCCTAATAGATGTTTTGCAGATCATGACCTTGAGAAAGAAGTTTGTTTTTGTTGGTTGTAATGGGTTGGGGTGATTAGGATTTTATTTGTTAGGTGTGTTTTGTCACGGCATTGCCAAAGAGGGAGATTGTTAGGTTTTTATTCTTGGCAATCCCGTTTGACAAAACTCCTTTCAGTTGTATTTATTTTCGCATTTTTATTTCAGTGAGTCTATAAGTGTTTAGATACGAATCCAACCCGAATTGTGCCTTTCAGAGAAGTTTGTGATGTTAATGCTTTCAAGATTGCCACTTCGCTGATTATGACGAGGATCGAGCTACCCAGTCAGCTCGCGGGGGGTCCAGGGGACAGCGCCCCTTGGCGGGTCCAGGGCAGCGCCACAGCGGGGTCGAGGGGCAGCGCCCCTGAAGCAAAATGCAAAGTTGCATTCAAAGTTTCCTGTCCACCCTTGCTCGCTCGGGCGAAGAAGTCCTCACTCGAGCGAAGGCTGCGTCTGTGTAAAAACCTGAAAGAGATGAATGTACGCTCGAGCGAAGGATGCGTGGCTCGAGCGAATCCACTTATGGAAAACAGGCGTTTTTGGTTCCTTGCTCGAGCGAGAGAGTCTTCGCTTAAGCGAGCATCGCGATTCAGATCTCTATAAGTATGGGTTTCTGTCAGATTTTATGATTACTTCTCCAGATCTTCTTCTTGGGTTCTAGGGTTTATATCTGGGGATATTTTGCTAGTTTTCTTTGATGTGTTATAGCGATCCCGGTTATCCCTTTACTGTTCTGTTGTATTCTGGAATCGGTTCCGTGAAGTTGGTAGTGGTATCTATCTTGTTATCGTCCTTTAATTCCACTTGATTGAGGTTTTGGATGTTTTGGGCAGGGTTGTTACAGGTTGGTTAGGCCTTGGTTTCAATTCCTTGTTGTCTAGTTTTTAGGCGATCCGCTCGAGCGGGTCTTCTTGCGCTCGAGCGGGGATTGCACACCTCCAGTATTTCGTGTTCCTGCAAAACTTCTGCAGATGTGATTTTTACGCTCGAGCGGGTTTGTTTACGCTCGAGCGGTAGCGCTCGAGCGGGTTCATTGGCGCTCGAGTGGGTAGTACCTTTTTGGTGTAGGTTCTAGGAGGGGGAAATCTACGCTCGAGCGGACTAGTTTTCGCGCTCGAGCGAATGTGTTTTGTTCTTGTGTCTTGGTGCTCGAGCGGGACTTCTTGCGCTCGAGCGTGTCCAGATTTTTGTTCTTGACGCTCGAGCGTTGTGTTCTCCGCTCGAGCGGGAATGTCGTATATCAGTTGGCAGCTGGGCATTTTAAAATCACTTTTTACATTCTCTCTCTCTCTCTCTTACTTTCTAAAAAGACATTTTTTAGAGTTCCTCTCTCTAGAAACTCCCTTCTCTCTAGGGTTTGATCTAGTTAGAGTGTTTCTTTTTCCTTTGGTCTTTACAAAAAAGTTGTTGATCGTCGAGGGCTATCTTTTGATCCGAGAAACTCGTGGTTTGGAGCAACTTCGTTTTTGCCATCTTCTTCTTTGGGTGTCATCTTTTGAGGTAGGGGTTCTTACTCACTCTTATGGTCTTTGACCTAGATTTTTAGTTGTTTTGATAAAGTGTTGTAGTTGGGTGGTTTTGGGACTTAGGGTTTCAAAATGTGTTAAAGAGGGTTTTGTGATTTTGGTCTCAAAATGTGTATTTTGGGTTTCAAAATAATGATGTTGTTGTTGGTTGTTGATATATAGGCCATTGGGTCAATATTGGGAAATGGGTTAGAAAACCCTAATTGGTTATATAAATTAATTTGTATGATTAATTTGAGAAAATGATGGTTATATGGAATTGAGTTGGGAATAATGAAATTGACTCATTATATGGTTCAATAGTGGAGTTGGATTTATAAATCGCTCACTTCTGAAAACATTGATATTTTATCTGTTGGAGCTTTTATTATCTGTTTAGAAATAATTGCTTGGGCTACCGGTGGAGGGTAGTTTTGATTGTTGTAGACAATGCATGATGATTAGGCAAACTAAAACTAATCAATTGGATATGTCATAGAGTATGACGGTTGATAGAATACATTAACATTATGTATTGATTGATTGTGTATATGACCATTGTGTATATACGTTGTGTGTATGGGAGGAGATAGGGGACGTACTCCACGGTTTAGGGGAAGATAGGGGAGATCCACTCTCAAAAGTGGCTCATTCTCCTCCGCGCCTCTTCGTGTTGATATAGCTCATATGCTTATCTTTGGAAGTATTGATACAGCTCATATGCTTGTCATTGGAAGTGTTGATATAGCTAATATGCATATCTGTTGAAAGGTGGATACAGCTTGTATGCTTATCTGTTGAGATGTTGATACAACTAATATGTTTATCTACTGTAAAATGAGAAATGTTTAATATGAGTCATTGTCTCATATAAGTGGTTGGCCAGGTTCTGAGCCATTGATGTAAATTGTGAAAGTTGACCAGAAATGAAAACTGAAATGAAACATGAACATAGTGGTCATGAAATGGAAATGGATTATGGATTGGTTTATGAAAATTGAACATTTATCAATTGCTAATGTCTTAGTCATTGCTCATACTGTGTTTAGCATATCTCTACTGGGCGTTGGCTCACCCTATATAGGACATTATTTTCAGGTACAGGTAGTATGCCACCTCCAAGGACATAGCTTGGATGATGATGAGAGTTGAAGACTCTTTTTTTGTTTATTTTGATGTATTACATGTAAATTCAAGCCAAGGGCTTAATATGTATTGAGTTAGTACTCTTCTTTTGTAACCAAGTGTTAACTTGGAAAGCTGTAAGCCTATAGGATATTTGCTTTTACTGTTAACATGTAATACAGTTGTAAGAATTACTCTGATGAATAGAAATGATTGAATTCTTAGTATCATTGCTTGTCTAAAATGTTGGGTATTATGTATTATTTTGAGGGCGTTACAACTTGGTATCAGAGCGTACCGGGTTCGAATACTTTGGGTACGTGGGAAGTGATTTGGATCACAATGGGTTCGTCTCGCTTGATAGAGACTTAGATGTAGTGACATGTGCTATGTGTTTAATTGATAACATGCTTACGTGACTATGTGGGTATGGGATTTAGTTTCTAGGATGTTGATTGGATCCTTGGGTTTCTGTGAGTCTTGTTGGAAAGGCACTTGATCAATGCTGTTTCTAACCGGAACTCTAGTAACGCCTCGGGACTATCATTATCTGAAAATGAAATTCGTAAGTGCTTATGTGTTTATGTGCTTACGTGGAGTGAATTACAGTTGTCCATGCATTAGGACGCGAGTGTTATAGCTTCGGCACATTTGTGAATGTGCTAATAGTCTTGGTTTCCTTTATTAGGATGTCAGGACGAGGGCGTGGTAGGCAGGAGATGCCTTTACCGGATGACGTTCCGGCAATGCAGGAGGGAGTTGGCCAGGCCAACGTGGCCGAGCCAGCGGGTCAGCAGGTTGTGGGCGTCTTGGCCCTAGAGATAGCGGGGGCTTTGGGTATTCTCAGAGCTGAGAATCAGGTTGCTGAGGTAGGGCCTTCTTTCTTGAAGAGGGAATTCTTCCGGTCTAACCTGGACGAGTTTGTTGGGGATCCGAAAGAGCCACTTAAGGCTGACGAGTGGTTGGAACAAATGGAAAAGACGTTCGAGATGCTTGGCATCGAGGACGGGGCTTTAAAGGTGACCTTGGCATCCTTCCAACTGAAGGGAGATGCGAGTCAATGGTGGAAGTACGAGAAGGGCAGTGTTGGTAGTGCATGGGAGGCGTTTGTAAATACCTTCCAGGAGAAGTTTTTATCTTCAGCTGCGAGAGAGAAGCTGAGGGAGCAGTTTTGCTAGCTTAGACAGCAGGGCTTGTCAATGGCCGAGTTCGAGGCTACTTTTACTAGTCTGTCCAGGTTTGCACCTGAACTGGTGGCGTCCGAGGAACGCCGTTGCTTTGAGTTTGAGCGGAAGTTGAGGGGAGGCCTCAAGTTGAGGGTTGGTGGATCTTTCATCCGAGAGTATAGGCGTTTGGTGGATGCTGCTGCTCATATGGAGATTATGATGCAGGAGCAAGACGAGGGGCAGAGAGGCTCCAAGAGGAGCCAAGATGGTCAGGGTGATGGCAGGAGACAGAGGGGTTCTAACCCTCAGCAGTCTCAGGGTGTCGTGGCTAGATCGACCTTTCCAGTGCCAAGTGCGGGCTCTGGGAGAGGTAGTCATGGAGGTTTGACCTGTTTCGCGTGTGGCCAGCTGGGTCACAAGTCTTCGGTTTGCCCGCAGAAGGGAGGGGGTCAGCGAGCTGCTTCTTCTTCAGCTAGACCTCAGGGCCAGAGTCAGGGCAGGGGCCAGCCTTTGTCTTGCTATCAGTGTGGTCAGCCTGGGCACCTGAAGAGGTATTGCCCACAGTTGAGTGCTACTTCGGGAGCGTCTGGTTCTAGGCAGACGTAGAGTTATCAGCCAGCTCAGTCTGCGCAGGCCTCGAGGGCCAATCCGGGAGCTTCGTCATCCCAGTCTGCACAGCAGCCTTTTGCTCCTAGAGGTGAGCAGTTGGATCAAGGGCCTACAGGGCGCGTGTATGCTGTTACCGCGTAGGATCTAGTACCGGCTCCATCGGTAGTGAGAGGTACTTTTCTGTTTTGCAACTCGGTTGCTAGCGTGTTGATTGATACGGGTCCATCTCATTCTTTTGTATCTGCTGCATTTGCATCTGTGTTGGAGTTGGAGTTAGTACTATTGACATCTCCTATATGTGTAGTATCGCCTGTTGGTGGTGAGTTGATCTTGAAACAAGTTGTTAGGGGTTGTGATATAGAGGTCGCCGACCATAGGCTTCATTTTCCTTTTGTTGTCATGCCTATGAAGGGTTTTGATGTTATTTTGGGTATGGACTGGCCATCGTCATACCGAGCTGTTATTGATTGCTACTGCCAGAGGGTCACCGTATGTACCTTGAGCGAGGAGGGTTTCCATTTCTTGGGGATCGGGTTGGTAGTGTGTTGCCACCGATGTATGATCCGCGAGGGCAGAATGAGCTTAGTGGTCTACTTGCTAGCTTTATGAGTTTTGAGTGTAATGAGACCCAGATTGTTTTGCCGAGGGTGGTTTGTGAGTATTCGGATGTTTTTCCCGAGAATCTCGTTAGTTTGCCACCTCACCGAGAGATAGAGTTCTTTATTGATTTAGTGTCCGGCACAGCGCCAATTTCTATGGCACCTTATCGTTTTTCCCCAGACGAGTTGAGTGAGTTGAAGATTCAGCTCCAGGAATTGCTAGATAAGGGTTTTGTTCGCCCTAGTGTTTCGCTGTGGGGAGCACCAGCCCTCTTTGCTAAAAAGAAAGATGGTGCCTTGAGATTGTGTATAGACTACCGGAAGTTGAATCGGGCTACGGTCAAGAATAAGTACCCTATGCCCCGTATAGATGATCTGTTTGACTAGTTGAAGGGTTCTCGTTGTTTCTCTAAGATAGACTTGAGATCGGGTTACCACCAGTTGAGGGTCAGGGAGGAGGATATTCCTAAGACGGCATTCCGTACGCGGTATGGCCATTATGAGTTTTTGGTGATGCCATTTGGGCTCACCAATGCACCGGCAGTCTTTATGGATTTGATGAACCAGATCTTCCGTGAATTTTTAGACCGTTTTGTAGTCGTTTTCGTGGACGACATTCTTATCTATTCGCCTTCTGAGGAGGAGCACGAGGAACACTTGAGAGTGGTGCTTGAGTTACTTAGAGCCCATAGGCTGTATGCCAAGTTCGGGAAATGTGAGTTCTAGCTAGGGGAAGTCAAATTCTTAGGCCATGTGGTATCCGGGGAAGGGGTGTCTGTTGATACATCCAAAGTGGAGGCAGTGCAAGATTGGGCACAGCCTAAGAGTGTGTTTGAGATCCGCAGTTTTCTGGGATTAGCTGGGTATTACCGTCGGTTTGTGAAAGATTTCTCCAGGCTAGCTTCGTCGTTGACTAGATTGACGCGGAAAGGGGTCAAGTTTGTATGGAGTGAGACTTGTGAAAAGTCGTTTCAAGAGTTGAAGGTTAGATTGACCACCGCTCTGGTTTTGATTATTCTGGAGAGAGGGTTGGGTTATGCAGTCTATTGTGATGCCTCACGAGAGGGTTTGGGTTGTGTGTTGATGCAAGAGGGGAAAGTGGTAGCTTATGGCTCACGTCAGTTGAATATACACGAGAAGAATTACCCTACACACGACTTAGAGTTAGCAGCAGTGATCTTTGCCTTGAAGATTTGGCCCAAAGACACTTCATGTTCCTACAGGGGAGAAACTTTATGTGTTTGATGCAGCAGCAGTCAGTTCTTTAAATGTTAATTTTCTGCATATACTTTCATCCTGCCTATTCATGTCTTTGTCAGTTTTGTGCCAAATAATAAAACTGTCAACATCTATGATACTAATGCTTTTAATTTCCACAATAATGAACGATGTAATCAGATTTATTGTGAAATTGTTTGTTGCTTATAAATACAATTAGGGTTGTCATCATTAAGAGAGGTCTCATTTTTTTTTTCATGACTTGGGTCTGGAATTCAGCTTCGTTAAACAAAATTTTGTTACTTTGAACAGCATTGTTGAGAAATGAACTTTCATACGCCACAAATAAACAAAAGTAAATCTTATTTGAAGTCATTTCTTGTAAATTATCAATTCCTGAAAGATAGTAATAATATTCCCTATTACAATTTACTCTTCATTACTAAATTTTTGTGGTCAATCCACTTTTTCAGAGGTGCAAGGCTGCTAGACAGGATACTATTGTATTGGCTGGAGCAGAGTATGGAAGTGGAAGCTCTCGTGATTGGGCTGCTAAAGGCCCAATGTTGTTGGTGAGTATTGTTATATGGGCACTTGAACTAGTTCGCACTTCTCCATCCATTTTGGCTTGTATTATGTCGTCTTCTGCTCCTTTTAGTAACTATTGGAATGTAACAGGGAGTTAAAGCAATGATTGCAAAAAGTTTTGAGAGGATCCATCGCAGTAATTTGGTTGGATGGGTATTGTTCCGCTTTGTTTCAAGCCTGGTGAAGATGCAGACTCACTTGGCTTGACAGGTCATGAGGGTTATACCATTGACCTTCCCAGTAAAATTAACGAGATAAGGCCTGGTCAAGATGTTACTGTTAGGACTGACACTGGAAAATCTTTCACCTGCACAGTTCGCTTTGACACCGAGGTACTTCTTTCTTTCTTAAGGTTGTGTTTTTGTTGTTGTGGAAAATAGTGGCATGTAATTCTTATTAGAAAGAAAATAAAGGGACCATGTGGCTTATGATCTGTTAAACCCATAGTTTCTTGTGCTTGGTAAGAAAGAGTATTCTTACTTGCTTACAACCAATTTATAGTTTTCTGAGATGAACTATTATACATATGCTTACTGTAAATTTGTGGGAATTAATTATCAATGTAATCAGGGAAAAACAAAATCCATCTACCGTTGTTGTTTGAAAACCATCACAATTCAGGCAAATATTGTTTTAAAATCTACAAAATTCACGCAAAGTTCTAGAAATCACCTTATGTTCTCTTTCTGTTTGCTTCCTATATATTTCTTCCAAAAAGAAAGGAAAAAACACTTTTAGGGCATGTTTGATTGGGTGGATTAGAGCATGGGATTGGGATTATTAATCCGTGGGCCCAATTATCCAATGTTTGTTTTAACATTTTGGTCTAGGATTATTAATCCAATGGATAATTAATCCAACAAATTTGTAGGATTATTAGTAATATGGTAGGGGTGGGATTATTAATCCAATGGATATTAATCCAATTGGATAATGAATACCACACTAATTTAATAGGATTATTAATACTTCACTATTAATCTTGTGAATCAAACATGACCTTAGTGAAGTGGCCCCATCTAATAAGTTGTGGTAATAATAGCGCCCATTGATTTTTTGTTTATTAAGCCCCAAGTCCCAAACCTGTTCGGTAACTTTCCTATTGCATTACTTGGTTTTAGTTGTTTCTTCTCTAAATTTTAGTCCAACCTATCTCAAGAGAAATTTGACTTCTTGTCGAAATTTATATCAAAATCTAACCCTCCAACAACTATAGAAGACTAAAATTTTATTTACTAGATGAAAAAGATAACATAATGAGAGATATACTGCCTATTGGAATTCCTTTTTGTTATGAATAGTTGACTTAAAATTTGGGTATCTACACTTTCTTGCATTCTTTTTCTTGACAAATAGAACATTTTGGTATAATTCGTGTTCAAAAGATAAATTATTTCTTAGATCGATATATAGAAAATACCACAAAAGGGTTTGAAATTTAAACTATAAAATTTTAAAATAAGAGACATTAAAAAAACTGATTTCACAACTTGTATAAGGACTTCTATGTGAATTGCATTTTAGTGAAGAGATGTCGAACATATAACTTTTCAACTAAGTGTGCACGCCTAAATTGGCCCATGAAGATAAAATTTGTGGAGCCAACGCTATGTACATATGATATGTTTTCCTGATTATTTATCTAGCAAAAGGAGAAGATTTATGCATGTGCATGTGCATGCGCATGTTCATGTGTTATCTACCCCTTTTTTATTCGGAAGATGTTTGCGAGCTTAAGCTCTGAGCTGTTGCTAACTATTCCTTTAATTGTAATTATAGGTGGAATTGGCATATTTTGACCATGGAGGCATCCTTCCTCATGTTATTTGGCAACTGATTACATAATAATTGATATTAGTCTTCAGCAGCTTGCTCCTCCATTGAGCTGTTCCAGTTCTAATACGTGAGAAGAGAATAAAGTTTGTAAGAATATAAGCTAATCCCTTGCAGGGATCGGGGATTTTCAATTTACTTCCACCTGGCAGGCAAGTTCATGTGCCAACGAAAGGTAGAACAAATTTTTGTAATGAAGTCCTCTTTTCTTTTTTCCCCTTAGATTATTGCCTGTTTTGGTGCTTGAATGTCGTCCTTTGGGGTCTCACTAAATCACTTTCGTAAGTGCTTGTTGATTTAGATTGTGTGTTTTGGATTTTTGGGATTTGGAATATTTGAATCTTGATCTAATCACGAATCACTTAGGATTTTCATAGTATATAACCATTCAACCATTAACATGTAAAAATTCTAAAGATTAAATCATGTAATCTAGTCTAGAGAATAATAAGCATGTAACAAATTAAAACCTAGAATAGAATAGAATTAGCATGTCAAAATTGCAACATCAATAAATTATATTTTATAACCTTAAAATTCATGGAAATCATAGAAGGGGAATGATGAACCATACTCATAAAATAAGATTAGAGTAATACAATTAAGTATACAAATTATGATAGAGCATTCTAATTAAACTAAACAATTAGAGAATCACATTGCATAATTTACAATCATTGAAATAGGGAGCAATTCCACAACAGTTCCTAGTAACATTATACAAATGTCTATATAAATCTATTCGATCAATTTCATAGGAAAACATATATGAAAAATCTGTTTTAAACTTGTTGTTCAAATTTTGAAATTAAATAAATAGATTTATGAAGAAATCAAATTATATATATACTAAGAACACATGCTAATAATTACAACTAAATTTCAACAGAAATACACAAAACAATAAAAGGGTAAAGAGACGAAACCGAAGCCTGCACGGAAGCAGTTTCCTTAAAACAGATTTCGCCGCCTCACTGGTCGAGTGCTTGAGGAATCCCGACGTCTGTCTCCCAGGATACGACGATCAAAACCAGCTACGGCAGAAGCACTCTCTGTCTAGCTTAGCGAACAAAACAGTGGCAGTACTCTCTCACTGTAGGAACTTTCAGGCAAACTAACTTGTGAAATGGAAGTAAAAATTTATGTGTTTGAGACTTGACAGGAGAGTCTCAATTTATACATGTATATGGGAGAGAGGAAGAGCCTCCAGCCTTTATGGCTGTTCATAATTGTAACGCCCTTAAAATAAACCCATAATAATCCATAACATTAACATGCATTTATAAAAGAAAACGAATCATTTGAGTTATTCATCAGAGTATTCTTATTGAAAGACATCACATGTAACATCCTGCAACATCAAAATAAATGCCCTAAGGGCTTACATCTTTCCAAGCTATCACTTGGACACAAAAAGGATGAGTACTAACTCATTTACAAGTTAAGCCCTAGGCTTGAATGTTTACATGAAATCTCAAAATAACAAAATAAAACATATAACTAAAGACAAGTCTTCAAAATCCCAAATATCAAATCCTTCCAGGCTAAGTCCGTGGGGGTAGCTTATCACCTGAACCTGAAAATGATGTTCCCTTAAAGGGTGAGCCACAGCCTAGTAGAAAAATACTAAACCAAGTATAAGCATTGAATAAAGCTATAGCATTCAATAGATGGTTAACCAAGATAATCAATTTTATCATTAAACAGTCTCATGACACTAATGTCTAAGACACATTTCACTTTCCATTATTATCAACATGGCTCAGAACCTGGCCAAACTTACAACAGTGAATTATATATCATATTCACATTACTTCCAATATCAACAAAACAAATGAGACTCGTGCTCATATCAAAACACTTCATACTTCCTATTTGATACACATTTTAGTGTTGTATCAATAATCATGTAAAAACCTTCTAATATCAATAGCACACATAAAAATGGTGCTAATGGAGTCCATCCCCTATCTCCTCCCAAACAAATTTCGGTTTAGAGGTCCATCCCCTATCTTCCCCTAAACCGTGGAGTACATCCCCTATCTCCTCCCAAACAATATGCATATGCAATGCTCAATCAATACATGTAATTTCTGTATTAATTCAATAGTCTAAATTTATGACTTAACAAATTGATTAGTTTCAATTTTCTCTAATCTGCATGCAATGTCTACAACAAGCACGACTATCCTCCACCGATAGCCCAAAACAGTTGTTTCTTGACTCGAAAAATAAATACCAACTACACCATTTAATCAATAAATTCCCCAATTTCATGGATTAATTACTCAAATCAATTTAGCAATTCAACTAGGGTTTTTTTTCCCAAAATTTTCAAAGTGTCCCCAACCTATCAAAATACCAAACTTAGAACAAAGCATATAAAATGGAGTAGGAAAATCCCTACCTCGAAGAAAATAACCCGTATGGAGAAGATGGAGATAAAGACCAAAGACCAACGTGCTCCAAATCCTAAGTTTCTCAGATTAAAACGAAGCCCTCAACTCACTCTAGCTTTTTAATAAAGGATCTAAGGTAGAAACTCACTCTAAGTAGATCAGTCTAAAGAGAGAAGGTGTGTAGAGGGAGAGAGAGATAAAAACACTCCACAGAGGCGGTTTTTAAAAGTTATGAAGGAAAAGTAGGTCAAAAAGTGATCCAAAAAGTGAAATCACGGACTGATATAATCGACTCTACGCTCGAGCGTAGAAAGCCCCGCTCGAGCATAAGACACAGAATCATGCTCGAGCGTGAAGAAAGCCGCTCGAGCGTCGATTGCACCCTTCCAGAAGTTTTGCAGGCGCTGGCACCCGCTCGAGCGGAAGAACTGCAGAGCAAAATACTAGGAGATGGAAAATCACGCTCGAGCGTCAAAATTCCCGCTCGAGCGGAGAAGCAACAACGAAGGGACCGCTCGAGCGTTAAAACTTCCGCTCGAGCGTGAAGGCCAAAATCTGGGCATCACCTATTGGCATCTAAAATCAACCAACCTGTAACAGACCCGCCCAACACAACCTATACTTCAAATACGAAGAGATTAAAGGACAACAACAACCAATAAGTAATGACAGGATCCACGGAACCTAAGTCCGGATACAATAATTTAAAGAGAAAAGACCGGGGTCGCTATAGGTTCCAAGGTAGTTCTAAGTGTGGAAAGGTTCCAAAGTGTCTAGGCTTAAGATGACCTCGGCAACACACCAGGCAAGAACAAGGCACGCAAGCAACACTTAAGCAAAACAAGACAAGATTTGCAAATGTAACATAACAAGGCAAGATCACACATAAATGCATGCAAGTATGACTAAGTTGGAGTGAGGGTTGTTACACACATGGCTTGGATATCAGTTGTTTCACCATAAGTGGATTTTTTCCCCCATTTGTACAGTGAAAAAATTCCAACCATGTCATTTTGTATGATTTTATTTTATTTTATTATTTATTTATTTATTTATTTTCCATGCCGCAAATTGTTTGTATAATTACAATTTTAGCTTATTCAGTATTCACCAGAAAAATGGAAAAAAATTCACTTATTTTATGGTGAAACAAATGATGTTAAAGCTATGTGTTTCCACAACAAATTTTAGTGGCACAAATGTATCCAAACTCCTATTACACAATAATTGTAACAAGAGAAGGCAGCAGAGTTTCTGTCATGCTGTTGGAACCACCCTATTGGATCAGTTGCACTAAGGATGTTTGTTCATATGGTTGGTCTGGTTCTGATACCAATTGTAATGTCAGTTGATACATTAATTTGCAAGTAAAAATGCATCTTGATGGGCTGCTTGTGGCTCTATCGAACATGAAATAAAGGTTTTACAAATAGAGTGATACTACAATGACTATATTTTTTATCTCACCATATGATGTGTTGGCCCAGTTATCAACATTGTATTGGAAATATACATGCATGGTGAGACCAATGGTGATAATATTATGTAAATAAGTAACATAATAAATATAATATGGTACAAAAACGTGACTAGTGTAACATAATTATTACAAATAAGAATTGGCTATCTAAGTATGTTCTTGGTTTCTATTGCATGAGCATTGATCCATATGAACCATATCACTGATTTGAAACAATTTCTACATGGATTTCTTCACTAATGATGGTTCATTGCCATTATCATCACTTGAGTTATGTTTTCCTTCGAATTAATTTTCTGAAGTTTACAATTGTTGAACCATGTTGTTTGTTACTAGTAAATTGGCTTAATGGTTGTCGGAACTTGTGATCATGGACTGGCATACTAAAATGTTTTGAAGCAAGATCAATTCTAGCAGTTGAAAATGGATCACAACTTTTGTGCTTCAAAATTAATTATTAGTGGTGATGTTACATTATACTCGTAGAAGTGTAATGTTATACAAATAATTTTTTTGTACAAAAAATTTATACACAATGATGTGGACTTTTATGATTATTCCATTTGAAGACAAAATACTCATTATTATAGCTTATAATTATAAAAATGACATTGCTACATCATTTATATATATGTTTTTTATATCATATGTTCTTGTTCAATTTTTTAAATCATTTGTCCTTGTAGGATTGCAAATAAAGGATGGATGATTGATGTGCAATGCATAAAAAGCATACAACAAAAAATCTAGCACAGTTGAAATGATTAAAGAGCGGGATTTAACTAACATTCAAATTAGTACCAACATAAAAACAAGTACTGTTGTATAATGTTTCTAATCAAGATTTGTTTACATGAGAGAGAGAGAGAGAGAGAGAGAGAGAGCAATGAATAATGTTTGGAAACAATCCATTTTTTAGGAAACATGAATATGTTATTTTAAAATTTTCAAGAATTGTTTTCACACAAAGATGAAAAAGGTGACTGTTTTCGTAACTTTTCATAGTTTTGTTTCCAAAAACATGAAAAATAAAAACACAACCCAATAGGTTAGTCTTCTGGGATGCTTTGCAGAGCTGGCCTCCATGCACCATTTGTGCTTCCATCACTTGTTCTAACTTGAGAAATCTTTCTGCTTTTCAGCTTCATTGCACTCAACAATTGCCCCACAGAAGAGTACTTCGACTTATTACTCAAAATCTGAATCAATTCTCTCTGTGTCACCACAACTCTAATCCTCACACCTCCACCTTTTGAATAGCCATTATTACTTTCTTCTCCATTTCCACCTTCTTCATGTAGCTTGAACCTTTCATTCTCCTTCTCCTTCTCACCATTGACATGCCTCTTTGGTTCTGATTTTGGTGAACTAATTGACTTCCTTTCTATTGCTTCTTCTTCTCTTCGTTCCGCATCTTTCTCATAATGGACTGAAATTCCTTTACTAGTCAAACAATTCCCCATTGTAGAGATTAAAGAAACTAAAAGGCGTATTTGAGAAGAGAGAGGAAGAGAGAGAAAGAGAGGGAGGGGAGAGAAAGAGAGCTAGAATATAAAGAGAAAAGGGTGGAGAGAGGCATGAGTGTCCGGTTATTATGCCATGTGTTTGGTTGAAAGAACAAATAATTTTATAGAGACAAAAATCTTTCATGTAATTGATCACAAAAAATAATCAATAATCATATGTTAGATGAGGGGATCTGTCACTAAAGTGATGTAGAACAAGTAACTGGAAAATTTTTAGAATAATTGAACTGACAAAAACCAAAAAAAAGGGTCAAATTTCGAGTTCTCAAATTTGGTAGTTGGGTCAGAAATGATGTTTTAAATCAATATCATAGTTGTTCTCCCCAATGATGCACGGTGAATGTTAGTCAAATTCCTTTGTCGAGGCCTTCAAGTCAATGATTTTTCCATTTTAAGAAAGTTTTGTTTTAAAAATAACTCCGTATGTTTTGACATGTTTTTAATATTTTCTAATATTCAAAGACTTGACTCAAATTTGTTATTTTTTAAATTTTTATTATTTTTTATTTATTTTTGTGTCGAGCAAGTAATTATCCTAATTAGTTTGTTGCCTTGTTTAATTAGAGTTTCGTTTATTATAAATAATGATGTATACCTTTGGCTAGTAGAGCTTTTATCAATAATATTCAATTTCTTTTTAAAAATTCTTATTTTCTTTGTACATTCAAAATTTTCTTTTTGTAAACTTAAAATTCTTCATCTAGTTTATGTGTAATATTTCATACAAAAGCTGCTTCATTCACGCTATTTTATTTATAATTTTATGATCGATTCTTTGATTGATTATATGTCGATAAATTATTGAGGTAGGAAATACAAGATATATTTGCTTGACACTAACACCACCCGTAAAATATGCATATGATATAGCAATATGTTTTTGTATCATGAGAGCACATATATTTTAGAAAGGTATATTTGTTTGTTAATTTCTGACAAAAGCATTCTGTTGAAAGAGTATGGGTCCACCAGAGAGAAATTTATGCCTTGGGGTAGTTGGAGATGATCAAAGCCATCCTCAAATGTAGAAACTTTTCATTGATTATAGATATACAATATGGATATATCATCTTTGATTAGATTTGTTGAGAACAATCCAAATTTGTTTCAGCTAAGCTTCTTAGCGCAAAAAGGGAATGGCATTTCTCAGGTTGCTTGTAGCGATGAGCCAATTTAGGTTACAAAGGAACAGTTTTTGGGAGATTTGTTTCTTGGAAATGTCTTCTTTTTCCACAAAAAGGCAAGAGTTCCATGAAAAGTAAATATACTTGGCTTGAGGTTTGTGCTAGCATATGATTGAGTAGGTCTCTTGGTGCCAATGTAGTTGGGATTGAATTGTTCTACTATAATCCTCTTTTGCACTTCCTTCCCTTCATCGATGCAAGACTCATATGTAGTTATGCCTTTTTCTATTAATAAAGTTCTTTCTTTTGCTAAAAAAAAAAAAAAAAAACTTGCAATATTTTGAAAATTTGAACACTTCAAATTAGTTGCATAAATTTATTTGTAAACCATTTTTGAAATATTATTTCCAACAAAATAAAAAAATTTAGATGGTTGTTTTTGAATTTTGGGAAACAATTTTTGACTTGACAATGAAAAAAAATATGCTTTTGATAAAAAAATAGAAAAAAAAAACAATAAAAGATATGTAAAAACGGTGCATATTTTTGAACTCCTCTGTATTTTGTATTCAAAAAACTGAAAAAAGAAAAATGATTAAAAAAAAAAAAAACAACAACAAAAGTATTTTGAGAGTTTCTAATTGCACCCACCGTTTTTCCAAGTCTACCCACAATATTCTAAGCACACAAACTTCATAAATTTAAAATTTGTAATTTTTCTAAGTACACCCACTTTAATACCAAAATTACCTAATCTTCTTCTTCTTTACTCTTTACAATCACCCATTATTGGCCGTATATCATCACTATCAGGTTTTTCCTTATCGACCTATTAGCACCTCCCATACCCTTGAATCCCTAACTGAAATGAGAAGAAAAGGAAGAGGAGGAGGAGGAGGAGGAGAAGGAGGAGGAGTAGAGGAACAAAGGCGTATCGGGAGGGAAAGGGGTGGTCTGGGACGTCAAGAAAGGTGAATGAAGGAGGTGGTGGAAGAGTTGAAGATCTTTTGTTTTTCTGTTTTATTTTTTTAATGTTTTGTAATTTTGTCCCTCTTGATAAGTAAAATTATAATATATATATATATATATTTGTAAATGTAATAAAAAAATTGATTGTGCAATTAGAAGGTCCCAATATTTTAGCAAAATGATTTGGTATACCCAACTTTTTGTCATAACCATCTTATTACTTATATTATCTAATGTTCATCTCATATCCATACATAATTCATAAGATCCAATGAACAGCCGTATCCATACCAAATTAGTACATTTTATGGGTACGTCTAATGTTTATCTCATATCCATTGTTTGAATTGCCTCAATCTTCTCATGTATTTGTTGGAGTTTCATTCTTCCACTGTAAAATTTTTTTTGTATTAATTATGTACGTATTTGATCTTTACTATTAGGATTATAATTTATTAAATTTCATTGTAACATTATGCGTAGACTACACATATAAACTTGTGTATTCACCTCTAGTTGAGGGCCAATTCTAAAAGGTATCAAATTCTATAATTTTCTTAAAAGACATCAAATAAACTCGCTTATGACCCTAAGTAATATATGATATTATGTCTCTTAAGGGAATGTTATTAGCTACGCTTAATTGGGTTGATTTTGATTATGAATTAAAGTAACCTTTAAATAATCACGGTTATGAACTAAAGTGGTGAAAGACCCATATTTGAGATTAAGAGAATCTAATCATTAAAAGATAGAGGTCAAAATGCATACTATTCCATATATGGATTACAACCGATGGTGGCGGTGTCATCGGTTTCTTTCTCCATGTAGTGTGTTACTTACATTTAACTAATTTTAAATTTATGTTACGTAACTCATTTCAAAATAAATTTATGATCTATAGCATTTCTAACAATAAATACAAGTTCAGCTCAGCAATTTCAAACTTCTGCATTGTCTATAATGTACTTAAAAAAGGTTGCTGAAATTTTATGGGATTTGTTTAGGAGAATCTTATTGGATGGTCATTCCATGTGAAAGGGGTGATCCATATTTTTCTTCATCTTTATATGAAACCATGCTGGAGGTTGCCAGAAGAATAGAGAAGCTTGGAGAAGCTTCAAGGTGGTCAACAATGGTTGCCACCAAACCTGCCAAACTTGACCACCGGCCAGCCGTAAGATAAGGCGGCTGCCAATCTTGTTTTCACACTCCTTAGATTTGTGTATAAATGAGAGGAAAGAGAGGCAAGGAAGATGGTGAAAAAAAAAGAGCAAGCAAAATAGAGTGAGAGATGTAATAGAGAGATCATCTCTCTCAATGTGAGAGAGGGAGACGGCGGAGTATGTTGAGTTGAGTGAGAGTATCTCCTCCTTCATTATATTCTCTATGTAATCTTTCCATTTATAGTGATTATTGTTTTCTCTTCCATGGACATAGGCATTGGGCTGAACCACGTTAAATTTGTTTGTCTTCTTTGTGTGTGGCTTGTTCTAGACATTTTGGGAGGGATTCCCGAATCCCAATAAGTGGTATCAGAGCCTTGGTAATGAAAAACAAAACGTTTTTCCGAATTTTCCAGAAATCAAGTTGCTTAAAATCGAGTTTTGAGCACACCATGTGTAACGCCCTCAAAATATGATATAAATCAACCATTCATAAAATCTATAGACATAATAGAAATGTTATATTTTCATTCATCAGAGTCTATATTACAAAAGATATTACATGCATTACACTTTCATAAATATTCATCTTGAAACTATAGCATGTAACTCTAATTGTTAACAACAAAATAAGTTCCCTACGGGCTTACATCTTTCCAAGTTGTCACTTGGTTACAACAAAAGAAGAATCTTAACTCTATACATATAAAGCCCTCGGCTTGAATTTACATTAAACACAAAACAAAATATGCAAAATGGAGCCTTCAGCCCTTAAATCTCCCAAGCTATGTCCTTGGAGGCGGCATGTCACCTGCACCTGAAAATGGTTTCCCAAGTAGGGTGAGCCAAAGCCCAGTAGAGATATGCTAAACAATATATGAGAATTAACTAAAATATGAGCATCAAATAAATGTGCAACATTCTTAACCAACACATATTCCTTTCAAGGTCATTCAATATAGATAACCAATATCTCAATTCATTTCTATTCTTCCACTTTGGGTAAATCAATTAACCAAATTCATTATTATCAAAACAGCCAATATGAGACTACAACTCAATGGTTCCCAATTCAATACATTCATTAATCCAACACTTCTATTTCTTGCCATTTTACGAAACCACGTCCGAGGGAACCGACACCCATAAATATATAAGATTTCGGGACTTTCACCCTGGACACTCCGGCTAACTTAATTCTCAATGGAGTCTATCCCCTATCTCCTCCCACACAATGGAGTACATCCACTATCTCCTTCCAAACAATGATACATATACAATGTATTTAAACACGTTCTCATATACAATGACAAATCAAAACACATATTCAATGGTTCAATCAAACCGTCATATTCAATGACATAATTCAGTTGATTGGTTTCAATCTTCCTAATTTTCATGCAGTTTTTACAACAATCATAGCTATCCTCCACTGATAGCCCAAAACAGATATTTCTAAATAAATAAATAAATCTATCAATAGATAATTTATCAAATTCCCATAAGTGAGTGATTTATCAAATCCAACTACACCATTCATTTACACATTCCCCCAATTTCGTATGACTCATTCCAGTGATTAGTTTCCGTTTGCCTAATCATCATGCATTGTCTACAACAATCACGACTATCCTCCACCGATAGCCCAAAGCAGTTATTTCTATACAGAAAATAAATGCAACAATGGATATATAATCAACATTTCCAACTAGGTGAGTGACATAAAATCCAACTACACCCTTTAATCCCATATATTCCCAATCTCAACATTTCCAATTCAATTCCTCATTTCTCACAATTTATTTTTACAAATTAATTAACCAATGTAATTAGGGAATTTTCCATAATTAACATTACAACCCTTAGGTTCCATTTTCATTAATGTTTTAACATTAATTTCACATTTTCCATGCCAACATGCATCTAGGTTTTTATATAGTTAAAACCCCAACTCTTGTAAATTTACACGAAAGCCCCAAACTTTCACAAAATTACCAAACCAACCCCAACATCTCAAAATACTAAAATTTAAAGGCAAAGCTCATAAAGAGGAGTAGGATATCCCTACCTCAAATTCGGAGCTCCAATGGAGATGAAGACCAAAACCAAAATGCTTCAAATTCTGAAATTTTCAGATTAAAATGTAGCCCTCGACGATCAACACAACTTTCGTAAAGACCAAAGGTGAGCAAACAACTCCTACTAGATCAAATCTAAGAGAGAAGGACCGATTTTAGAGTGAGAAGCTCTGAAAATGGCTTTTTGGAAAAGTAAGAGAGAGAGAAGATCTTGAAAAAGTGATCCAAAAGTCGGATCTCGGTTTTAAATAAAAGTCGCCCCGCTCGAGCGTCCAAACCCCCGCTCTAACGTCACTCACCGACTCCCGCTCGAGCGTCAAATATCTCGCTCGAGCGGCGGATACACACTCCCAGAACTTTTACAGAACTAGGTCTCCGCTCGAGCGTCAACTCTCCCGCTCGAGCGTCACACACAACCATCCCGCTCGAGCGGCCAATCCCACGCTCGAGCGTCCAACACTGCATAGGAAATACTGGATGGGTGAAATTCCTGCTCGAGCGCCAAAACCCCCGCTCGAGCGTACAAGCAACAAAAGGGTCCCCGCTCGAGCGTCAAACTCCCCGCTCGAGCGGACAGGTCAAAATCTGGGCAACTAGTTTTGGTTTCTAAACTCAACCAACCTGTAACAAACCTGCCCAGCACATCCTATAACTCAAATACAAAGTAAGAAAGGATGTACACAAGGTAATGTTCAACTACTATCATCCACGGACACATGTCCGGATCACTGTACAACAAGGGTAAACCCGGGATCGCTATAATCAGAGTCAATATTACAAAAGATATTACGTGCATTACACTTTCATAAATATTCATTTTGAAACTATAGCATGTAACTCTAATTGCTAACAACAAAATAAGTGCCCTACGGACTTACATCTTTCCAAGTTGTCACTTGGTTACAACAAAAGAAGAGTCCTAGCTCTATACATATAAAGCCCTCGGCTTGAATTTGCATTAAACACAAAACAAAATATGCAAAATGGAGCCTTTAGCCCCTAAACCTCCCAAGCTATGTCCTTGGAGGCGACATGTCACCTGCACCTGAAAATGGTTTCCTAAGTAGGGTGAGCCAAAGCCCAGTAGAGATATGCTAAACAATATATGAGCATCAGATAAATGTGCAACATTCTTAACCAACACATATTCCTTTCAAGGTCATTCAATATAGATAACAAATATCTCAATTAATTTCTATGCTTCCACTTCGGGTAAATCAATTAACCAAATTCATTATTATCAAAACAACCAATATGAGACTACAACTCAATGGTTCCTAATTCAATACATTCATCAATCCAACACTTCTATTTCTTGCCATTTTCTTGCCATTTTACGGAACCACGTCTGAGGGAACTGGTACCCATAAATACATAAGATTTCAGAACTTTCACCTTGGACACTCTGACCAACTTAATTCTCAATGGAGTCTATCCCCTATCTCCTCCCACGCAATGGAGTACATCCTCTATCTCCTCTCAAACAATGATACATATACAATGTATTTAAACACGTCGTCATATACAATGACTAATCAAAACACATATGCAATGCTTTAATCAAACTGTCATATTCAATGACATAATTCAGTTGATTGGTTTTAATCTTCCTAATTCTAATGCAGTTTTTACAATAATCATAGCTATCCTCCACCGATAGCCCAAAACAGATATTTCTAAACAGATAAATAAATCTATCAACAGATAATTTATCAAATTCCTATAGGTGAGTGATTTATCAAATCCAACTACACCATTCATTTACACATTCCCTCAATTTCATATTTCCCAAACCAATTTCATTATTCATACAAAATGATTATTTAGTTCAAATTAGGGCAATCTTCCTCATTTCCCAAATATTATGCCCAAGACCAAATTTCACTAATGATACTCAAGCAATATCATGTTTAAGACCTCTCACACACAAATGGTACCAAATATGGAAAACCTCTCTTTCAAATATCACAACCCTAACCCTTACTTCACCTAAATCTTTCCAAATCCCACCATTTATACAAAATGACAAATATCTAGGTTAAAGCTCATAACAAAGAGTAGAATATCCCTACCTTAAGTGGAGAAGCTCAAAGAGGAAGAAGGAGAAACGTGAAGATGTCCCAAACTCAAACTTTCTTGGATCAAATGGAAGCCCATAAGTTACTCTACCTTTTTCTCAAAGGAAGTAGAGTAATGGTACTTGGATCAAAGAGTATTTGTAAAGAGAGAGTTTTAGAGAGAGGAGTTACCGGATTAGGGTTTTGGGATGAAAAGAAATCAAAAAGTGATGTAGAAAAGCTCTGCTGCGAACTGATATATGCGAGGCTCGCTTGAGCGAAGGAGTTGTCACTCGAGTGACCAGACACAACAAGTGACCTCGCTCGAGCGCAAGAAGTGTTGCTCGAGCGCACAATGCAAAGATTAAGGTCTGCCACAGACGCAGATGCACGCTCGAGTGCAAGAAGTCTCGCTCGAGCGAAGAAACAATCCCACAAGGCTCGCTCGAGCGCAAGAAGCCTCGCTCGAGTGAAGAACTTACACATCTTCCTAAAAAAGCTACGTCTGGGAAAGAAACCTGAAGACCCTCAATTCTCGCTCGAGCACAAGAAGGCTCGCTTAAGCGAAGAAGCGAATTACACAAGGCTTGCTCGAGTGCAAAAAGCCTCGCTCGAGCGAAGAGACCAAAATCTGGGCAACAACCATTTATACCAACGAATAGCTAACCTGTTCCAAACTCACCCAACAAGTCCCAAAACTCAATTTCAAGGAATTAAGGGAAGGAAACAAAACATAGACAACAACATACAATCACAGAATCTGAGTTCGGAACACAACAAAGATCGGGGTGAAATCGGGATCGCTATACCATGAGGAAGGCCTCGATGAGAGGGGTCTAGTCCCGAAAAAATCAACCCAGAAGAAGGCCCCACGCGCCCCCATGTGAGTCCCGAAGTTTGGCTAGAGATAGTCGAAAAATCGCCAGAAAGTTCAATCCGATGGATGGAAGTTGGAGGTTGAACATGGTCGAAGTTTTTATGTAATATATATTTTGTTCGCTATATGTAAACAAGAAATATAGGCTGGTAGAGTGGATAAGGTGTTTAGACATATGCTAAAGGGTAAGGGTTTAATTCCGTTGCCACATCAGCAAGAAGGTGGGCCCAGACACCACGTGGCAGCCATGTCAATGCTGACACGTGGCAGACGACATTAGGCACAGTGGACAGAATATTCCTTGGAGTTAATGGAATATTCTTTGAGCTTCTAGAAATTACAAGAGGGCTTAGTTTTTCCAGAAATTGCAATTTTGCCTTAGGTTTTGGGGAGTATTTTTAGTGAGGCTCCTGGAAGTGCAGCGAAGGTTGGTCTTAGCTACACGGACCGTTTCGGATGCAAGCGGAGGTCAGAATGGTGAAATTCTGAACTATTTTTGGGAAGATTACCAAAAGTATGAGCTTGTCATCTTCAATAATTAGAGGAAGGTTGCTGGATGTTTTGGAATGCTGCGGATTCACTGAAGAGGTCAGAATGGTGAGATTCTGACCAGATTGGATAACTAGACAGATCGAAAGAAAGATCATTGGAGACCAGAGGAGATCAGGCTTGATCAAGTGGCCGATTAAAGGAAATCGGGATTGGTCAGGGGCGATCAGAGAACTGCACATGATTATCTCAAGATCAACAATGTCTAGAAAAGTTTTGTCAAAAAGACATACTGTCTAAGGAGACTAGTTTTTAAGTGGGACCGTTTGTGACCCCACCAGTCATTCTTGAGAACTTTCCTGGTTGTTGAGTCTAGGTGATTGGGAGATCTAGTTCATTCGGAAGAAGACCGCTTCATTGGTAGAAAGATGATTGGCAACTAGTACAAGCTTAGAGAAATGTTATGGCTATTGGAACAACTGTCAAACAGAAAATGAGTAGTACTGGTGGTATGTGAACGTGGAAGAGCAATAGTTGTAGAAGTGCACACATAAGGCGCGAGAGCACGTGGCTACAAGAGCACAGAAGAGTATGCAGGAGTGTCGTATAAGGTGCAGACGTACAATAGTGCAAGTGTACGCAACAAAGTTATACAGAGGTGCAGTGTGCAGGATTTTGGCCTGGCAGCAGCAGCAACTAGTTCACAGAAGAAAGCTGAAAATAGAGAAATTGAGATGGATAAAACGCGACAGTGCACAACTAGTGAGAGTTAGATCTCTTTCTTTGTCTTGACTTTGGTTCATAGTTATGAAGTCAAGACGGGCACCCAGAGAGTTTAGGTGGAGTCACCTCAATAGGGAAATAGGAAACATTCTATTGGAGGATGCAAGTACCTAGTGATAGAGATGCAAGCCATGCAGGATAATGTGTGGTGGTTGTAGACATTCCAAGCAGGAGGTGTAGATTCACTCCGGATGCTTGATAGAATGTGTAGCGATCCCAATTTTGCCACTTCGCTGAGTATGTCGGGGATTAAGTTGCCCGGTCAGCTCGCGAGGGTCTAAGGGGTAGCGCCTCTTGGCGGGTCCTAGGATAGCGTCTTGGCGAGGTTGAGAGGCAGCGCCCTAAAAACAAAAATGCAAAATGCATTCAAAGTTACTTGTCCACTCGAGCGGGAGAGCAAGCCGCACGTGCGGATTTTAGGGAAGAGCAGCTTGTACACTGCTAAAAAGGCAGGTGTGGGAGTGAGGTGAGGTGGGTTGGTGAGATCTGAATTTTTTTTCCCCTTTTCTTCTTTATTTGGCCTGAAGTTGAATCACTTTTGTATATATCTCTCTCTAAAAACATTTCCTCTTCCTTCTCTTTGCATTTCCTACCAAAAACCTCACGAGGCCTTTGATTTCTTCAAATCCTTTGGGATTTGGACCTAAGTTCTTTATCAAAGTTGGTTAACTCTTCGAGGGCTTCGTTGTGTGTATGAAGATCGAGTTTGAACACTGTTGATTTTGAGAGTTTTATCTCATTTCTTCTTCAAAACTTGAGGTAGGGATTTTCTTAGAGTTATATATATATTTTTGCAAGATCTAGATGATTTTCGAAATCATCCTTCGATAGCTTTGAAAATTGATTGTTAATTTAAGAAGTTGAGCGACTTTGAAAGTGGTTTTGTCTCTTATTCTTTTAAAATGATCTTATGGGTTTTGATCTTCGTTGATTGAAGAAAATATGATTTTGAAAAGTTTTCTTTCAAAAGATTTGAGTTGTATAGTTTTGGTGAGAAAACCTATCATTTGGGAATTTTTTTTAAAGATACTGAAAATCCATGAATGATATTGTTATATTTATTTTGTGTGTCAAAATAAATGGATGTTTGGAAAAAATTTTATTTATATTTATATAAATGATGAATTTCAGGGAATAAGAGAATTGTTGTTCATTTTAGAAATTATTGTTCAAAACGTTGAAATAGTCTTGAAATGACTAATTGTTGAGGATACTTGAGAAGAGGGAATTGTGTTATTCCTTGGATGATGAATTGGAATAAAAGTATTTATATTCATCTTGTGTTATTGGCATATCAATTCATTTGATTGCATTAAATTTTGAAAGTTGATTTGAAAACTTGCATTGAGAAAAGAATGTTGAGAAACAAGTTTCTATGAATTGGTTTTGGGGTAAATACGGTAGTAAGTCTTGACAGGTGGTGTAGATGAAATTGAATAGGTGTCGAGCCTTCCAGTCAATACTAGTAAAAATGACAGATTATAGGTGTTGAGCCTTCTAGTCAATGCTGGTAAAAATGACAAATTGGTAGTACTTGTATAGTCTACTTGCAGACACCAACCTAGGGATTACCATAGTCGTATTTGCCACCTTTGAAATAAATTGTTAAGTTTTGAACAATTCAAATTGCATGATATCATTGAGCATGATGGTTTTCAAAAGATGAAAATGTGATTTATCTTAAAAAAGGGCATAGCATGGCATGTGCATTTCATCTCTTGAGACTTGTATAAAATGTATATACTTTGTTAAGAATTTCCTACTGGCTTTATGCTCACCCTACGGGATTTTTGTGCAAGAAAAGATGTGGTGATCTCACCCAACTAGGGGCGTGGAAGTATGTGTGTTGGGAGTACAATGCTCTCATTTTGTTGTGACTCTGTATGTAAGCCAAGGGCTGTGTTTGTGTGGGTTTGAATAACGGTTTTGTGTAACCAGGCTCAAGCCTTAGAAACTTGTAAACCCCTTGGGGGTATTTATTTGTTTATTTACTTGTTGTTGGATTAATGTATTGTTGCATGAAGAATTATTGTATCATGTAATGTAAGTTTGGAGATTTATATTCAGTTTTCCTTGAAAGAGCCATGATTGTTGTATTATCATTTGGGCTAGAAATTTGGGGCATTACAGAATGGAGGCGTGTTGTTACAACAACATTTTATCACCCATATGGGTGATAGGGGTAAGAAGTTTTGTCCACCCGGTTGAAGCGAATTGAAAGCCAATTGAAGACCCTTCAAAGTCAGTTGTAGATTTTGTTAGTTTATTTGGAGACTCTCGGGTCAGTTGCAGAACTTTACAATTTGTTGGGATTTCTCTAGGAGATAGAGAGAACTTGCATTGGCAGAGTGTACTACAGAGATTTGGCATGTATAATAAGTCTAAATAGTAGTACTTTATTGGCATTGGCCTCTAAGGAGGCGTTGGAGATCCTTCATGGATCATTGTTGGAAGATCCATATCTGGTGAAGCCTTGGTGTCTGCATTTGTCGATTTGAAGGAGGAGTTGTGGCAATCTACTTCAGATCTTGATAGAGCTTTGGCATTCTTTTTTCAATGTCTACTGGAGACATTATTTTTGGCGGTCTTTATTGGCGGCTTTTTCAAAGTCGTGGTTTGTTGAAATTCACTATCACAGTTGGGATCTACAATTATGTCTGATTAGATCTAGTGGTGTCTCCGGTTTGTGAGACTTGATCATTTCTTCCTCTTGTGGATTTTCATTTTTGCAATCTACTCCATATTCAAAGACATCAGCTATTGGTGGTCTAGCTGATGATTCAGACTCTAAGTGCTTACTTCTGTGGAAGTGGTGTAATCGTTGGTGTTTGTTGAAGATTGGAAAAGATTATTGAGGAGAAACGTGAAGATGGTGATTTTGAATCTCATGTTTTGGGATCCATTCCTCAATTTGTCAATGGATTTGGAGGGGATAGATTGTATACTGACTTGGTAAAGTTAGCGGGACTGTTAGAGTTATGTACCTACAGTGCATGTGCCTTTGGACTGCTTTGGTAGCTGTAGAGATGGCACATCATCTTGTGTTTGCCAGTTGGAATTGCAGTTGGAGGAATCTAGAGTTTTCTTGACACTCCAGAAGTTTTTTTTGGCTCTTGATATTTTTTGTTTGTTCGTTTGAAGTTTGTTTCGATAATTTCGAACTGGTTAGAGCCTAACTGCATCCACAGTCCAATTTTGTTTGGTGGAGAACTTGCTTTAGTTCTTAGAGTATTTGTTTGGCTCTCGTGATTAGTTTGAGCTGGAAGAGAGCAGAGAGTAGTACTGTGTTTGATGGTTGATCCGACAGGAAGTTTATGGTCCCGCTTTTGAAGATTGCTTTGACAGAGAACTTGATGCCTCTCTTGATTAGTCTCCCCAGCATTGGTTCAAGCGGGGTTTCTCACCATGATTTGTTTGGAGTTGTCTAGGATAACTTGTTTGGTGCTTGTAGAAATCAGAACTTGGCGCCATGGTGGAGCAAGAGTTGCAGAAAATCGAAAGAGCTAACTTGATTGGTTCTATATGTTATTGCATTGGTTCAATGTGATTTTGAGCAATGGAATCTACTATGTTTTGGAAAAGCACTTGTGTATTGTACGCCAGATGGCATTCAGTTTTGATAGAATGGTTGGATACCTGGGTTATGGTATCGGTTTTGATTCCGTGGTGGCAAAAGCACCTCTTGATGAGATAGAGTAGTTGTGGATCTCATGAGAGCGTTGACACTTTTTTTTTGATCAGTAAAGTAAAAATTTCATGAAAAATATAAAATTAAAGGTATAGAAAGATGACATGTATTGAGAAAGATTTAGAAAGTGCAATCTACCCCTACTACTACTATTTGCAACCATACAACCAACTTCTCGGCCTCACGATTTTTTAAGACAAAAATAGAAGACAAACCAAGAAAACAAAATAAAAAAGTTATGAAGGACTTAACTCCAAAAACATCTTAGGGTTTTCAAGGTTTTAAGTTTTATATTGTTTTTATTGTTTTGATCAATATTATTTTTGGAAAGGATGATGGAGAGTTACCATATTGTTTTGAATTTTGAAATTTAACATTATTAGTTGAATTATTTTGATCAATATTATTTTTAGAAGGGGTGAGAGTGATTTATCATATTATGAATTTTGAAATTTGCAATCATTGATAATTAGAGCCTTTTATTTTTTTTTTAGTTCAATTAACCAACCAATAGATTTTCTTTTACATTTTAAATTATAAAAATTAAGAAATTTAGTCTGAGAACTTGGAGTTCTCATATTCATTTTGATTAAAAATCTCATTTTCCTTAATATATAGTATAGATAATAGAGGCACGAGATGTCAAACAAGGGCCAAATACGACCATGTATGCATGACACAAGCTATGAGGGACTGTGTATCATATAATTTGGTTATAAATCATTAAGATTTTTTTATTTTTTTTAATTTTTTTATAATTTAAGAGGTATTTTGTTATATCTCAAATAGTATTTAATTATAAACTTTTGGTTGTGGTAGTTATAACTTATTGTGGTTATTATTTTAATTACGATTGAAGAGATATTTGGTTTTGTTTTAAATAGCATTTGGTTATTACTTATTTAATTTTTTAATTATAATTTAAAAATAATTTAGGTATGATATTTGTAATATTAATACCACAAAAATTATAACTTGCATATGAAAAAAGGGATGTATATTGTAGAATGACTATAATTTTTTTTTATTTATTATTATCTACAATTGTACATAAAATAAGTTTTATCTATTTATAAAATCAATTTTTATTTTTTTTCTTTCTCATTTTCTTTTCGACCATGGTAATTGCTCATTTGTATCATTCGCTACCATATCTAGCCATCATTGTCCACTATCTGATGATGTGTATAATTATTGTTTATATGCATTGTGTTGTGTTGGAGGAGATAGGGGATGTACTCCACGGTTTAGGGGGAGATAGGGGATGGACCTCTAAACCGTATGTTGTTGGGAGGAGATAGGGGATGGACTCCGTAGATAGAGCTCATATGCTTATCTATTAATGTGTTGACAGAGCTCATATGCTTGTCATTGGAAGTGTGATAGTGCTCATATGCATATCTGTGGAAGTGATGATATAGCTTGTATGCTTATCTGTTGTTGTGTGATATAGCTAGTATGCTTATCTATTATAGAATGAGAAGTGTTTGATATGAGTTACTGTCTCATATGAGTTGTTGGCCAGGTTTTGAGCCATGGTTGTAAATTGAGAATTTAAAGGAACTGAAAAATGAATTGTAACATGGACTTGTATGTCATGAAACTGTAAAGTGTGATAAGAGAAAGTATCAGTATAGGCCATCTATCAACTGCTAATCTTTTAGCCATTGTTCATATTTGGTTTAGTGTATTTCTACTGGGCTGTGGCTCACCCTATATGGGAATATCATTTTCAGGTACAGGTAGCATGCCACCTCCAAGGACGTAGCTTGGGAGGCTAAAGGAGGACACACTTTTGTTGTCTTATTTTTGATGTATTACATGTAAATTCAAGCCAAGGGCTTAATGTGTAAATGAGTTAGCACTCTTTTGATATAACCAAGTGTTAACTTGGAAAACTGTAAGCCCGTAGGGCATTTGCTTTTGTTGATTAACATGTAATAATTTTGTAAATAACTACTCTGATGAATAGAAGAACATTTATCTTTATTACCAATGCATGTCTCTATTGATGGGTTTAATGTGTTATTTTGAGGGCGTTACAGTTACAGATGTTTACTAGTAGTAGTAATGGACATTAAAGGAGAGGTTTATTGGAAAGAGGAACACAACCCATATGCAAAATAAAAGATTTACATATGAAAAAAAATTATTGATCAATAAAATGTCACAAATGGACTAAGTGGATAAACCTTGTCTTCCATTATTCCAACATTATTGTAGTACTTACCACAAAAATGATATTGCTCATTGGATAATAATATTGTCATGTTACTTTGCAGCCTAAGTTGGCTGAAAGTTCAAAAATACAAATAAGAAAAAATGATATTTACCGCATGATATTAATAATAAAAAAATTATGCCAAATTGAAATTAATTTTTTCACCTTCTATGTTGATTCACATAATGTCTATACTAACCGTTTGTGTGGTTATATAAATACATATATTTTTTTGATAGCCCAGGATATCCGAATCAATTTGCGCGAACCTTGACTAATCCCTGGGGACGAATCCCACCGTCCACTAGCGGGGGGCCCAATTAAAGTTAGAGAAGAGTTCTGTATCGACTGATCCTATACAAGAATAGATAGCACCCAAGAGGTTTCGAACATGAGAACTAGAGATGAGTAAACTCTTAAGTCCCATCCCAAGCCTACACCACTAGGCCAACCCTTAGGAGTTGATTATATAAATATTTATGTATTATATAAATAAATAAAATATAATTTTGTTTTTTGTAATTTGTCAATAAATTATAAATTTAAATCGAAGCAACAATATAGCAGTCATCATTTTGTGATGCTTGGATTAATCTTAGCAAACTATTTGAAAAGAAAATACAGTACAATTTTGAGAACATTATTCTCGTTTTGTAATGTTACTGTAATTTTGTATATGCAGCGGTCGTTGCAAGTGTAATTTGTTTTTAGATAAGCTTGATCACAACCTTTTTTGTGATGAATACTTTCATTCAGGGCCGGCTCTGACGAAAGGTAAAGTAAAAACTAAGATATCTTCATACCATATTATAAGAGATTACAAGTCATATTTATATACCGGTACAGGTAACAAACTAACAAACTAATTAACCTAACCACACTTCTAACTAACTACACATCATGTAACTAAGTAACTAACTAAAGCTGTTACAATCTAACTAAATCAGTTACAATCTGTTAAAGAATTTTGTTTACAGCTGCAGCACATGACACTTGATGAACAACACATTACACTGAATGATTACACTGAATGAACCTCCTCTTGGACCTCTTCCTTATCAGGCCCCCGCAAGCTGAGAGGGGGAAGACCAACACGAAGCTTGGAAGTGAGAAAAGAAAATCTGGCAGTGGACAGAGATTTGGTGAAGATGTCAGCCAATTGACCCAAAGAAGGAACATATTTGAGACAGAACTGGCGACGAGAAACCTTTTCACGAATGAAATAACAGTCCACTTCAATGTGTTTAGAGCAGCTATGAAAGACCGAATTAGCAGCCAAGGACAAGGCAGACATGTTGTCACACCAAAGAACAGGTGGAGATGGTTGAGGAATGTGAAAATCAAGAAGAAGCATTTGCAACCAAGTGAGTTCTGCAACAGTGTGTGCTAAGGACCGATATTCAGCCTCGGTTGAGGAGCGAGACACAGTGGACTGTTTCTTGGAGGACCAAGAGATGAGATTAGAACCCAAGAACACACAGTAACCAGAGGTGGAACGTCTGTCGGTAGCATCCCCAGCCGAATTAGAGTCAGAGTAGGCTGTGAGATGAAAAGAGCCAGGAGCAAAGAGAAGACCATGAGAAATTGAGCCTTTAATGTATCGTAAGATACGTTTAACAACGGAGAAATGTGGCACAGTAGGTGTCATGACCCGAACCCGCCCCTATGGGTTAAGGACATAACCGGCCAGTAATCCTGAGATTACCTACGGCCTCAGACCAAAACAGACATAATTTGTCAGAGTAAGGGGCCAAACGGAAGCAACAAATAAAAACTTTGTCCATAGAGCCGTGCTTAAATGCACACCAACCGACTATATTCAGTTACGTTAATAACCCACAATTCAAAAGTACAGTTTTCACAAAATTCATTACAGACAGGATCATCCCAAAACAAGTCAACCTATGACAACTATTTACATAAATACATAAAGTCCCCGCCGGCAAGACAAAATGTAATTACATAACAAAGGCGAGGATAGGTCTCAAGAGTGAGGCGCAAGGCTGACTTCCTCAAAACTCGGATTTTTCCTAGCAGACTTCACTGGGGCTGGGTTTGGGCTTCCCTTGGCTCACCTACAAATACATGAATGAGCGTGAGCGATAGCCCAGTGAATAATATCAAATATGACAGTTGCATAACAATATGTAGAACAACGTGCTCCAAACGGCCTTGGGCCCAATTCATACTTCTATTTAACGAATATATATATATATATCTAAACAGAATTCAAATCAAGTAGTTTTAAACATTCTGGCCTTCGGCCCATTCACTTATGTCGAAACGGCCTCCGGCCCATTCACTTATGTCGAAACGGCCTTCGGCCCATTCACTTATGTCAAAACGGCCTTCGGCCCATTCATTCATGTCAAAACGGCCTTCGGCCCATTCACTTATGTCGAAACGGCCTTCGGCCCATTCACTTATGTCGAAACGGCCTTCGGCACATTCACTTATGTCGAAACGGCCTTCGGCCCATTCACTTATGTCGAAACGGCCTTCGGCCCATTCATTCATGTCAAAACGGCCTTCGGCCCAATCATTCATGTCAAAACGACCCTTGGTCCATTCCTTTACATCAAAACGACCTTCGGTCCGTTCGTTCTTATCAAAACGACCTTTGGTCCATTCATTTATTCCTGTCAGACCTTTGTCCACAATCCCAATTAACAGCTCGTAAAGTTTATAAGGGAATAACAATTGGACATTGACAAGCTTTCAAATATTGATATTACTCACAGTGATCGGTTTGTGGATGCGCCCTGGAGCTTGACCCTAGACATTTCACGAATACAAAAGGGTCATTAACAGTTCAATCCGTTCTTTAATGCACATATTTCTCTTTAGGCTTTATTTCTATCTCATTAACTCATTTACAATGTTTAACATATGCCTAAGAGTGCTTACAAGTGAAAAAGAACGGAAAACGAAACGCAGAACGCATGAACAAAATTCCAGGAAACAGGGTACCCGCTCAAGCGTAAACTTCTCCGCTCGAGCGGACCCTTAAGGCCTGCAAAAGTACTGGTTGCACGAAAGATGCGCTCGAGCGTGGAATAGAGCGCTCGAGCTGAATGCCTGTCTACAAAACTCCACGCTCGAGCGTGATGTGTCCCGCTCGAGCGGACATCCAACTCTGCAAAAACGCTGGGAGCACGATTTTCCCGCTCGAGCGGCCATTACCCCGCTCGAGCGGACCTCAAAAATCTGGGTTTCCCAGATCGTGTTCTTGAGCTCCAAATCGGCTTTCCATCTACATTTCTTGCATGCAATGGCTCAAATTACACATTTACACATGCTAACATGCTACTAATACAAGATTACAACATTAAGAAGCTCAATTTCATGATTTATCTACATGCATGTCCCAAAATATCTCAAACCCATCATCAACATGCTCAAATTCAAACATTCAAGACTTATACTCCCATGATTTGTACATGCATGTGGGAGATGCTCATCATTCTCAACTTAGATGGCACAAATGGTGATTACAACATGAGCTTCAACCAAAACTCTACATGAATCATGTGTTTCAAGCTCAAACATGCAAATTCAAAGTAATTTCTTACATGCATGAGTTCTAAACTTCAAACTCAACAAAAATCAACTTATTACATGCTCTTGATCACAAACAACTCTTGAACCCACAAGATTACAAGATCAATTCATAATTTCAAGAGTCAATGGCTTACCTAGAAGTCCAATTCTTCAATCTATGGTCCAATTCGAGTTGGACTTCAAGATTCCAAGCCCTCAAGATCAAACACAGATTTTTCTCTCTTCTCTCTCTCTAATGGTCGGCCCTCTCCTCTCCTTAGAGTGTATATCAGCCAAGTGAGAATTAGAGAGGGAGTTTAATTGAGTAGTGCTCATCTACAACAAGCCCCACTAAGTCACAATATAATAATAGAGAATAATTGGGCACCCATTTACCAACTTAATCAACTTAATCTGGTCCAAATCAATTTTTTCAATTAAATTTCACCGTAGGCTCTAAAAATTATGCCAAACACAATGGCGTAAAATTTCAGGTTCTGTGGCCGATAAGGCCCTCAATTTAATTTCCAAAACAGGCTACTCAAACAGATATTCCTACGGTGAACAGATAAAACTTCAAAGTCACATATTTTCACATAATGGCACACAAAATCATTCTAAACACATAACCATAAACAAATTAAGGACCAATTTATCATAATACAGAACAGGGGTATCACAGTAGGGGCATGCATATGTTGGCAGGCTTGGTTGACAGCATAAGAGAGCTCAGGACGAGTTATAGTAAGATACTGAATGGCACCCACAAGGCTGCGATAGAGAAAAGGTTGGGAGAATGGGAGAGAATCAGCAGCAGTAAGAGAAGGTTTAGCTGATGTAGGTGTAGCACAAGGCTTGCAGGTTGTCATGCCAGCTTTAAGAAGCAGCTCCAAGGCATATTTCTGCTGGGAGAGAAAGAAGCCTTGAACAGTGGACTGAACAGAAGTACCTAACAAATAGGAAATATCCCCTAATTCTTTCATGGAAAAAACATTGTGCATTTGAGTTAATAAGGAATGAAGGTAGGACTGATCAGAACCAGTAAGAAGAATGTCATCGACATATATAAGAAGAAAGGTAATGGAAGAAGAGGTAGAATGAATGAAGAGAGAAGAATCACAACGACTCTGAAGAAAACCTTTAGAGAGAAGAAAGGAGGAGAAAATAGAGTACCAGGCTCGAGGAGCCTGTTTCAAACCATAAAGAGCCTTGTGAAGTTTGCAAACAAGGGTAGGCTGAGAAGGATCCACAAAACCAGGAGGCTGTTCCATGTATACGTCTTCATCTAACTTGTCATGTAAAAAGGCATTAGATATGTCAAGTTGTTTTAGAGGCCAATGATGATGAAGAGCTAAAGAGATAAAAATGCGAATTGTGGGTTTCTTGGCCACAGGGCTAAAGGTATCATGAAAGTCAATACCATGTTGCTGATGAAAACCCTTAGCGACAAGTCGGGCTTTGTGCCGAGCAACTGAGCCATTAGAATTCTTTTTAACTTTGAAGACCCATTTACACCCTATAGCTTGCTTAGAAGGGGGTAGAGAAACAAGAGACTAGGTGCCTTGATGTTGAAGAGCAGCATATTCATCAAACATGGCTTGGAGCCAGACTGGAGAGTCAAGAGCAGATTGATAAGAGAGGGGCTCAATATCAGGAGAAGGAGAGGAGCCAGCAGGAGAAGTGAGAATAGAAGAGAAACAAGTAGAATGACATTTGGATTGGGTTTGCATATGATGAGAATTAATAGCAGCAGGAGGAGGAAGAGGTAAAACAACAGAAATAGAATTAATAGGAATAGATGGAGGGGAAGGATCAGAAGGAGACAAGGCAGAGGAAGGCTGTGCAGATATAGGCTGTGCAAATTGGGCAGGAGGTGCCAGATCAGAAGACTGGGGTTGTGAAGAGTACTGTGGTTGGACAGATAGAGATGCTGGCTGGGAAGAGAACTGAGCCTGGACAGATGTAGACTGTGACTGGGTAGATATAGGCTGAACACTAGACTTTGAAGCCAGAGCAGACTGAGAATAACTATGCTGAGGAGAGGGTGACCAAAAGAAATCCTGTAAAAGAGGAAGAGAAGAAACAGAAGTAGAAGAGGAAAAAGGAAACTCATGTTCATGAAAAGTAACATGCCTAGATAAATGAATGTGACCAGTCTGAGGATCTAAACATCTATAGCCCTTAACACTAGGATGATAACCTAGAAAAACACAAGGAGTCGACTTAGGTGCCAACTTATGAGAAGCATAAGGTTTAAGCCAAGGGAAGCAAAGACAACCAAAGACTTTTAGTAGAGAGTAATCAGGAGAAGTATGATACAACAACTCAAAAGGCGAGCAATTATTAAGAGAAACACTAGGTAAACGATTGATCAAATAGGTGGCAGCAGCGATGGCATCAAACCAATAAAGAAGAGGCATAGAGGACTGATGAAGAAGAGAAATAGCAGTTTCAGTGAGATGTAAGTGCTTTCTCTCAGCCACTCCATTTTGAGAGGGAGTATGTGGATAGGAAAACTGATGGTGAATGCCATGAGTGTGAAGATAATGTTGAAGAGGATGATTCTTGTATTCACCACCTCCATCACTACGAAGAATTTTGAGAGGAAAACCAAACTGTTTTTCCACAAAAGCTTTGAATTCCATAAATTTGGCACACACTTCACTTTTATAAACAAGAGGATAAAGCCAAGTGAATCTGGTAAAATCATCAATGAACAACACATAGTATTTGTAAGGAGAAGCAGATTTATTAAAGGGACCCCATACATCACTGTGAATCAAAGCCAGTGGATTATTTACAGTGGAATTAGACAATGTAAAAGGTAGCCTATGACATTTGGCTACAGAGCAATGTACACAAGAACAGGTACTTTTATTGGAAGCTACAGACAAAGGTAATTTGTGCTTAAGCAAATGAAACTTAAGAGTAGAAGGATGGCCTAATCTCTGATGCCAAATGTCAGTAGAATCAGCAGAAATAACTGAACTACTGTAGGCATGTAATGAAGCAGTGGTTGGAGTGTGGAATTGATAGAGTCCATTGGCATAAAAACCTTTATGGAGTATGGCCTTGGAAAGCTTGTCCTGAATAGTAAAAGAAGAATGATCAAATGTGATAGAGCAGTTATTATCTTTAGCCAAGTGATGCACAGAGACAAGATTAGAGTTAATAGAAGGTACATGCAAAACTTTGTTTAGTTTGAAAGAATGGTGAGGAGTAGGTAGTATACCTTGACATGTATGAGTGATAGGAAGAGAAGAGCCATTACCAATAGTGACTTGATTACCAGCAGTGTAGGGTTGAATGGAGTTAAGTTGATGAAGATCATTAGTGATATGATCAGAAGTAGCTGAGTCCAAAAACCAGGGAGAACAAGAACCATTGTCCTCAGTTAAAGAGGTAACATATGCCTTTGATTGCTGAGACTGGTATGGCTGAGAGTGAGACTGATATGGCTTTGATTGCTGGGATGGAGACACTTGTGAAGACTAAAATTGAGTATCTAGCCTATGCCAACAGTCAAGAGCTATGTGATTAGCTTTACCACAGATTTGGCACACAATGCCAAATTGTCCTCTTCCTCTTCCTTGAGATCTGCCACAAGAGGATCTTCCTGAATAGAATCGAGTGCCTCTATGAGAACCTCTAGAATCACCACGAGAAGAACCTCTGTTTTGATGATAAGAGTTAAATCCTCTAGAAATATTAGAAGCAGCATGAGAGTCTGTCACAGTTGCATAAGCAACAGTTAGATCAGAACTGTGTTTTAATTTTCCTTCAATGTAAATAGCTTCTGAACAAAGTAGAGCAGAGAGATCCTCCATAGAAATGGACTCTGCACGAGTTCGAATAGCTATTTTAACTGCATCATATTCAGAAGGCAATCCATTCAATGTAAGAAGAACAATATCCTCATCTTCCACAAATGACGAAGCAATACGTAACTGATCGACAATACTTGCTCAAATACACCTCTATTGAGTCTGATTCCTTTGAAATAGAACTCAATTTGTTCTTTAACTGGTGGATATGAGACCTAGAGAGAGAGGTAAAGCGTTTATCAAGAAATTGCCAGACCTGAGCACTGGTGTGAAGATGTAACACGGAAGTGAAAATCGCAGGAGAGAGAGTAGCAGTGATGCAACTGAGTAGATGCGCATCAATCATCTTCCATCTAACAGCTTCTGGATTTTGAATTTCCATTCCGGCAGACTGTCGTATTGTGTCAACAGGACACTTCTTTGAGCCATCAACAATGGCGAGTAGATCTGTTGCTCGAAGTAGATTCTGTATTTGATTCTTCCAAATAACAAAATTCGAGCCATCCAGCTTCACTGTTACAAGAGAACTGAGATTCGATAGCAATAGATTGAGATTGGAAGGAACAGCAGAGGACTCCATAGATGAAGCTTGAGAATTGCTCGCGAGAGCTTCTTGGTGCTCTGATACCATGACGAAAGGTAAAGTAAAAACAAAGATATCTTCATACCATATTATAAGAGATTACAAGTCATATTTATATACCAGTACAGGTAACAAACTAACAAACTAATTAACCTAACCACACTTCTAACTAACTACACATCATGTAACTAAGTAACTAACTAAAGTTGTTACAATCTAACTAAATCAGTTACAATCTATTAAAGAATGTTGTTTACAGCTGCAGCACATGACACTTGATGAACAACACATTACACTGAATGATTACACTGAATGAACCTCCTCTTGGACCTCTTCCTTATCAGGCTCAAGCCTATACAAATTGAAACAATGGCTTTAGGCCTCGATTGCAAGAAGGCCTCAAAATTTTCATATACCATAAGTTAAATACAATTCAATTGTTTCTTATAAAGTCTACTTGTTGACGGCCTCCACAAAACCAACTCAAGAAAAATGAAGAAGGAAAAAAAATGTACTCCCATGAGCATAATACAATTTTAAAATTTTGGTAAAAACGTCTATCGATTTTGTATACATTTGTCATATGCACACTTTCTTTCTTTTTTCTTCTTCTTCTTCTTTTTTCTTTTTATTTTTTTATTAATTAAATAAAGGTTCACATTGAAAAGGACTTGATAAATTTTAAAAAGCTTAAAATATATAAGGAAGCTCACTTTAAAAGAGACTCCACCAATTTAAAATACGTTGTACAAACTATTCTTAGTTTTCACTTTGAATTTATAAGCTTTATTTATTTGATAACTTTTGGCATTTTTAATTTCTTTTTTTGTTTCATAGCTAAATATTTTAAATAACTTCCAAATTTTAGTCATGAGAATGGAAGTGAGATATGAATTTTACATGATATACAATTTACTAAAAATAATAAATATGATTTACATTTAAATTTAAAACATAAAAAGCCTCACAATAAATTTTTTCTTTAGGCCTCGTGAAGGCTTAAGCCGGCCCTGCTTTCATTTAAACCATACACCAAAAGTGGAGGTTGAACCTTCTGACCCCATGCTTTAAGAGGTGCTTTAAATTGGAGTAATAAGATTCGCTAATCAAATATATGCTTTAACATTTTTATTTCCTGATCATTTTAGTATTTTTTTTCATGGTGATCGTGTTGTGTGTGATGCAATAGTAGATTTCAGCTAGGTCCTTAAAATACGTCAAAATAAATTGCTTGGTTAGAGTTTTTCAAAAACACTTTTCAGAAAATTCGACTTTCTTGTTTTCTGTATTTTTTTGTTTTTACTGAATTTTTTTAATATTTTCATATTTTTTTTTAATTTTTAGACATTCCTAACATAAATATACCTAAAAAGTAAAAAAATTGTGAAAAAACCTTCTAAAAATTCACTAAATACCAAAAATATAAAAAAAAAATACGAGAAGTCAGTACATTTTTTTATATTTTTATGTATTTATTAAAATTTTAAAATATTTTTTCATAATTTTTTTACTTTTTAGATACATTTAAGTAAGGTGCATCTAAAAAAATAAAAAAAAATGTTTAAAATTTTAAAAATATTCACTAAAAACAAAAAAATACGAAACCAAAAAACTCAGTTTTCAAAAAACTTAATCTAAAAAACTGAAACCAAATACACTGGTACACAAAACAATGTACATGTTTATGTCCTGTTTTGAGTAGTTGAATTTGTAATGGTTACATGGATGCCTGAATGTTCTATTTGTAAGGATATCATTTTGTGGGCTATTTTATCTTGAGACTCACAGCATGCATCAATGGAATAAGAGAAAATAAAGAATTTTATGTGATTAAAAGGAAAGGAATTGATGCATCCCGTAATCAACATTTGTCCCATTTTGTAACTTAGAACAGTTTTGTAAGACTGACAAGAAAGGAATTGATGCATTTGGTAATTACTTTGATTTCTTTTCTGATTTACATAAGTAGAATATGTTTGAAACATTTTTATATTAATTGTAGTTATTGTCCTGAGACCAAAGAGGATAAAGTAAGGGTGGTGACAAAAAAGAAGGAATTGTACTTTTGCCTCTGCTTCTTTTGCTACAAACGAATAATCATTTATTGCTTTTGCCTTTTCCTATGCTTTGATGTGAAGTTAAGAATTTCTGAAATGGAGGCAACTGTAATAGATTCCAAAACTAGTTTAGAATTCAAGTGTAATGCAATCATGAAAGAGTGAGGGAATTTTCTACTTTGAGGGAAACCATTGACACTTCATTTTTATCTTTGTGCACTTTACCTTGTGACTATTTGATTATCTTGGAGAAACAGATTTGTGTTTTCAAAAAAATATCTGACTTTTTAATAAAGAAAGTGGCATATGTGACTTGACTTCCTCAATAAATTTTGTAGGTACTTAATACCAATCTACTGCTTCTTTCGCACTTCAAGCATTATATTGATATTGAAACTATAACCTGGAAGGCACTTGACCATTATAAACCCCTCAAATCATGTTTACATACCACACTCTCTCTCTCTCTCTCTCTCTCTCTCTCTCTCTACCATTCAAGCGTGAGTTTCCTGTTTGTATTTTGTTCTTTAACTCCCTCTTCATTGATCAGCTTAAGGGTGCTTTGTGAAACTGAGACATTTTAGCTTGGTTGGAGAACAAGAAAGAGGTATGCCCTGAAGACTTCTTAGTGCCGTTTGATTATATATAGTTATGAATAGATATCTTTTGTTTCAACTGCACTCATTTGCTATTAGGATGGTATTGTTTGAGCTCATTTTATTTGTTTGGAAGTTTGTTTGCACCTTTCCAACTTGCTGGTTTTGTTGTTGCCTTTGGTTTTTCCACTTAATGCATTTTCAGTGGCCTCTTTCCATTGATGTTCTCATAAATACCTTTTTGTACTCATTAGTTTTCATCAACGATAATTGTTTTTTTCTTTACCGATAAAAAATAAAAATCAAAAGCAATTCAAAACTTGGCATGGAGACATAGAGGTATAGTGGAGATTCAAGTTCAATACAAATTTGATCTATCTTTTCCATTGTGGTTGTTGTTGTTGTTGTTGTTGTTGTTTTTTTTTTTTTTTTTTTTTTTTTTTTTTTTTTTTTTTTTTTTTTTTTTTTTTTTTTTTGTTGTTGTTGCTATTGTTGTTGTTGTTAATTAGTAAGATTATTTACAAATATCATGAGAATGACATCAGACTAGACAATTGACTACGTAAAAAAAAGTACAACACATACCTATGAGCCTAAACTAACACCAATAACCTCAAATGTAAGGAAGAGTCTCACAATGAAGAAAAAATAAAAACCTTAACGCAAAATCTCGAGTGGCCAATTGAGCTAGTTCCAATTGGTTAATGCGAACTTGGCGTGAAGAGGTAAAGTCATGTATTGCATTGACATATCATGTAGATGTTATCTTCGGAATTGAATTTTTTAATAATTTTTTGATTTTTATGAAAAGATATATGAAAAAAAGCATAGAGAATAAATTAACTTTTTATTGTAACTTTTTTGGCCAAAACTTCATGTTCCCGACAAAACAACTCTTAGTTAGGTTGTTGGTTTAAGTTTGGTTTGAGATCTTGACCATATTGGACTATAAGCTAGATCACCCAAGAGACTTGATATTTACAACCCATAATCTTTCCCTTTGTGCTTGAACTTGTGTTTCTTGTCGAAATTCAATTTTAAATTGAAGTTTGGTTTAGTTTTGAAAATTAATTTTGGATTTTTTTATTTTTCAGATTTTTTTAGTGAATTTAATAAAAAAATTTCAAAAAACATTTACTTTTTAAATGTATTTAAGTTAGGTACATCTAAAAAGTAAAAACACTAAGCTTGCTTTGAAAATCCTGTGTGACAAACATATTTCAGTTGTATTCACATTTGTTTTGGTTGAAATGTTGTGATATTTTGAGTGTTTAGTGAATCAATACTCAATTGATCGGCCCTCAAAATCAATTGCTTGAACTTCCTGAACAAGTCTTCTTGGACTGCTCTGTAACGCCCCAACTTTCAGGCCGTCAAATAAGTACAATATTACCACACAAATAGGGTAGATAACCAAAACATCTTAACATACATATATAACCAGAGTTAGTATCACGGATCATTCGTTTATTTTCCATTGCAGGATTACAAAACATTGAAAACAAAACAACTAGTCTAAGTCTTCAGATGAACCACCGCTCCAACACTTCATCGTATTTGCCTTCGCAATAACTTTCACCATTATAACTGCTTCACCACCTGGCATGACACACCGTGAGCTTGGAATGCCCAGTAAAAACACACACATCCCCATGTCTTCTATCAACCAATCAACCATACATAGGACAAATTGGGTAACATAACATGCAAAATTACAACAAGGTTCTATGAATTAGGAGTTTGCCTAGACATCTAGGATCCCCCAAAGAGATCCTTCTACCCAACCACAAGGCTGAACACCGGATTACTCAGACTCCCCCTTTTGCTGCTTTGCAGACCTTACCACCTATGCCCATCTCCTGGTTATTTACCGGTTAGTGACATTGATGGACCTCAAAAGGGACGGCCAAACAAGTGGGCTCGCTTACACCCAAATCGTGCCTAGGGCTCGCTTACACCCTGCACATACCATACCAAATCGTGCCTAGGGCTCGCTTACACCCTGCACATATCATACCAAAGGGCTCGCTTACACCCTGAAACCACCGCATAGAGTCTGAATACATCCGTGTCAACCTGGGGGCTCGTTTAGACCGCTTGCGCAAGACTTAACTCATTTGGTTTTAATTCCATTCACATGTTCAATACATAAATCATTCTGAAGCACAAGGGTGAACGTCACCCACTACCAACCCCTTTCCATTTCCCATTTATTAGATCTTTTGCCAAGCAAGCTAGTCACATTCGGTAATTCGGTAATATAAAAGAGCATGAGACAAACAAAAGAAATGAAATGTAGCCCATGATAATCATACATAGGTATGGTAAGGCAAGAAAATAACATTAGGCATGCTTTAAAATACTTAGAGACAAACAACACAACAAAACACCATTTCCAGCACTGTTCGGTTCTGCAGGGCTAACAGGAACGCTTTGGTAAAAATACTTATAGGTCAAATTAGGGGCTGAAATTTCAGAGAAACAATATTCAATCTGTCTAGTTTCAGTTCCAATTTTCAGAAGTTGCACAGCACCTCCACAAATTCATCTACAAACTATATTCGAAAACCTGTCCAGATTTGTCACCCTTTGGGGAAACTAACTTTTCTCTCAATCTACCCGATGGTTTTCACTCAAATAAAATCTGTTGGAAAGAGGACTCAGAGTTATAAATTTTGATAGAAGAACCAACATGAGGTGATTTTTCTAGAATTTTATAAAATTTCTAAAAGTGGACTGTTTTTCACAGATTCAGGACCAGATTTTTCAACAATTTATCCAAGCCCTAAAAACAAACAATTAGGAGATAATAAAATTTTCACAAGCTCTAAACACACCAAATATCCTACCATAAATTCAGATTTGAGAATTAAATAGATTTGATATTTATTTTAAATTAGGGAAGTTGCAGCAGTGCCTAATTTCACAAATTTGTAAGACAATGGCAATTGATCATACTCACACTTCAACATACACCAAAAACCCTATTTACCATTAATTTGCAGCTCAAGAGGCATATTAGACAATAGAAGGAGATGGTGAAAGAATTGGAGAAGACAAAGGAGGGGTATGTTCTTACCTTTTTGAGAGTCACCCTTATTATTATTTTTTTTCTTCTTCTTCTTCTCTACTTCCTTTGATCACACTTTCACCCTCTCACCCTCTCCCTAGGCTGTTGAAAATGTGGGGTGAAAATTGAGACAAAGTTCTCAATTTATAAGCCATGAAATAGGGCTAGCTTAATGACTAAGAAAAAGCATAAAAATCTAGATATTTTTCCATTGCTCAAATAAGTATTAAAATAAATAATAAAACTATTTATTTAAAGATATGTGTAGATATTTATTTAAAGATATTTATTTGCTCAATTAAATAATAAAGGTTCAAAGAAAATAATAAAAATTCAAAGAACTAATAAATATTCAATTAGGCTAAAAATAAATTTGATGAATTAATTTAGAAACTAGGAGGTACATAAATAAAAGCCAAGTGTTAGGGTATTTCCAAATATAAAAATGGCATTCTATGATTTAATTATAATACAAAATAAAATACAGAAAAATTATTCTTTCTTGGACCATTTTGTAAAATTTTATAAAATTTGGGATTAAAATGTTATTAACCTAAGGCTTAGGGTATCAAGTGTAATTACCAAAAATTAGGGTCTCTACATGCTCGAGCGATTAAAAGGGCGCTGGAGCGAACATTTTAGCCTTGCAACATCTTAGCATGTGGATTGAGATCTTGCAAGCTTTACTTGATCACTCAAACGACTAATTGTGCACTTGAGCAAACTTGGGAAGCTTGTAGTTTCTCAAACTGAGTTATTAAGATACTGAGAGGTTGGGTTTACTGCTCGAGCGATGGTCTGTGTGCTCGAGCGAAGGGACAGTTTCTAAAGGCATTTTGGAAGTTTAGAGTTTGTTACAACTGACTCATTAGACACACCACTCGAGCAGTCATTCCTGTGCTCGAGCAGTCTATGTGAGTTTGTTAGGTTATAATCGCCTCATATTTCTAGATTTGGATCTGTCTCATCCAGCTTTCTCTTTAAAGACACCAAAAGTAAAGTGTGATTTCTATGAGAGTTTTGTTGATTTCCTCTTGTTAATTCATTGAGGTTTTTGCATATCTCATGGATTGAATTGTTTTCATGAAGAGGGCTGTTGTGATAGATCATCTTTTATAGCGTTCTACCGGTGGAATCCAGATTGAGTTAGAGCTTGTGGATTCAAGTTCAACAATGGATGAATCCTAGATAAAGAGTGGGCAATGAAGATTGAGAAAAGTCTTCAGTTGATCTTGTGTGGATTCATAAGTGAGTTGACTTGGTGTGATCTCTTCTAATCTTCATTCTCTTGTTAGTGGATTTGTTCACCCTTTTGGGTTCTGAATTTTTTTTAATCACAATTGACAATTTTTTTTAATCACAATTGGAAGAGGTCAATTGTGTGTTTGTGTGTGTGTGTGTGTGTGTGTGTGTGTGTGTGTGTGTGTGTGTGTGTGTGTTTTTAATTTATATGTTAACCCATTGGTGTTTGATTTTTAATTTCTTAGATTCAATCTAAATCAAATCCTTCTAGGTTTGTTGATATAGAATGACTATTGTTTGGGATTTTGGATTATTGATAATGGCCTTGTTTGGCTAGAGGCTATTTGGCTAAAATAGCCAATAAGACAAAATGTTACATATAATCCATAATCATTTCATTTTTTCTTTAACAACCATCAAATATATAAAAAAAAAAAAAAAAAAACTAACTATCATCCCAAACACAACTTTTTTAGCCAGGCTAAAATAGTTAAAAAGCCAAATAGCCAAATAAAATAGCCTATTCCTAAATAGGGTCATAGATAATGAATCACATAATTTAGGTTTTTCAATTGGTATCAGAGCGGGTTAGTCGTTCTTTGACTGTGTTTTTATCAAAGCTTTAGGAGTGTGATCTTGTGTGATTTATGAATATTTATTCAATTTGTGTGGGTAATTCCACTGATTGTCCTCTTTTACTTGATGGAACAAGCTACTTGTATTGTAAAGCTCGCATGCGAGCTTTTTAAAAATCTGTTAGTGTGAAAGTTTGGCATTTCGTCATCTATGGGTGGAGTAAACCTATAGTGACCATCGATAATGTCACAATTCCCAAACCAATTGACAAATTGGACATGGATGACTACCAAAACTCTAGCTGGAATAACAAGGCTCTCAATTCTCTCTTTTACTTCATTACATCGGAGAAATTCCGTTGCATTTAGACATGTGAGGTACCAAAAGAGGCATAAGATATCCTTGAGATAATTCATGAGGGCACAACCTTTGTTAAATGTTCAAAACTTCAAGGCTCATCAATGGTTTTGAAATCCTTAAAATACGGGAGGATGAGACCTTTGTTGAGTTTTATGCCAAGCTCCGTGACATTATTAATTCTTGTTTTACTTTGGAAGAGAAAATCCTTGAGGTTAGAGGTGTTTGAAAGGTTTTGAGGTCCTTACCCAATCATTTCCAACCAAAGGTTATGGTTATAGAAGAGGTTCAAGATGTTGATAACCTAAAGTTGGACCAATTGGGTGGAAATTTGCAAACCTATGATGCACAACTTATTTCAAAGAAAAGCAAAAAGATGCTGCTAGATTTAATTGTACTCATAGAGATGTAAAGAGTCCAGAGGTGGATGTGGAGTTTGATTCCGTACTGACAACTTTATTTACAAAACAATTCAAAAAGTTTTGAGAAAAAAACGCCTAATTTCAATGATTCAAATCCAAAGGACAAGGGTAATGACAAGTTCAAACCAGTTCTAAAACCAGAAAAAAAGATTACAAGAGGTCAAGGCATCAAGTATTATGAATGCCAATGCTTTGGTCATGTTGCTCTTGAATGTGCTAATAAGAAGAACAAGAAGAAAGTCTACACTGTGACTTAGGATGATAAATGTGGGACTGATAAAGAAGATGATGAGATTGGCTCGGTTGATGAAGATAGTGAAGGACCATACATGGCCTTCTATGCAACATTCCCTCAAACAACACCCAAGCAGTTAGTTTCCCATGAGGACCAAGTCCACACCAAGCACCCATATTTGTTAGGAGTAATTATCTTTATTGGAAATGTAGGATGAGAGTGTTCTCATGGCTTGGAATCTGGATGGATGGCACACTATCGAAGAAAAATTTGAAGTGCTATATGTGATCAATTTGGAAACACTTGAGAAAATTGTCAAGCCAATTGAGGAATGGAGTGCAAGTCAAAGGCAAAATATAGAGACTAGCTTGCGTGCCTTGAGTGAAATTTGACAAGCAATTTATGAAGAAGAAAAACAATGCATCTCTCGTTATGAGAATACAAAAGATGCTTGGGAAACCCTAAGGCAATTTCATGAAATAGGGGAATCTTCTATACAAGCATTTAGTACCTCAAGGTTCAATGCTCTAGTAGCAAGGTTGGACATTTCCACTAAAGAAGAGAATTTGACTGATAAACAAGAGGATGATTGTGCTTGCATGGGTCTTCTGAAAATGGAGAAACATCTAAAAGTGAGAATGAAGAGTTGGGAGATAAAATAGATGATCAAGAGCTTTATCAAGCCTATAAGTTGTACAAAGAATGTTACAACTTGTCAAAGTTGCATGACAAGCTCACCACCAGACTCAAGGTATGTGAGAAAAAGAGTGAAAAGCTTTCCAAGGCAAAGAAGCCATTAAAGTCTCAATTGATTGATAACATCTTTGTGCGAAACTCTTAGCTTGTGAATATGAGAGAAATGAGTAATTAAAAGCACATGAGTTGTGTGATGCAAAGATCGAATCTCTTGAAATGTCTCAAATTCAATTGGATGAGCAAGTCATCAAGGTAGAAGAAGACCTCAAGCGTGCTAAGGCTACTATTGGTCTTTGGAACAAAGGATCATAGACATTGGAAAATATCACAGGCTCACAACAAATGGGGTTTGACAAGAGCGAAATTGGCTTTGGTGATGACAAGATGCAAAAGTGGAATGCTTCCACGTCTCATAATACAAGGATTCCAGGAAAAGGGAAGCAAAATATGCAACATGGTGATGAGTCCCTCAACCACCCTAAGGTTGCTATTATCAAAGAGAGGAAGGTAAACTCTATTTTCATATGTCATCATTGTGGTAGGTTTGGTCATATTCACCCTTATTGCTTGGAATTGTATAGGAGGGTGTCTCAAAGAGGTAGAAGAAATTCTAACACCTCTTGGGTTAGGAGACAACCTTTCATGTCTAAGTGGAATACTATAGGCCAAAATGGTGTTCACAATGCTAAGACTCCACCAAGAACTGTGTTGAATCCACTCTTGTTATGACAAGAATAGTTTAGGTGAGAAAGAGTGATTTGTCTTGTTTTGTTGTTCACACTACTTACAAAGCACATGACACATGCAAGTGGTATCTTGATAGTGGTTGCTCTTGTCAAATGCCTGGTGACAAATCCTACTTCACATCCATTGAAAGATATGAAGGAGTTCTTGTTATTTTAAGAGATGACAACACTTCTAGAGTCATTGGTAAGGATTTTATAAGTGCTTCTGGTCTTCCAAAGTTGGATAGTGTGTTACTTGTTGATAGACTTAAAGCTAATCTCTGAAGCATTAGTCAAATGTGTGACTTTTATCATGAGATATTGTTTTCAAAGGATAAATGTCAGAATTTGGATAAAAAGGGAAATATTGTGATGCAAAATGTGCGCATATCTAATAATTGTTATGGGATAGTTGCTGCTAGTGACCTCACTTGTCATTCAATTATCATGGGCAATCTAGACCTGTGGCATCAATAGTTAGGTCATATCAATTTCAAAAACCTAGCCAAGATAGCCAATAAGAAGCTAGTGCGAGGCATACCCAAATTGGGTAAGTTAATAAACCAAGTGTGTGGGCTATGTTAGTTAGGAAAGCAATCTAGAACTCCATATAAGAAGGTGATTGGCCTTACAATCAAGCGCCCTCTTGAACTGGTTCATATGGATCTTATGGGCTCTACTCACACTAAAAGCATTAGAGGTAAATGATACATTTTCTTGACTGTTGATGATTTCACCCATTTCTGATGGGTAAATTTTTTATGTGAAAAATCAAATACATTTGATGCTTTAAAGTCCTTGGTCATGAGAATCCAGAATGACAAGGTGTTACTATTAGGCATATCACAAGAATCTGTACTGATCATGGGCGTGAGTTTGAGAATAGATCCTTCTTGGATTTTTGTGACATGCATGGTATTAAGGATGAGTTTTTTGCCCCTATTACTCCACAGCAAAATGGGGTTGTTGAGAGAAAAAACTGTGTGGTTTAAGAAATAGCGAGGGTTATGCTCCTAGGCAAGAAAGTACCTCTAAAGCTGTTTACGTTGTCAACCATGTGTATTTGAGGCACAATACATTACAAGCATCATGTGAACTTTGGAAAGGCTTGAAACGTAATGTGCAATACTTCAAAATTTTCGGAAGTAAGTGCTACATCTTTAAGGATAAAAAGCCCTTGGGTAAGTTTGACTTTCGAAGTGATGAAGGGATTTTTCTAGGGTACTAAACCACGAGTAGAGATTTTCGTGTCTACAACCTTTGGACTCTATCGATTATGGAATTCATAAATGTGGTTGTAGATGACATAGATTCTCTTATGACATCTATTCATGAGGAGATAGAAGTTAAGCACTCTCCATTCACCATGGCTCACTTAAGTCAAGAGAAGTGCAAGTATTGGATCATGATGCAACCACCATCTCCTATGGCAAGTCCATCTACAAGGCATGTTCAAGAAGATGCACTCATTGTTACTCATCATCTCCTTCACCTACCTTGAAGCCATCTACAAGAGTGAAATTGAATCACCCTATTCAACGAGTGATTAGGAGTGTAATGAAAATGTGAAAGCAACTTCAAGAGGAAGTATCACATATTTGTTATGTTTCTTTGACTGAACCTACAAATGTGAAAGAAGCCTTGTGTGATAATTGTCGGATTAATTCTATACACGAGGAATTAGGTCAATCTGAATGTAATAAAATGTAGACCTTTGTACCTAGACCTAGCAATGTGAATGTGATATGTATTAAATGGATATTTAAGTATAAATCTAATGAGAATTGTATTATTGTTCGTAACAAAGCTAGGTTGGTTGCTCAAGGGTATACTCAAGTTAAGGGAGTTGATTATGATGAGACGTTTTCCTTTGTTGCACATCTAAAATCTATTCATATCTTGTTAGCCATTGTTGTTATGGTATATATGATCAATACAAAACTCGAAGACTTGAGCAAACAACCATGCACACAACGAATCTAGAACGGAAAAGTAAAAGAACATGAAAAACACACTCACGAAATAACACAAAAGATTTACGTGGTTCCCCTAAATCACGAGCTATATCCACGGAGTCATTGCGAATTTACCAAGATCAATATAAAAGGAGTTACAAGAGTCTCACACATTCCATCTCACAAACTCTCTCACAATGATATATCTCTCATCTTCATTATTGTGTATCTCTCTGTAAGATCACAGAACTAATGAATGAATAAAAAATATAGAGCTACGTGGGTGTATCTATAGGATAGCCTCAAATCCAATCCTATATTAACAAGGAAACCAAAACTTAAACTAAGAAGGAAAAACTTGACTAAGAAGGAAATAATTTAGAGTCCAAATCTAATCAAAAACTAATTTCCTTGTTTCTTTTTCCTAATTTGATTAGGTTTAGTCTTGTTTCAACTCCACCAACAACAATCTCCCAGTTGGAGACAAATCAAGACATGAGCAGCCGTCACTCATAACACTATAGAACATCGTAATGACTTGAACCATCAACCTCACATGTCGATACCAACTAAAGCTATACATAGCTTTGGCTTCTCAATTGTAACTACCTTGGTTAACATATCTGCACGATTTTCACTTGTGTAAATCTTCTCCAACCTGAACTTGCTATCTTCCAAGAGCAAACAAACAAAATGGTACTTTATATGAATATGCTTTGTTATTGAATGAAATACGGAATTCTTTGCAAAATGTATTGCACTTTGACTGTCACTATACAACTTGCAATCATCAAACTTCTTCCCCAATTCACTTAAGAAACTTTCTAACCATACCATCTCTTTGCAAGCTTTTATAGTTGCAACATACTCTGCTTCTGTAGTCGAGATAGTCACAATCTTCTACAATTGAGAGGCCTAACTTATTGTAGCACTAGAAAGAGTAAACACATACCATGTCGTGCTCTTCCTACTATTGATGTCATCTTCTGAATCAGAATCAACATACCCAAGCAAGTTGATTTTTGTGCCGCCACACCAGAGAAGTAACGCCCCCAATTTTATTTACTCGGATATATTACCAAATTTCTCATTAGAGTCCAATTATACATCATAAATGTGGAAACTGAAATACAAAAGAAGAAATGGAAGTGTTGTCTCTCGCGTCATACAAATGATGAAGAATACAATTTAACGAATTACAATCTGTGCCCTTAGGCTTACATAAAATGTTACAAAATAAATAATTACAATGATGAAACAACGCCACTTCTACAACACTTTAACCTTCAATAAAAATTAACTTCTCGATCCTTGACTGATGCACTAGACTTCATACTTGAGGTTTTTTCAACGATTGGGATGGAACATAATAGTCCAGTAGGGATCTACAATAATTCTAAACAATAACACTTCATAGATAAAATTGATCATGATGCTCAATGTTATAAGTATATACATAGTGTGTCATTTGATATTCAAAATACACATGCATACATATGCCTTTAATCATGATGCTCAATGTTATAAGTATATACATAGGGTGTCATTTGATATTCAAATTTCATTTCTTTTTCTTTATTCTTACGATTCATTTATCATATTTCAAGGGACCATTTCCTCAATTCCATTTAGTTTGACAAAAGCAATTTTAAGTATAGTTGATTACACTCTCACATCCACATATTTACCATTCCACAAAAATTAGGTAACTGATTATATTATCACCAACAATTTAAAACATACAATTATAGCCACCGAGTACTCATCATATAATCATCATTATTCCACGAGTCATTTAATGATAAACACCTTCAAATACTCCCACATTTATCGGCTTCGGCACGGAAGGGCAATTGGGCACTTATCTATCCAATATCGCAACACTGACTATAACAAGTCACCAAATCATAGCACGATTTACCGGGCACTAACTGGAATGTATCGTAGCCTATCTTAACGTGCCACGCTTTACTGATGGCTAACCGCAGGGAAAGCATAATCTCCATATAGCCCCAACCATTCACATGTTTTACTGGGCGCAAGCTAGAAAGTAAGAGAACCCTATCTCTATGTGCCATGCTTTACTAGTCATTATCTAGAAGGAATGCGGAACCTCTAACCACGCTTTACCGGGTGCAAACCGGAAGGAATGAATAACCTTTGTTAGAAGGAAATAGACCCTTCGTGTTGCTCATACATCACCACAACATTCTAATACATCACCACAACATTCTAAATTACACCACATAAATCAACAACACAGAATACATAGAGTCTATTCAACAACAATCAACACCATCCTCCACCGATGGCCAAGGACAAAACTCTAGCAAAATCAAGCATGACTCTCATGAAGTGAAACAAATAAAAATCTCACGATCACTATTCATTTACTCAATTTACATAAATATTCACCATTGACTTATTAGTCCCATAACTGAATCCACTTCTCTTTAATCATTATAACTACAATGAAACAAATTCAAAACACTCATTTATTATTTCTCTTACAACATCTCTTTTCACCGTGAGTTTAGCAATAATCTTATTTCTTAACATGATAAAATAAACAAAACTAGGGCTTTTTGTTATGATCAACCAAATCATGTCCTATTGTCATCATTTTATCATCATCAACATTAAAACACAAGATTCATTCCTTGGATTCAAAACCCTAACCCAAATCTACATGCTTTTCACAAATCTTTTTTCAATCCATGATTTTATGCAATAGAAAAATACCACAAGTCTATCTATAACAAGGTATTGAAACGAAACAAGGAAATCCCTACCTCTCGAAGAGAAGGGAAGAAACCTAAAAATCTACCGGTGATGAAAAGACGATTTGCTCAGATCAAAAGGAAGCTCTTGCCATGCTCTGTGTTCTGGTATATGGAACTAGGGCTCAAAGATGGCTAAACGTAGATGAAATCAAGGGTTAAAAAGCTTGGAAGCTCAAAAAAGGTGAAAAAGAGACAGTGTAGAGAGAAAAAATCTAAAAAAGTGAGGAAGGTTGGGCCAAAACGTTTCTTTGAAATGACTGATTTCGAACAAATCGCTCGAGCGATCAAAATTGAGCTTGAGCGATGAATGAAAGCTCTCAGTATCTACACTTTCTTGAATAGGTCGTTCGAGTAGTAAAAAGTGTGCTCAAGTGGTGAATCAAGATTTGCAGTATCTCTGACAATTTTGAAAAATAGAGCTGGAAGGGTCTATGCACACAACTCATATTTGCAAACTTTGAATGGGCATAACTTTATCATCTGGACTCCAGTTTTGGTCATTCTTGTGTCTAAATCGAAGCCCCGAAAACAAGATTTTCAATGGTTCTAGCCTTACATCAAGATTCAAAGTGTGGAGAGAGAAAATAATAAAAAAGTGAAGACTGCTCATAAACAACTATTCAAATTTGGGTTTTTATTATTGTTATTATTTTTTTATAATTTTTTTTTTATCCAATCTCACACAACCATTAAGGTAACGCCTCATCCAAGAGGCAAACATGATTCTATTACACCAAGGAGTTCGAAATGCTATAACTGAACCAAATCACTCGTATCTCTAAGATACCTGAATACTTACTTGACAATTTCCCAATGCTCTTTCCCGGGATTGTTCATGAATCTGCTAACAACTCCCATTGCATGGGCAATGTCTGGTCTCATACAGACCATGGTGTACATCAAGCTTCCAATGGTTGAAGCATCTAGTACCTTCGCCATGTATTCTCACTTTTCAAGTGTGGTTTCAGCTTGTTCCTTCGTCAATTTGAAGTGGTTTTCTAATGGAGTACCTATAGGTTTTGCACAGTCCATGTCGAATCTCTTGGGTACTTTTTCAATGTACTCGGCCTATGATAGCTTTAGTTTCTTGTTCCTCCTATACTTGCTCATTCGCATCCCTAAGATCTGTTTTGCTGCACCCAAATCTTTCATTGTGAACTCTTTGGACAACTTCTTCTTGAGATTTGAAATCTCATCCATGCTTGAACCTGCAACAAGTATATCATCTACGTACAAGAGAAATATTAAATACGAAGTGTCAAGCTTTTTGTAATAGCCATAATGATCACCATAGCACCGATGGAAGCCTACATTTGCCATAAAGCTATCAAATTTTATGTACCATTGTCTAGTTCCTTATTTCAACCTATACAAACTCTTCTCCAATTTACATAATAGACTTTCTTTCCTAATCACATCATAGCCCTGCGGTTGATGCATGTAGATATCCTTTTCAAAATTATCATGAAAGATTGCAATTTTAACATCTAACTATTCTAGATTTAGATTTTCGACTACAACAATCCTAAGTACAGTACAAATTGTAAAAAATTTTACTGCGGGAGAGAAAATCTCAGTATAATCGATACTTGCCTTCTATTGGAAACCTTTCACCACCATCCTGGCCTTGTATCTTTTGGTGCCATCAGGTTTTTCCTTCAACCGGTAAACCCATTTATTATGTAGTAAAGATTTACCTTTGGGCAATTGTACCAGTTCCTAAGTCTGATTTGCCGCGAGAGACTCTATCTCGTCATCCATTGCGAGCTTCCACTTTTCCCTCATCTTAACCTATAAAGCTTCCTCATAACATTCTAGTTCACCATTATTAGTTAACAATAGATAATGCAAGAAAGGAGAATAACGATCAACATGCTTTGTTTCTCTTGTTGACCTCATAAGAGGTTTAGGAGTTTGCATCTTAGTGGGTGGTGCCAACTGTACATTGGTGTCTTGAGGTTCAAGTTTAACCATTTTAGATTCTTTAGTCATGTCATCAAGCATATATCTCTGTACACGACAGACTCATTAAACACCGCATACAAGTTTCTAATTTTTTTTTTTGATTTTTCATGTCCCAAAATCAATATCCATAATTATCAGAGCCATACCTAATACAAGACTTGGGACCTAATTTATTTCTTTTTATCAGAATCAATGTGAACAAAAGAGATACAACCAAATATTTTTAAATACCGCAAATTTACCTCTTTACCAGTGTACGCTTCTTTTGGGATTAATTCAGGGGAATTGAAGGACCTTTGTTAATTAGATATGTTGATGTACTCACAGCATCTGCACAAAACTGTTTTGGCAAACCGACATTAATCCTCATGTGTCTAGCACGTTCCAAGATTGTTTGGTTCATGCGCTTAGCCACACCGTTTTGCCGCGGTTTGCCCGAAATTGTTGTCACATGTCAAATTCCATTCTCTGCACAATATTTTTCTAGAGTGCCATCTATGTACTCGCTACCATTGTTGGACTTGAGACACTTCAATTTTGAATCTATCTCATTCTCAACCAAACTTTCCACTTTTCGCAGATGTCAAACACATTAGATTTATTTTTCAAAAAATATATCCATAATTTTCGGGTAGAATCGTCAATAAAACTGACAAAATATCTAGAGCCTCCAAGAGATCTTATTGGAGATGGTCCCCACACGTCTGTATGAACTAACTCCAATCATTCTGACTTTTGAGCTCTCAGAATTTTAGTGAAAGTAATCCTTTTCTGTTTTCCCAAGATGTAGTCTTCATAAAAATTCGAGTTCAAAGACTTCAAACCTGGTAGTTTCCCCTTTGACATCAGAACCTTCATTCATTTCTCACTCATATGTCCAAGTTGGCGGTGCCATATGCCGGTTTTGACTTTTGATGATGTTATTGCAATCACACTATAGGTACCCGATGTCATGTAGAGAGTACCTTCCCTTTTTCCATGAGCCACTACCATGGCTCCTTGGTCATCTTCCACGTATCACCGGCGAAGATTGTCACAATACCGGAACCTGTGAGTTAGGCAACTGAAATCAGATTCTTCTTCAAACATGGCACATGTCTAACATATTGATTTTCAAAGTTGTTCCATTGGGTTGGTTTATCTTTTGTCTATGCTTATCTTCTCCTTTGCACTCTGACATGCTTGAACATCATTCAATATACAAACAAAGTTTCATTCTTGATAGTACATGGCTCATAGTGAATGCGTTTGCTCTGCTTAGCATGCTCTCTTTCAGTAAACATCCTCAGGTTAAGCAAGTATAGAAATGTTCACGTAATTGATCAATTTGCACTCTGACATGCTTGAACATCATTCAATATACAAACAAAGTTTCATTCTTGATAGTACATGGCTCATAGTGAATGCGTTTGCTCTGCTTAGCATGCTCTCTTTCAGTAAACATCCTCAGGTTAAGCAAGTATAGAAATGTTCACGTAATTGATCAAACATCTTTATAGACCTCTAGCAGTGTATCTCATGTTTCTCTTAAGAAGTTGACCTATGTTAGCATATCTTGGGTGATATTGATTCTCTTACCAGCCCTCCATCATTTCATTGTACTTGTCATTTATGGCTTGAAGAAAGGGCTACCTCAAAGTTACCAACCATCACTTCACTACTTTCTATGCTTCTCTGGTTTGGGTTCTATATTCTTGAGAGTGAAAGTCGTCTATAATAGCTCAAGAAACAAATAAAAAAAAATGTTGTCGTTGGTTTGAGGGGGAGCACTTCACATTTAGTCAACAAATACCCCTTGATCACTAGTGATTACACTTTTCTCAATGTTTCATACATTTTTTTGTAGGGGGTCCAACCACTAGATCACTACTAGGATTGATTCTAGTGTTTGTGGGCATCCAAGGACTGCACACACACACTTCTTATAAGAGAAAACATGTCTAGGTTGAGCCATTTAATCCTGTGTGTGCCATGTGCTTTTGTGTATGCTTGCCTTGTTTACAATTGCTCCCATGCTCTTTATGTCTCACTCGCAAGTTGAGTGATTCATGGTCTTACAGATAGTATCATCTCTGTGCCACAAAATGCAAATTAACTAAAATTTAAAAAATTCATTTAACAAATAAATCACAAAAACAAAAAACTTAAAATAGTCTTTATTTTTTTTTGCCAAAAAAAGAATTAATCATTAAAAATACATACATGATTAGGAGTAGGGGTGCTTGTTGATCGGGTTGGGTTGGGTGGTGTCCCATTCATCATCCGTCTGAACTTAAGTGGATTGGAAAAAAATAATCCACATTCGTCGGCTTAGTTAGCAGATCTGGATTGAGCTGGCCATGCGGGTTGGCGGGTAGATGTGGATCAATTTGTCATTTTGAGTTTTACTAAATTATTTTTTTTGAGAAATATTTTAGAGTAATTTTTTTCAATATTTTGAGGGGCCTTATTTGAGTCCAAATTTTTTCTTCATTTTTTATTATTAAAATAAAGGCCAAACTTTCATATTTCATATATAACTAATATTATTACTAAACAAAATGTCTTTTTTTTAACGTACAAAGCATAAAAATATAACATCATATTCTAAAGTGGGTTGATGGATTGGTTTGGATTGGGTGGCCTCTTATCTACCTTTTGTCTGAATATAGGAGGATTTGAAAAATCTCCATCTACATCTGTCTGCCTATATTATCAAAACCGCTTAGAAGCGGTGGATTGGGTTAGGTCAGTCTGTTTTGGCAAATTGCATCGAGTCCGTGAGCACCCCTAATTAGGAGTAGTACAAAAGATATACAACCAATGTACTGAAAGAGAAACCTAGAACACATTATCTTAGTTTGTATGTAAGAATTTTTTTTTGGAAAAAAAATTACAATGCATTGTTTGTTGAAATGCTTTAGAGTTACTTTGTTCATGGTAGAATGAGATTTCAAAATTGTCAATATTATTTTTTTTTCTCCCTTAATAGCTTGTATATTTTATTTTTTCTAATTTGTTCAACGTGGATGCTCATGTGACTTGAGTGAGTTGGATTTTTGTGCCATAATTTTGTAATTGATACTTAATCTTTTATCAGTGGTTAAGATCATAGGGTTTTTTTTTTCTTCTTCTTATTCTAAGTTTTAAATTTTTCATGTTTAGTATTGTCTTTGTAAGTTTGACTTAACTTCTTACACATTTAGGTCATTAGTTTGGGATTTGGATTGACTTAGATTAGAAGTTTTCTATTAGTTTTATACTAAAGTATAATATAGGTAGTTTTCCTAACATAGACTTGAAAAACTAGGTTTTCATAATTTTTTTTTTATTGCCGCAATCCATATCTAAGAAAGAATCGTTTGATTAAAACATATTACAATGGTTAAACAACATTTAATAAAAAAAAGTCTCCCACATGTGATGGCTCTATTTGTTTATATTGGAAGATGATTATGAGAATATTTCTTTAGTTCCTTGATAAGGTCACCTAACTAAGATCAATAAAACATGAAACACAAAAAATGGATAAACGCATAAGAAAAATAAATCACTCACACACATGAAGAATAGAAAATTTACATGATATGCTCAAACTAGGGTTATGTCTATGACTTCTATGATTTTCACTATGACAAAAAGATTACAAAGAAATTACTAGATATGCTTATCTACTCTGAACCATAAATACATATAAATTAGGGCGACATGTCACACTACCCCCAACAAATAGAGAATGGTGTTGGAACATTTTCATAATATATTTATATATATCTAAATGTATATTTTAATTATATGAATTAATGGAGAGGTGTGTCTTTTGGATTTAGACCATGGGTGTAATTATTGGATTTAAACTAAAAGATATGACTCTTGGATCAAAAGGCGTCAGTATCTAAAGAACACAACCTTTGGTCTAAGGGACACAAACCCATGCCTATATAAAGGTAGAATGGGTTGGCAATTATATATACGAAATCCATAGAACATCCATGGAATTTTTCTATAACATTCATATTGTTATTTTCCTCTATACTTGGTGGATTAGAAAAATCCGAAGGTATTCGGGATCTGATTTCGTTCGTGCATAATGCAATCAGACATCAGTCTTTAGAGTAGGCTTCATTATGTCCTAGAGGTAGATTCCCTGGTAACTCGGTGCATACCATATTCAAAAGAATTGGTGGGGGAAAATATCGTCTTAAGAAAAGTGACATTATAACACTCACCTTGAGGCAATCATAATTATTTTCTATTTTATCTCCTTCCATTTCATTTATTAAATTTTGCACCAATAGATGGGTAGAGTCACCTTACCATTATTATTGACAGCTTGACTACAAATTGGAGAATGTGCTTTGGCTAACTTGAACTACAAGGCATGGTATGCCATAATTTATGGAATATTCACATATGAGTTATGTAGGTCTATCCTTTAAAAAGGAAAAACAATTGTGCCTTGTGTGATGATAATTTGTGCACAGGTGTGTTAGGAACAAGTTTGGTTTGAGTGGATGAATTGAATTTTAATCATGTCGACTATGTATGGTTGAACAAACAACCATTGGTTCTTTATTGCCTCCCCGGAAAGGATTTCACAGTTTTTTAGGTGATGTGGATTGATAAATTAAATACCTGAAATAAACATTACAATCGATAAAATAGTAAGGATTATAGGTCTGAAATATGTTGAAAATACTTATAAACTAAAGGAAACTAACCTATTAAAGTTAAGGATAAAGGTATTGAGTTGAGACTAATTATTAAAGAAGTAATAGAATTTGCTTGGATTGTTGGTGCTAGACTATGGATAAACTATAATTTAAAGATAAAATTATTGTTTATGGGGTTAGACCCTTTGCCATGCCTCCAAATATGATATTTATACTCATTGCTAGTAGTTTTTTTCGAACCCAAATTTGCTTTTGCATGTTCAACCAAATGTTGCCCAGCGTCCCATGTTGCATTCCACTTTTGGTGAATTATCTCCATAATTCATACACCACTTCTTGAAAATTTTGCTCATGTTCCTTAAAGCTCTTTATATTTTGTCATGTGTCATCCTCCTTTAGGAACTATCCTTTTGATGTGTGAAGTCATTTTACTTGAAATATTTAATGTTAGTTGAATTCATTGTAGTATTTGACAAGTCTTCTGTATCATAGATAGAGTCTCCTTTCATGTTTATTGCTGCCTGGCGATTACTATTTGAGAAAGTATAGATAAGACTGTAACAACTTCCGTGCTTTGTGTTGGAAATGGTTTTGTCAAAACCATAATTTTAGAAAACTTTAAGCTAAAATATATGTGGCTCCTACTCACTATTTTTGGTGGGTCTGAGTGGTGACGTATTCTATGTCGCGTGATGATTAATGCTATGTAATTGGTTCGATAAAACCATTTACGATTGAATTGGAAATCGACTCCAAAGTCAGATTCGTGGAAATGGTGTTTTGGTGGGTTTCCTATACATTGGTGATATAGGCTTGTCCCACATAAGAAAGACAAGGAAACTTATATTTGTATATAAGATTCAAGTTTGAGATTCGGGTTTGGACCCTTAGGGACCGAAGTTTTGTAAGGAGGAGTTATGGACAAAATGGGCTTGGACCCAAATTACCAAACACACTCGAATCGAGCTCGTACATGCGTTTGGGTCAATCGGTCCGTATTTATTATTTGGACAAAAAAAATTGATTTTTTTCAGAACTTTTTGTGCAAATTTTGAATTCAAGTTCGATTATGCCAAAATTTGAATTCGAATTTTCTAATCGCTTCCTTTTCGACTAGCTGTGCCTTTCAGACTAAATCAGAATAACCACCAAGGCATCTCTGAATAGACACCTTGTAGGCTATAAATATCTTTCCCATTCTAGCAACCCATTCCATTCCATTTTCGCATTTCTCTTTCTTTTCCTCTTCTCTCTCTTCTGCCTTTTCATATTCTACAAGTTAGAGATTTGGGAATTTTCTTAAAAAGAGAGAGTTACAACATAGTTTTGGTTTGCCAGGCTTGAAGTTTTAGTATTGCAACTTTGAGCATAGTCATTGCATCTTGGGAAGCAAACATTGGTAAAACTCAAAACACTGAAGCGATGGCGAAATCTGCTGGAAGGAGATTGTGTCCAACACAAGCCACGACTTATTGTTCCTAATCTGCAAGAGTATTGTAAAATTTTAATAAAATTTCTTTTCTATATTTATTTGTTTATTTCATACAATTATTTACACACACATTTACAAAAAGTGCCGCCAGGTTCTAACAATATTAAAGTACATTTCATTTTTATTAAATACAAAAGTAATATTCTGTTTGAATTTTTATTTTGATCAATTGAAGTACTATTCTGTTTATTATTTGTTTATACAAGAATTTTATTCTTTCTTTTTGTGTGTGTACAATTTAATTGTATATTTTATAATTAGTTTTGTTGCCAATTTTTTATTAGAAAATATGGCAAATGAGGTCGTTTTTGAGACAACCTAGGCCTATTTGAAACCCTAGCATTGTAGTAACTCTAGCAATGCTGTCAATATCGATAAATCATGGGGAGAACCCAAAAATTTCAATAGAACTGAGTTCAAATGATAACATCAAAAGATGATATTTTATCTTACTACATTGAACTTGGCTCGCTTCACCCATGAAACTGCTCGGCACTAAATGATGGAGAGATCGACCAGCAAGTCGCTGTCATGGAAGCATGGAAACATGGGAATTTTCTGCATCGGAACTACATCCTCAATGGGTTGAAGAATACACTATACAATGTGTATAGTGTTAAGAAGACTACAAAAGAAATTTGGGAATCCTTGGAACTGAAGTGGAAAATTGAGGATGCCGATTCGCAGAAATTCATTGTCAGTCATTTTCTTGACTTCAAAATGGTAGATTCCAAGATTGTCATAAGTTAAGTTCAAGACCTCTAATTGATTCTGCATGATGTACATGCAGAAGGAATGATTCTTAGTGAATCATTCCAAGTTGCAATAATAATTAAAAAAAAATCTGTCAACATGGAAAGATTTCAAAACTACCTAAAGTACAAATGTAAAGAGATGAAATTGGAGGAACTTATTGTGTGGCTTCGTATTAAGGAAAATAACTGTGGATCCAAGAAGAAATCTGGTGGCCACAGCATGCCAGAGAAAGCAAATGTTATGGAATAAGGACAAGGGTCAAGATCCAAAAACAAAAAGAGAAAGCATGAAGGCTTTAAAAGTGGAAAGAACAAAAAGTTCAAAGGAAAGTGCTTTGTGTGCGAGAAAGATGGGCATCGTGCTAAGAATTGTTATAGTCACAAGGAAGGCAGAAGCTCGAGCAAGAGGCCAGCACAAGCTCATATGACCAAAGTTGAGTACATCTCCGATGGTGTAAGAGACATTAGTTTCTCTACTATGGTTTTTGAGGCAAACTTAGAGGGTAAAATTAAGGAATGGTGGGTGGACACTAGGGCTACTCGTTACACATGTGCTAATAAGAAGATGTTCACAACCTACAAAGTATAGTGGAGAATGAAGAATTACTCTCTATGGGAAATTCTTCAACCTCTACAATTGAATGACAATGAAAGGTTGTGCTAAAGATGACTTTGAGCAAAGAACTCACTCTTAACAATGTATTGCATATGCCAGACATTTGCAAGAATCTGATCTCCGGGTTACTACTGATAAAGAATGAGTTTAGGCTAGTCTGTGAATCTGACAATGTATGTAGAGCGATAGTATTTGAGTAATGGGCTTTTTAAGCTTAATGTACTAACTGTTGTAGCTTTTTTTTGCAATTAATAATAAAAAACAGTTTCTATTTATATTGTTGAGTCTTTCTTTTTATGACATGGGAAATTATGACACATTAATTTTAAGTCTTTGCGTAGATTAGTTTGTTTGGAATGTTTTCCAAAGTTAGAATTTGATCTTAATCGTAAATGTGAGATTTGTGTTGAGGCAAAACTCCCTAACACCTCATTTAATAAAGTAGAGAGAAGTATTGAACCTCTAAGTATTGAACCTCATTTAACTCGGACCCGACCGTATAGGTTTAGCATCATGACCGGCCAATAATCTTAGATTACCTACGACCTCAATTAACAAAACATCTTTAGATTAATTTGTGGGGCTTAGCGGAAGCAATGTAAGACTTGAAAATAATCCATCAAGCTGTGCTTATATGAAAAGACTTCACATTAAAGTTGTGCGACCATTCATAGAGTGCAGTGATAACAAAAGTTTGAAACATCCAATCCATCTAACAAAACTCCAAAATTTATAATTAAACAAAAACCCCTATACAAAAACCAAAACGAAAAGTTCAAAACAAAAGGAGTTTAGACTTTGCTTGGCTCCACATGAGCCCAAGCTGGCTCCTTCTCGGAAGCTCTACAAAAGGATGACAATGGGGTGACTCCAAGGCAATCTCTATCCTTGATGCTCAACTTGCTCACCTACATATACATATAAATAGTGAGCTAGGCCCAGTGAGTAATAACAGAATAAAGGGGTTATATGAATGAAGTTCAATAACATTCCAAATATCAATTTCCAATTCTACTCAAATCTCGATATCAATAGCCATTTCATTCGATTTACGTGGCACATCCAGTAGGGTAACAATGCTTTAATCACAATGGGACCCCAAGGGTCATTCCATGGGATCACGATGGGTCAATCAATATTCCATGTTCAATGTGACCATGTAGGTCTAACATTAGAGATTTCTGTGTTTCAATTGATCCAATGGGCCGCAGTATTGTTTTCCTTGGGCAAGGGCCAATGGGCCATGGTATTGTTTCCCCCAGGCAAGGGCCTATTAAACAATGGGCCATGGTATTATATCCCCCAGACAAGGGCTTGTTAAACAAATGGGTATTATATCCCCCAGACAAGGGCCTCACTAAAGGATGCCACGATGACAAATTCAAATGGAACTTCATTCATTAAGGAAAATAGCAGTTCAATAAATCATTCCATCAATCATCATAACGTTTTGATAAACTATTCAATCATTCACTTACCAATTTCGAGAATAATAACAGTTTTGAAAGTAAATATCACTTGAAAATATCGTAATAAAGTTACTGCTCATAGTGGGTTCTATCGATACTAGGCCTTGGACATCCACCTATACAAAACACATAACAAATACACAATTGAAGCACCATTCAATAACCATTTCAATTTAATTCAACTCTTCTTATGTGATTCTAACGCATTCTATGATTATGAGTTCAATTGGTGCCTATGAGGATATGCACTTAAAAGAGTTAGTCAAAATTTGCTGAGAACAGAGTCTTCGCTCAAGCGTAACTTTGGTCACTCGAGCGGTCTGTAAACTCTGTAAAAGTACTGGTTGCTTAATTTTTAGGCTCAAGCCAACTTTTTGTCGCTCGAGCCATGAGTAATGCAAAACAGGGTTCACTCAAGCACAAGTTTTGCCGATCGTGCCACTGAGCAATTCTCTGAAAAACTTCTGGGAGCTTAACTTTTACGAGGCAATCTCTATCCTTGATGCTCAACTTGCTCAACTACATATACATATAAATAGTGAGCTAGGCCCAGTGAGTAATAACAGAATAAAGAGTTTATATGAATGAAGTTCAATAACATTCCAAATATCAATTTCCAATTCTACTCAAATCTCGATATCAATAGCCATTTCATTCGATTTACGTGGCACATCCAGTAAGGTAACAATGCTTTAATCACAATGGGACCCCAAGGGTCATTCCATGGGATCACGATGGGTCAATGAATATTCCATGTTCAATGTGACCATGTGGGTCTAACATTAGAGATTTCTGTGTTTCAATTGATCCAATGGGCCACAGCATTGTTTTCCTTGGGCAAGGGCCAATGGGCCATGGTATTGTTTCCCCCAGGCAAGGGCCTATTAAACAATGGGCCATGGTATTATATCCCCAAGGCAAGGGCTTGTTAAACAAATGGGTATTATATCCCCCAGGCAAGGGCCTCACTAAAGGATGCCACGATGACAAATTCAAATGGAACTTCATTCATTAAGGAAAATAGTAGTTCAATAAATCATTCCATCAATCATCATAACGTTTTGAGAAACTATTCAATCATTCACTTATCAATTTCGAGAATAATAACAGTTTTGAAAGTAAATATCACTTGAACATATCGTAATAAAGTTACTACTCATAGTGGGTTCTATCGATACTAGGCCTCGGACGTCCACCTATACAAAACACATAACAAATACACAATTGAAGCACCATTCAATAACCATTTCAATTTAATTCAACTCTTCTTATGTGTTTCTAACTCATTCCATGATTATGAGTTCAATTGGTGCCTATGAGGATATGCACTTAAAAGAGTTAGTCAAAATTTGCTGAGAACAGGGTCTTCGCTCAAGCGTAACTTTGGTCGCTCGAGCGGTCTGTAAACTCTGTAAAAGTACTGGTTGCTTAATTTTTAGGCTCAAGCCAACTTTTTGTTGCTCGAGCCATGAGTAATGCAAAACAGGGTTCACTCAAGCACAAGTTTTGCCGATCGTGCCACTGAGCAATTCTCTGAAAAACTTCTGGGAGCTTAACTTTTACGCTCGAGCACCACATCCTTCGCTCGAGCTAACTAGTCGAATTCTGGATTTTCCAGATTTATGTTTGAAGCTCAAAACATGATTCCAAAGGCTTAAAGCTTGCAAGTTTGGTACAAAAAACATGAAAAAACATTATGTAACATGAAAACACCCTTAATTTGAAACCAATTACTCAAAATCATGAACGAAATTTCAAAATCAAGCTTAAATCTTGAGGTTGAAACCATGCTTGACATGAATTGCACTATTTTCTTTTCAAAACTCTCATGCATGAGATGAAAAGTGGTAAAACTATTAAACAACTTCAAAAATGTTAAATATACCTTCATGCATGCGGAAAATTCCATGAAATTCAAACTCAAATTAGTGATTCATGCATGCATGTACATAATTCAACTCAATTCTTCCAATTCAAAGTAATTCATGCATCTATTGTACAATTACATGCAAATGAACTCAAGAACTCTTTGAATTCAACTTTTACATGTTTTATTTACAATGATTAAGGTTGAAGGCCAAATGATGCTCATGAGCTTAATTGAGCTCATTTGTCGTATATATATATATATATATAGGTGCAATTAACTTAGACTAATTAAATTTGCTTAGGGCTAATTAATCCCACTCAATTTTGATTAGTTCTAATTATTTCAATCCGAATCAAATTTCAATTAAAGTTGCCATAAAATTCTAAATATTCTAATCAACCTATTAGGCTAGTCAATTTTGGTTTCTGAAGTTGTTTGGGCTTTTAATTTCTGATTCTAAGTCAATAAGTGAACAGATATTCCATGTATCAACAGATAATCGCAAAATTAAGCATATAATCACACAATTAAACACACAATCATGCAATTACGCTTATTGAAATAATTGAATATAATATTACGAGCGTTGGGGTTATCACATTCTCTCTCCCTTAGAAAGTTTGGTCCTCTAAACTTAGTTAACTTCAAACGAAAACAATTGCAGGTATCGTTGCCACATCTCATCCTCTTTTTCCCAAGTGGCTTATTTTCCATAATGTTCTTTCCACTCGACTTTCACCATAGGAATAGTTTTATTCCTTAATTGCTTCACTTGTCGGTCAATGATTTGTACGGGCCTTTCTTCATAACTTATATTCTCGTCTAAAGCAATCCGATGGTGAACAATCACGTGAAATGGATCTCTAAGGTACCCATGAAGCATGGATACATGAAATACATTGTGCACTTGTTCCAATCCCGGTGGCAAGGCAATATGGTAGGTAACATGACCCAATCTCTCAAGAATCCAAAACGACCCGATGCAGCGAGAAGTCAATTTTCCCTTTTTGCCAAACCTTGTCTACCATTTCATCGGTGTTACTTTGATAAATACATGATCCCCCGACTTCATACTCTAAATCCTTTCTTCGTTGATCTGCATAGCTTTTCTGTCGGCTTTGTGCAGTTTTGAGCCTTTGTTAAATGATATTTATCTTCTCGGTTGTTTCTTGCAAAAGTTTTGTTCCATAGATAGCCCTATCACCAACCTCTATCCAACAAATTGGCGATCAACACTTTCTGCCATATAGTGCCTCATATGGTGCCATATCAATGCTAGTGTGGAAATTATTGTTATAAACAAACTTAACCAATGGCAAATATGTTTCTCAACTGCCCTGGAAATCCAAAACACACATACGGAGCATGTCTTCTAAGGTCTGAATAGTCCTCTTGGTTTGCCCGTCAGTTTGTGGATGAAATGCTGTACTAAACCTCAATATGTCCCCATTGCATCTTGTAGACTATGCAAAATTCTAGAATCAAATTTAGGATTTCTATTTGATACAATAGACACTGGAACCCCATGTAATCGAATAATCTCATCAATGTAGATAGTAGCAAGTCTATATGCATTAAAAGAAGTCTCTACGGCAAGAAAATGAGTAGACTTAGTCAGTCTATCAACTACAACCCAAATAGAGTCCATACCTCTAGGTGTTCGAGATAGGCCAACAACAAAGTCCATGGATATGTGCTGCCACTTCCATTCCGGAATAGGGAGGGACTGAAGCAAGCCTGCCAGTTTCTGATGCTCCGCTTTCACTTGTTGACATTGTAAGCATTTAGAGTTGAAGTCGGCAATCTCTCTTTTCATGTTGGGCCACCAATACACTAACTTCAAATCTTGGTACATCTTGGTATTTCTTGGATGCATAGCAAACACTGACTTGTGAGCCTCCTCCAAAATTCTCTTTTTCAAATCTACATCATTAGGAACACATAGCCTCCTTTGGAATTTCATTATTAAGTCTTCAATTGTGAATTTGGGTTTTGGTTTGGTTTCGAACTCATCACAAATCTTCTTCAGAAACTCATCATTCATTTGCTTTCGTTTGATCTTTTCAATAATGGCCGGTTGTGCGGACATTGTAGCTATCAAGCTATTTTGTTCAAAAGGCACTACTTCTATTTCAAACTTTTCAAACTCTTGCAATAGTTCTTTTTGATTTGTGAGCAAATAGGCTAGATTCCCCACATTCTTTCTATTGAGCGCATTAGCCACAATATTGGCCTTGCTGGAATGGTAGTGGATCTGTAAATCATAGTCCTTGATCAGTTCAAGCCAACATCTCTATCGCATATTCAATTCCTTCTGTGTGAAAAAGTACTATAGGCTCTTATAATCGGTGTACGCTTCACATTTAGTCTCATATAAGTAGTGATGCCATATTTTCAATGCAAATACTACTGCAACAAGTTCTAGGTCATGTGTCGGGTACTTTTTATCATGTGGTCTCAATTGTCGGGAGGCATAAGCAATCACTCTGCCATTCTACATTAAAACACACCCTAATCCCTTATAAGATGCATCACCATAAATTACAAATCCTTCCGTACCTGAGGGTATAGTAAGAATTGGAGCTGTGGTCAATCTTGTCTTTAGTTTTTGAAATGCAGATTCTCTTTGGCCTGTCCATTCAAATGGTTCTCCTTTCCGAGTCAATTGGGTCAATAGTACAACAATTTTTGAGTAGTCTTTAACAAATCTTCGATAATAACTTGCCAATCCCATGAAACTACAAACTTCCGTCACATTAGTCGGAGTAGGCCAATCAATAATGGCTTCAATTTTCTGAGGATCAACTGAAATGCCATTTTTGTTAATAACATGCCTCAAAAATGTAATTTCATCAAGCCAAAACTCACACTTCTTAAATTTCCCATGCAGTTGTTTTTCTTTCAATGTCTGAAGAGTCATTCTTAAATGCCGTTTATGTTTATCTTTACTTTTCGAATAAATCAAAATGTCATCAATGAATACAACAACAAAATCATCTAAGAAATGTTTGAAAACTCTATTCATCAAATCCATAAATGTTGCGGGTGCATTAGTGACTCCGAAAGGCATAACCAAAAACTCATAATGTCCATACCTAATTCGGAAGGCAGTCTTTTCAACATCTTCAGTCCTCACTTTCAACTGATGATATCCCGATCTCAAGTCAATTTTTTAAAATACTGGGCCTCTTGTAACTGGTCAAATAAATCATCAATACATGGCAATTTACCTTGTTGAGTTCTCGGTAATCAATATACAATTTGAGGGTCCCATCTTTCTTCTTCACAAAAAGAACCGGCACATCCCACGGTGAAGTACTTGGGTGAATAAACCCTTTGTGAAGCAATTCCTGCACTTGAATTTTCAATTCTTTGATTTCAGTAGTAGACATACGGTAGGGAGTTTTAGAAATTGGTTGTGTACTCAGCATTACATCAATTGTGAATTTAATTTCTCTATCAACTAGTTGTCCAGAAACACATTAGGAAAATCCCTTACCACTGGTATATTGTCTAGAGAAATGTCCATAATTAGTTCAGTTATTACGCTACACAAATACCCTTGACAACCTTTACTCATTAGCTTTTGGGCTTTCATGGAAGATATAAGGTACGGTGTTGAACCTACCTCTTTTCCCATGAAATAAAATTCATTCTGTCCTGGAGGTTGGAATATCACTCGTTTTAAAGCACAATCAATGGTTGCATGGTATTTAGATAGCCAATCCATACCCAAAACAACATTAAAATGTCTCATGTCTAAAGGTATTAAATCAGCATACAAAACAACATTTCTGAGTAAAAATTCACATGTAACATATACAGATGAGCATAACATGGATCCCCTCCATCGTAGGTGATGCAACATATAATATATATCTCAATGTTTCCATAGGTCTATTCAAAGTTTCAGCAAATACTGTAGAGACAAACAAATGTGTAGACCCTGAATCAATTAAGACATTAACAGGTTAACCACAAATGAACATTATACCTGACACTACTGCCTCTGTATTATGAGTGTTCCCCAGAATTAATGCAAAAACCCTTCCTTGCTTTTGTTCATTTCTTGTGATAGACGGTGTTGCAGCTGGTTTTGCTGTGGGAACTGATCCAATTGAGCTTGTAGTACCTCGGTTACCACCCTGACGTGACTGTGTACAATCTTTTGCCATATGTCCTACCTTTCCACACTGATAATAGGCCGCTGTAGTGTGATAGCAAACACCCCAATGCTTCTTTCCATAAACAGTGCAAGTAGGTATTGAGTTGCCACTTTGGGTTGACCCCGAATTATTGGAAGCCCCAGATTTGGATTTCTTGCTTGATGCGAACGATGTTCCCTTGTTGAAGTTTTGTCTTTTACCCTTCCATTCGAATTTCTGACTGTTGTTGGCTATGTTCTTTTATGACATCAATGCTCTATCTAGCACATCCACATACTTTGGTAATTTAAGCACATCAACTCTATCCAAAATTGAGTCACGTAAGCCTCCTTCAAACTTTCTGGCTTTCTTATAGTTTGTATCAACCATGTGTGGTGCAAAACGAGCCAACTTTGTGAATTGGGCCTCATATTCGGCAACTGACTTGTTTCCCTGTTTGAGTTGTTCAAATTCAGACACTTTTTGATCTCTAACACATTGTGGAAAGTACTTTTCATAGAAAATTTCTAGAAAACGGGCCCAAGTGATGTCCCTATTTTCTTCTTGGACTAGCATTCACCATCTTCTAGCTTCGTCTTATAATGTGAACGCGGCTAACAAGACTTTCGAAGCCTCTGAGTAGGGAAACACTTCAAATAATTTCTCTATGCCCAAAACCCAGGCTTTAGCCTTGAGCGGATCTATGCCTCCATGAAATAAGGACAGCTTCATCTTCTTAAACTCCTTAGCCAATGCAATAGTGCAATCACCAATCTGACACCCCGGTATTGGAGGTGGGGGTGGTGGTTGTTGCTGTTGTTGTTGTGGTTGTCACTGTTGCTGCTGTTGCCTTATAACTTCAGCCATATCTTGGATCTTTCATTCCATTCTATCCAATCTTGAGGAGGTTGCCTCCTCTAGTTCATCACCTCTTGTTCTCACCATTTTCTATATAAAACTTTGTATCATGATAAACACAATATATTTACGCACACAATTTCATATAAAATCATGAAATCATTGCACTCAAATTTTCAAATATACATGAATGCAATCCTGAAATCTTTTCTGGACTCTCTATAGCTCAATGGACTAGTGAGTGAGATTTAACTCGTGCTCTGATACCATTCTGTCAAGACCCAAACCCGCCTCTATAGGTTTAGCATCATGACCTTAATTAATTAAACATCTATAGATTAATTTGCGGGGCTTAGTGGAAGCAATGTAAGACTTGAAAATAATCCATTGAGCTGTACTTATATTAAAAGACTTCCCATTAAAGTTGTACAACCATTCATAAAATGCATAGATAACAAAAGTTTGAAACATCTAATCCATCCAACAAAACTCCACAATTTATAATTAAACAAAAACCTCTATACGAAAATCGAAATGAAAAGTTCAAAACAAAAGGGGTTGAGATTTTGCTTGGCTCCACACGAGCCCAAGCTGGCTCTTTCTCGAAAGCTCTACAAAAGGCTGACAATGGGGTGACTCTGAGGCAATCTCTATCCTTGATGCTCAACTCGCTCACCTACATATACATATAAATAGTGAGCTAGGGCCCAATGAGTAATAACAGAATAAAGAAGTTATATGAATGAAGTTTGATAACATTTCCAATATCAATTTCCAATTCTACTCAAATCTTGATATCAATAGCCATTTCATTCAATTTACGTGGCAATGCTTTAATGACAATGGTACTATAAGTGTCATTCAATGGGACCATGATAGGTCAATCAATATTCCATGTTCAATATGACCATGTGGGTCTAACATCAAAGATTTCTGTGTTTCAATTGGTCCAATGGGCCATGGTATTGTTTCCCCCAGGCAAGGGCCAATCGGCCATGGTATTGTTTTCCCTAGGCAAGGGCCTATTAAACAATGGGCCATGGTATTATATCTCCCAGACAAGGGCTTGTTAAAAAAATGGTCCATGATATTATATCCCCCAGGTAAGGGCCTCACTAAAGGATGCGACGATGACAAATTCAAATGGAACTTCATTCATTAAGGAAAATAGCAGTTCAATAAACCATGCCATCAATCATCATAACGTTTCGATAAACTATTCAGTCATTTATGTATCGATAACAGTTTCGAAAGTAAATATCACTTGAACATATTATTATAAAGTTACTACTCACAGTGGGTTCTATCGATACTAGGCCTCGGATGTCCACCTATACAAAACACATAACAAATACACAATCGAAGCGCCATTCAATAACCATTTCACTTTAATTGAACTGTTCTTACGTGTTTCTAACACATTCCATGATTATATGAGTTCAATTGGTGCCAAAGAGTACTTGAAATAAGTATGCACTTAAAAGAGTTAGTTAAAATTTGCTAAATATAGGGTCTTTGCTCAAGTGCAACTTTGGTCACTTGAGCAGTCTGCAAAACTCTATAAAAGTATTGGTTGCTTAATTTTTAGGCTCGAGCCAACTTTCTGTTGCTTGAGCCTTGAGTAATGCAAAACAAGGTTCACTTGAGCACAAGTTTTGCTGCTCGAGCCGCCGTGCAATTCTCTAAAAAATTTATGGGAGCTTAACTTTTACGCTCGAGGGCCACATCCTTTGCTCGAGCGAACTGGTCAGATTCTGGATTTTCCAGATTTATGTTTGTAGCTCAAAACATGATTCCAAAGGCTTAAAGCTTGCAAGTTTGGTGCAAAAACATGGAAAAGCATTATGTAACATGAAAACACCCTCAATTTGAAACCAATTACTCAAAATCATGAACCAAATTTCAAAATCAAGCTCAAATCATGAGGTTGAAAACATGCATGACATGAATTGCACTCTTTTCTTTTCAAAACTCTCATGCATGAGATGAAAAGTGGTAAAAGAATGAAACATCTTCAAAAATGTCAAATATAGCTTCATGCATGTGGAAAATTCCATGAAATTCAAACTCAAATTGGTGATTCATGCATGAATGTACATAATTCAACTCAATTCTTCTAATTCAAAGTAATTTATGCCTTCATTGTACAATTGCATGGAAATGAACTCAAGAACTAGATGAATTCAACTTCTACATGTTTTATTTACAAGGATTAAGGTTGAAGATCATACCTAAGGCTTGAATTCAAGTGTACTTTAGTTGAATTCTTCAAATCTCCCTCAATTCCTTTACAATTCTCTTCTCTCTCTCTCTCTCTCTCTCTCTCTCTAGAGTTGTTTCTCACTCTCTTTCTCTCTAAATCTCAGCGAAGTACAACTTTGAGCTAAAAAAAAGGCTCATGTATCATATATATATATAGGTGTAATTAGCTTAGACTAAATAAGCTTGCGTAGGGCTTATTAATTCCACTCAATTGTGATTAGTTCTAATTATTTTGATCTGTATCAAATTTCAATTAAAGTTGCCATAAAATTCTAAATATTCTAATCAGCCTATTGGACTAGTCAATTTTGGTTTCTGAAGCCGTTTGGGCTTTCAATTTCTGATTCTAAGTCGATAAGTGAACAGATATTCCATGTATCAACAGATAATCGCAAAATTAAGCATATAATCACACAATTGAACACACAATCATGCAATTAAGCTTATTGAAATAATTGAGTATAATATTATGGAGGTCGGGGTTATCACAGATTGTACCCAATATTGCTATGTTTACTTATTAAGAAGTAAAGGTGAAGCTTTAAAAGCATTTAAGGAATATAAAATTGAGGTTGAAAATTAACTTGGCAAAATAATTAAGGTAGTAAGAAGTGACAGAGAAGGTGGATATGATGTACCATTTGAGGAATTTTATTCTCAACATGGTATTATTCACCAAACTAGTACATTTTATTCTCTTCAGTCAAATAGAGTTATTGAGAGAAAGAATTGAACTCTAAAAGAGATGATGAATGCCATGTTGATTAGTTCAGTGTTACCTCAGAACTTGTGGGGGGAGACAATTTTGTCTGCTAACTTTATCCTTAATAGGATACCTCAAATGAAAACAAACCAAACACCTTATGAGTTATGGAAAGGTCAACGAGCTACCTACAATTATCTCAAAGTGTGAGCGTGTTTGGAAAAAGTGGCGGTCCCTAGGCCTAAAACTAATAATATAGGACAACAAACCATTTATTATGTATTCATCGGTTATGTAAATGATAGTAGTGTATATTAGTTTTTGATTCATAAATTTGAAAAATCCTGATACGCATGTGAATACTATTATTGAGTCAAGAAATGCACCGTTCTTTGAACATATTTTTCCTTGCAAGAAAACTGAGGAGTTAAAAAACTTCTAAAGTTGAGACTAAATAGACGAGTTCTACTGAAAGGACTTATGATACTGCTTTGGATAGTAATGAACACCAAACAGATAAGGAAAAGAATGAACCTAGACGTTGTAAGAGAGCTAGGACATCTAAATACTTTGCTCCGAATTTTTTGACATATCTGTTTGAAAATGAGCCTCAAAACTTCAAGGAAGCACTATCAGTTTCTGAAGTTCCATTAAGGAAAGAGGCTGATAGTGAAATTGAATCTATTTTGCAAAATCATACTTGAGAACTGGTGGATCTTCCACTAAGAGGTAGACCTCTTGGATATTAGTGAATATTCAAAAGAAAAATGAAAGCAGATGGTTCAATTGATAAGTATAAGAGAAGGCTTGTAGTTAAAGGATACATGTAGAAGGAAAGCCGTAATTATTTTGACAGATATTCCCCAGTGACAAAAATAACATCTATTTGCATGCTAATAGCAATAATTGCTGTATAATTTGGAGATATGTAAATGGATGTTAAAACAACCTTCTTGAATGGTGATTTAGATGAGGAGATCTATATGGAATAACTGGAAGGGTTTCTAGTTTCAGGCAAAGAGAAGAAGGTTGGCAAACTTGACAAATTCCTTTATAGTTTAAAACAAGCCTCGAAACAGTGGCGTGAAAAATTTGACTGTGCTATGGTTTTAGATGGTTTTAAGTAAATGAATATGACAAGTGTATCTATGTTTAGAACGCAGATAGAGGCTATGCCATAGTTTGTTTTTATGTGGATGGCATGCTTATTATTGGCAACAATAATGACATGATTAAATTCATAAAGAAATTATTGAACAAGTTTGACATGAAAGATTTGAGAGTGACAGATGTAATTTTAGGAATGAAAATTACAAAAATATCGAAAGGATATGTCTTATCTCAATCTCAATATGTTGAGAAACACTTGTTGATATTAGTCTTTATTTATCAAAGAATAGATGTAAAGGCATATCACAACTAGAATACTCTCGTATAATCAGAAGCTAATGTACCTAATGAATTACACTAGATTGGACATAGCCTATGCAGTGAGCAAGTTAAGTAGGTATATAGGTAATCTAAGGAAAGATCATTGGAAAGCAATAATAAAGATACTTGGATATCTAAGACATACTTGAAATTATGACCTATATTATACCAAATATTCAGTTATACTCGAGGGGTACAACAACAAAAATTGGATATCAGATACTCAAAATCCACAAGTGGATATGTCTTTACCTAGGAAGGTGTTGTAGTCTCTTGAAAATCCTCCAAGTAGACATGTATAGCAAGGTCTACAATGGAATCTAAATTTATAACGTTAAAACATGAGAAGAAGTAGAATGGTTTCGCAATTTTCGAGAAGATATTCCAATGTGGCCTAAGCTTGTGCCACCTATATGCATTCACTATGACAGCGAAACAGAAATAGGACGAGCACATAGCCATGTGTATAATGGTAAGTCTCGACACATCTGTCGATGACATAATACCGTTCAGAATTTGCGCTCATATGGAATAATATTCATAGAAAATATAAGGTCTGGTGGGAAATCAATCATAATCAGGATTGGTGAGACACAAAATAGCAAACAAGAAAGATAAATGAATTAAACAAATCACACATAAACACAAAGAACACAATGATTTACGTGATTCACCGAAAAATAAGGCTACTGTTGTGGTTTTTACTATGATCAGAAAACAATACAACTCTCTTACACAAATGAGGCATCTCCTTCATCTATTTATAAGTATAAAATTAGGGCAATATGGAATAAATAGGAAATTACCAAAGTAGCCAAGAAATTACCCCCTTGCACCTCCTTCCCTTCGAGGGAGGCCCCTAACCCCATTGGACTCAGGGCCCAGTGAACAGTACTTATTAGGATTTACAGACCTAACAAGGTCAAGAGAGAACATTGTGGATCCGTTGACTAAAGGGCTAGCCAGAGAGCAAGTGTACAATTTATCAAGGAAATGGTATTAAAGTCTGTTAATTAAAAGTTGCCATAATGGTAACCCAACATAGCTGACTGGAGATCCTAAAATCTAGGTTCAAAGGGAAAATCAAATTATAAATGACTTCCTGTATCATTAAGGAGATTCTCTCCTGTCCATTTTTATGATAAGAAGAGTTAAACATGCAAAGTTAGTAGGATAAGCTTTCCTTTTAATGATTACTTATGTATTGCACATCCAAGTGGAATATAGTAGGATACTCTTATCAAGAAGTCACTTCTATGAGTGTGAACTGGGTTGGTTCTATAAGAATTGAGAAGGCTAAATTCTCTAGAGCACTCATGAATTACCAAATGTTATTCAAACCCAAAATGAACACAATTGTGAGAAATAAACTGTGTTTGGAGATACTCTGTGCCTAGTCTATTGTCATGGCTTACACCAACAGCTGAACAATTCAAGGCATCATATCCACTAAGTAGCCAGCAAGTTCGATAGGCTTTCACTAGGGAAGGTTCAAAGCTAAAAGGTACCTATCTCAATGTAGTGTATTTTCTTTATGTATCCACTTTATTTGCATGTTGTTGCATGTTCTTTGAGTAAAATATAGATGGGTCCCAGTTACTATTTTGTAGGTTTGAGTGGTGATGTGTTTTATGCCTTTTGGTGATTAATGTCATGCAATTGGTTCGAAAAAACCATTTGCAAGTGAATTGGAAATCGACTCCAAAGCGAGCTTTGTGGAAATGGAGTTTTGATGGGTTTCCTACACATTGGTGATATAGGCTTGTGCCACATAGGAAAGACATGGAAACGTATATGTGTATATAAGATTCAACTTTGAGATTTGGGTTTTGACCCTTAGGGCATGTAAGTTTTGTAAGGAGGAGAGTTATGGACAAAGTGGGCTTGGATCCAAATTACCAAACACACATGTGCACACCAAATTGAGCTGCGCCGAGCACAGGTATGGGTGTGTGGTGCAGGTTGTGGGCTTATGGGTCAGGTTGATCTATATTATATTTTTTGGACAAAAAAATTGAATTTTTTCAAATTTTTGTGTGTAAATTTCAAATTTGTTTGTGCCAAAATTTGAATTCAAATTTGAATTTTGAATTTTTCAATTGTCTCGTTTTTGAACGGCTACGTTTTCTTGTCATATCTTTTTGGCCAACTCTGAACATCCACCAAGGCACCTTGGGGGCTATAAATAGCTTTCCCATTCTAGCAATCCATTCCATTCCATTTTCGAATTTCTCCTTCTTTTCTTCTTTACTCTCTTTTGCTTCTACATATTTTGCAAGTTAGAGATTTGGAACTTCTCTTAGAAAGAGAGAGTTATAACACTGGGTATGATTTGTCGGGCTTGAAGTTGTAGTACTGCAACTTTGAGTATAATCGTTGCATCTTGGGAAGTAGAACCAATAAAACTCAAAGCACCTGAGCGGGAGCGAAATCTGCTTTACGTAGATTGTGTCCAACACAAGTCTCAACTTATTGTTCCTACAATTTGCAAGGGTGTTGTATGATTTATTTTCCAGATTTTTTTAATAAAATTTCTTTTATATATTTATGTATTTATTTCATACAATTTGTTTTTTTGGGGGGCATCAACTCAAAACTCAACTAACAATATCAAAAGCTACAATTGAAACAAGAGAGACTGGGTCCTCTTCAAGCCAAACACCTTAAGAGCAGAATCTACAACTTTCCTAGCTAAACAGTGTGCAACCTTATTACCAGCCTAGGAATATGAGAGACCACAACCTCTCGAAACCGGCCACTTATAAAGCATGGGTACTTTGAAAAATATGTCGACCCGTACCGGGTATGTACCGGCGTATGATGCGTCGTATGATATTTCTGCATACGTACCGCGTACATGAAACATGTACCCAAATTTTTTCTATTTAATTTTTGGCGTACTAAGACGTTTTTGCTATATATCCAAGCCGTACTATACCTTAGTTGAAATAATATTTTATTTTACTACAGAGATGAAACTCTTTTTACTAGACTTCTTTTTTATTTTTATTTTTATACTTAGTATGATTTTAAAACTATGTTTTGTAAGTTATTTAATATATTGACATTTAATTTTGATTTATACCTTTACTTTTGGCATTAAATGTTAATTGTAAGTTGGATCTTAACAAATTAAACTATTTAATTAATTTTTACATTACTTAAATTAAAAATAAATATTTTTTTACAACCTTATACCAAGTTGTAGCCGTAGCCGTACCTGTAACCTACTTTTTTTTGGATTTTACCGTATTAATGTATCTGTTTCGTACTAGTACCAATACTCGTACCTGTATCCGTGCTTCATAACCGGCCACACATTGATTGCACTTCCTCTAAGATATTGATTGCTTTAACAATGCATAAGGAATCCCCTTCAAGATGGATGTCCCTAATTCTCAACTTAATGAGCGAATCTCATACAATTTTTTGCTCACACATTTACACAGAGAGTCGCTAGGTTCTAACACTTTGTAAGAATTGGTTAACACCAATTGTCTTGCTTAGACTCAAATTCAAATTGCAACTATTATATCCGATGACAAAGCTTCAAATTTGATAGCTTGGGCCTCTTTGTTCCCCCCACTCAGGAAAAATAGTGCCTGGCAGTGCCAATTTGGGTACAAAAATTCCTCCCGTCAAATGCTTCCTTTGTAATGTCTAATGAAGGGAGGCTGTTTAATTTAGTATTGCTTCTTGTCCAGCCCGTACTGAAGTTTAATTTTTCATGTAAATGAGAGTGCGATCAGAGTGAAGAGCTGAACGCTGGTAATTTTTCTCTAGGGTCAGATTTTAATTAGAACCTGAATTGGTGATGCATGTTGCAATACTAGAGCTAGATCGGCCTTTATGAATGCCTTTTAGGCCAAGTTTGGCATCCTCCAAAAAATTCAAAAAGTCAAAAAGTCACTATCCTATTTAAGTCACATCATTTTATTTAAGTCATATCACCTCTCTAACACATCACTTCAAACCCAACCCAAATCTAACTCATATTTCATAAAAAGTCAAAAAATACACTTATTTAGTCTTTCCAAACTTGACCTTAGTATATTGTAGTACTTTTTGAAAAATATTTCCAGCTTTGTTTTCAGGCTTGTCAATTAGTACTAAAGCCTATGACACTATTGCAAAGCCTACTCTAGAAGGCCTTAACTCTCATAAATCATTTTATGTGCCCCCACAAGTCCGATGTGGGTGCAAACTTCTAAATACCAAATCAAAAGTCATCCTACGCGTGTAATGTCTTTTGACATATTGGGACTTGCCAAAAACTACTTTATCCAATAGACAGGAGAATGGGGCTCATCTCCTTTGAATTTCATATAGAGCAAACTGGTTTATGGTAAACTCATAAATCATTCGTGTAAAAATATCAAATGATTAAATATTAATAATTATATAATTTGATTATATTTATTTAAAAATATAAATAATAAATATGATTTTGATAATAAATTATTTATTTTTTTAGACAAATATGATCTAAACATGTGCTATCAATATCTAATTATTTTATTTTTTAGAAAAATTACAATAAATAAATAAATAAATAAATAAAATTCAAAGTTTGAGTCTTGCAATAAACTAAATATGTGTTACCAATATCTAATTATTTTATTTTTTGAGAAAATTACAAAAAAATTCAAAGTTTGTTTGTTGCAATAAAATAAATCTCAAGTTTTTAATTTTATCAATTTAAATTCTAAATTTTTGATTTGTTTTCAATTTAAACCATTTTCTTATTTTCTTTAACTAAAATAAATAGAAAAATAAGTATTTTAGTTATTAAACTCAATGATAAAAGTGTTTTAGACATTTATGGATACATACATTGAGTTCAATGATTAAAATATTATTTTTTATTTGTTTTATTTAATGAAAATAAACTAATGATTTATACTGAAAATAAATCAAAATATTATGGTTTAAATTAACAAAATTAAAAAAATTAAAATTTATTTTGTTACAAAGTTAAAACTTTAGGTTTATTTATTTTTAATTTTCCTTTAATTTTTTTTTATATAAATATTATATTCAGTGAATATTACAACAAGATGAATAGTTTACCCAAAATGAACCCACCGAAGCGTGACATCACCTCTCCAGTTGTATTCATCCAATCCCATTATTCTTAGGTAGTATGTGGAAATATATTACCAAATGCTTCCACTTATGTTTTTGGCTCAAATTAGATTGCGGGCTTATCTCACTAGTTTTTGCTGTTGCAGACAAATAGATTTTTAGCAAGTTTATTCTAGATTCATGTTTTTATGAATTTAATTCACAAACATTCTAAGATTGTGTTTGAATAATAAATTTAGATAGGAATTTAAAAAGAAAATAAAAAAAAGATATGTGAAATATGAATGAAATATATATGCTATTTTTTTTCAATATTTTTTTTTTCTTTCCAAATTACTATTCAAATCTATAATCCAAACACAACGTAAGAACCTGTACGGGGGCGAAATATCCTCTGCTTTCCGTACTCCTTGTACTCCAAGCTTCTCTTGACAGCGTCTACCTGTCAACACAAAAACGGTGAGCTGCCCGGCGGTGGTGTGCCGGATAGACCCTCCGACGATCAAGTCAGTCCACTTGAGGAAGAGGAAGACTGATAGAGAGAGTATTCTCTTTTGGGGAAGAAATTGCATACCTCTAACGTTCGTCCTCCTTCTTTATTTCAAGGCTGGCCATGCAGCCTCAAGATTATGCGCGCACTACCTCTGCTGTCCCTCCCAGGACAGGTGGCAGTGCTCGCCTCTCACCACCTTACGCGTGTAAAGGCTTAGTCCTCCCACCAGTACACGCAGAACTGTCCAACGGTATTGGCGCATGCTTGGAGCTGATTTCCTCTATCCCTCATGCCATTGGACCAGGTGGCACACCCGACCAGAATACCACGACCGGCCTATCACTCGTGGAGAGTTGCCATCACATGTACACCACCGAGCTATGCACCGCCGGACTGTCCCTTGCGAAGGGGCCAAAGGGCGGCACTCATGGCCGAGTTGATATTGACCGGTTCATTAGGCTAACCGGTTGTGAGGTATGCCGGCCTCCACCCATCCTACCTCCATTCTTGGTCACACGGAGCCCACTTAACTCGGTTGGTCGGTCAGAAGCGTGCCGGCCCTAACCGCGTCCACAGACTAGCCCGAGTTGCTCCTAGCTTGGTCATCAGACACTGCTACGCCCACGGCCGCGTTATAGCTCGGCCAGGCATTAGTTCATGTCTGGCCGGTCTTCTGCTCGGCGTCGTGCGGTTCGTCATGATCGGCGTTATCGTAACTCGGCCGTACTAACGCGCAAATCTCCCCTCTCAATTGCCCCTTAACCCCATCCGACCTAGTCGTGACTGGGGTTACCATGGTGACCGAGCTAACCGATGAGTAGCCGAGCTGAATTTGCTCGGCCAAAAGGAAATGTTGGCGGCTTACCCAACTTAAAAGGCGAGCTGATTTTGCTCGGTCACGTTGGAATTCTATGAACTGTACAAACGAATTAAGGCCGAGCAGATGTTGCTCGGCAGAGTTAAACTGTCAGTTCATTTGAAAGTTCATGGAACCGAGCTACTAGTTCTGATTAGAAAACGTCTGAGGAGATTTTAGCTCGGCAAACTGTACGGTGCAGCCGACCTGGCAGTTGTGAATTGTCAACAATTGAATCAAGGAACCCATGCAGATGAAAACCGAACAGAAATAGAAGATGAGCGAGCAAAAAGTCAAAAATTTTCATTGATAAAGGAAATTTAAGTACAAGACGGGGGGCATAGCCCGGTTACATTTAAAAAAAAAAAAAAAGACATGGTCAATCCAACTCCACGTCAACCGTTTGTTCGGCGACTTGCGCAGTTTGCTCAGCCTCCTCCATATTGTGCTCGGGCAGGTTTTCTCCGGCGTCATCATCAGTGCCTTCCACCACGGCAACACCTCGAGCAACCTCTCCCTCCGCATCTAGAGATGCTTCGGGAGGATTTTGCTCGGCTTGTTTCGCGGCGACGGCTTCTTCCTCAACCTCTTTCCTTGCCTCCGCGATGAGCCAGTTTTGGGTGGCCTTGGAGTGCGCCTGCATGTAGACCGGGATATAGGCGGCAGGCGGATTGATGAACATGTCAGAATCCTGACCAAGACCAACTTTCTCCACGGCAGCTTTCCAGCCGCACTGGAAAAAGATGTCCTTGGTTGCTTGGACCTGCCGTTCGTAGATCTTCTCGCCCTGTACGTATCCCCGGTCTTCTGCATCATCTACGGCCTTGTCCTTCTCGGCTTTGTGAGCATCGCGCAGTTTCCTCAGCTCGGCGAGATACCGAGCCTTCGTCGACTTCACGGCCCGAAGTTTGTCCTCGTTAGCTCGGTCAACCTTTTGGCTCAGGATATCCCGCTCGGCCTCAATTGCCTCCTGTGCAGCTTTGAGCTTCGCTGTCTCGGCCTTTTGTTCCTTATTCTTGGCTATGGCATCCTGCAGGCTCTGCCGCACTTTGATCATTTGGTCGTGAGCCAAATAGTTCTTTTGCGCGGCCTGAAAACAAGCGAGAGATCATCAGTATTCGATAAACCGAGCAAAGACTGAGCAAACAGTTCAAAGCCAAGAATGGAGAACTTACCAGCACTATGGATTTTGCTGCCAAGCGGGGGACCTTGAGGTTGGAAAGCTCGTCGTGTTTTTTCATATCAGCGGGCAAGATCAACCCCTTGGTCATATTGAAGCCAAGCGAGTAGTCCTTGGATCTGCCGGTCTGCGGTTGCTCGGTCTGGTCCCCGAGCTCGGTGGAGACACGATCGGTAGCATCTTCATCTGCCAGACGCGACCCAGTTTGCTCCTTCCTTTGCCGCTTTTTAGACCGACCAGCCGGTTGCTCGCTAGCAAGTACCAGTACTGCCCCTTCTGGTTGCCAGGCGGGTGTGGAGGAAGTCCCCCCGGTTGTCTCTGCTAGTTGGGACTCGCTTTCTTCCCCGGTGATCATGGATTTGATGGCCCTGATTTTCGCCATTTCTTGCTCGGCAGTGAGTAGGACAAGCCTGATCGGTGGAAGGTTTGGATCTGGTTCTGGAGACGGCTGTAGACACCCCATTTTTGACCGTCCTCAAGACTTGGACGTCACCGTTTGAACACTCGGTGATCATCCATGATTGTGTTCGTTTGGAGTTCCCGGAGGTCTCGGCTCGCGCGCCTTGCCTCAGGATCCCCGAACTCGACTGTTTAGTGTC
>NW_021027751.1:326636-341511 GCF_004153795.1 Camellia sinensis
CTTTATCTTGGGCTTAGGAGGGGTGTTGGTTTTTCCAGCCAACCTCTAAGTTGGTTTTTCCTGCCAACCTAGAGTAAAGTGTTTGGTTTTTCCAGCTAAACGTCCTGCAGCCTGAATCCTTAGCCTGGGCTTAGGAGGGGTGTTGGTTTTTTCGGCCAACCACTAAGTTGGTTATTCCTGCCAACCTATTCAGGCGACCCGGTCTATACTTGTATGCTGTGCGCATCATATAGTAACCTAGGCTAATAACCGGAATAAGAACTCACAATGTTTTCAAAAATTGATATCGTGGTTAGTAGAGGCCGGTCTATGACCGGGCGAGCGGGGGTGCTCACGAAGTGACCTTCCCCAATCGTACCCTAGTTCCCGAGCCGAGGCAACTTTGGTGATGACGGACACGTGGCCTTTGGCACCGAGTCAGGGTTTCCTAAATTTCCCATTAAAAAACATTTAGGTGGCGACTCTGTATCTGGCAAAGCAGTCCATGTTTGGCACTTCTTTCAAAAATCTGTTTTCTCAAAACGATTTGCCGGATTTGGACTCTTTGGTTCAGACTTAGAACCATGACAAATTTGGAGAGTCCTGAGCTGTAGTGACCCCAAATGAACGGAACGGGAGCTCGTTCCTCCCGGGGCGTTCGGGGACGTGCTACAGTGTGCTATGTTATGAGCTGTGTGCCAATCAAACCGAATACTGTGTTATGAACTGTGTGTTCAATTGAATAGTGTGCTATGTTATGTGTTGTGTGCCAATCAAACCGAATATTGTGTTATGAACTGCGTGTTTAGATTGAACAATGTGCTATGTTATGTGCTGTGTGCCAACTAAACCAAATACTATGTTATGAACTGCGTGTTCAGATTGAACAGTATGCTATGTTATGTGTTGTGTGCCAATTAAACTAAATACTGTGTTATGAACTGCGTGTTCAGATAGAACAGTGTGCTATGTTATGTGCTGTGTGCCAACTAAACCAAATACTGTGTTATGAACTGCGTGTTTAGATTGAACAGTGTGCTATGTTATGTGCTGTGTGCCAATCAAACGAAATACTGTGTTATGAACTGCGTGTTCAGATTGAACAGTGTGCTATGTTATATGTTGTGTGCCAACTAAACCGAATACTGTGTTATGAACCGCGTGTTCAGATTGAACAGTGTGCTATGTAATGAGTTATGTGCCCAAATGAGCTGTGTGCCCAAATGTAGATGCGCCCGCGGAGGGGGACCTCGCTACTACAGTTCGGACTCTCGATTTTTGTTGTCGCGGTTCTTAATCTGAACCAAAGAGTCCAAATCCGGCAAATCGTTTTGAGAAAACAGATTTTTGAAAGAAGTGCCAAACATGGACTGCTTTGCCAGATACAGAGTCGCCACCTAAATATTTTATTTTGGGAAATTTAGGAAACTCCGACTCGGTGGCCGAAAGGCACATGCCGTCATCACCAGAGTTGTCTCGCTCGGGAGCTTGGGTACGATCGGGGAAGGTCAGCTATGAGCCACCTCCTTCCGCCCGTCGCGAAGACTGGCCTCTATTAACCGTGATATCCATTTTTGAAACGTTACGTGTTCTTAAACCAATTATTAGCCTAGAATACTATGTTTATCGCGCAGCAAACAAGTATAGACAGATTGCCTAATTTGGGAAGTAAAAGATTGCATATCCATTTGTTTTGGAAAATGTTTTGAATTTGCTACTCGCAAGTAGGCTAAAATGCGGATTTCAATGAGTTTTTCCAACTCAAACAATCCAACCTCCACCCACAGGCATTCAAAGCAGTTTAACACATAAACACTTAGCCACATGGTAGGCATACTGTCATGGTAACACTCACACGCATGCGGGATGGTAAAGCATAAATACTTACATCGTACTCCGTGCCAAAACAGTAAACTAGTTAGCAAACATGCGTGTCCTAGTTCATGTTAAAAATGACTAATGCATTACATGCAAAATGCAATCTAGGCAGGCTCGGCTAGACCTAAACATGGCATGTGAAAATGCGCAATTATCACATATTCGGTTTAGAATTTTGAAGTACAAATGCAGTTAGCGTGATGTACCGAGCCTAATGTATGTAATACAAATGCATGGATGCACGCATGCATAGCATAAGGTATGCTAATTTCAAAAAAAATGCCCTAATCTACCACCATAAGCAGGTAAATAAAAGGGAAGAAAGAAATGGGGATTGGAAGACATACACACACTCACCCACACTTATTACATATTTACCCTCACTCAGAGGGTCCAAATGAATATTACAGTCCCAAAATAATAAACAAATAAAATATTACAGTCCCAAATAATAAACAAACAAAATTATTACAAAAATTCTAATTAATAAAAAGAAAAGATGCAAAAGAAAGAAGAGGGTGGCCGCAGCCTCTGTCTCAGGATGCGCAGATGATGCATGCTCGGAACTTGACTCGCCCGAAAAACCCGTACCGTACTCCTGCCACTTCTGTTTGTACTGCCTTGTCTCTCTGAAAATTACCAAAGTCCTGGAGCAGGTTCCTCACATGCTGCAGAGCACCACCGGCCAGATAGAATTCCCACCGGCACTCTACAATTTCCACCGGCTGTTCTTGGACTCATCGGCACTTCAAAGTTTGCCGGTCGGCACCAAATTCTGCCGGTCGGCAGAAACTTCCTGCAGAAGACAGTTTGACAGCAAAACAGAGAACAAACAGTGCATGGCATGGGGTTTTTAGGCACATGTGAGCATGGTCATGCTTCCTATCATGCTTTGGACTCAAGGAAGCATGCCCTTCGATCTTTGAACCATCAATGGTGCATGGTGGCTCAAAGAATCAAATTTGCCATTTGATATAAAGATGCATGCGACAAACAAAATGAAAACCGAAGCCTTATCAAGTTGGAATCAAAGGCCCCGGTGACCGAGAATCAAGGTACATTACATCACTCGAAGTATGAATGTCCCTTGACCCTCATATTTGGCTTGACACCCCAAGCCAAATGATGCAATGCATGTTATGCTCACAAGACTCAAGATGCAACATGATGCTAAATATGCAAGACATGCCAAATGTTACGCAACAAATATGACAAGTATGCAATGCTAGCATGCAAGATGCAAGTGTGATACAAACATGGACCAATTTGGGAATGGGATTAGCATGCTACGAGGCTTAATGGAACAACCATACAACAAACATGAAGCAAGCATGCAATGGGGGCCTTGAACTGTAAAGGGACAGACCTTAGTCCTCCCCAAAACAGCACCAAAAAATGCTCAAAATGATGGGCAACATCTCATGTTAACAAGCAAAGTTATGGTCCCAAGATTAAGGCACAAAGAGGAGACAACTTACCCCCACCAGCATGACCTCTCATGGCATGATTAAAACAAGTAAAAACAGAATTTTGCAGACCAAGATAGGACTCCAAACCCTCCTAGAATGCCAGCTAAGGTGACTCCCAAGAAGCATATGCACCAAGGCTCATTCCTAGGCATAAGAGGGTACACCCTCAAGGCATAAAATAGGTCATGCATGCACACATACAAACATGATTCTTGGACTAAAATGTGGTCCTAAATGATGTTAAATCATGAGGGTGATCACAACCATGCATGCTAGAGGTCAACATGCTCAAAGCTTTCAAGCAAAATACATAACACCTATAACAAACATGCCAAGCATGACCAAATGGATAACCAACAGACTTTAAGCATGGAAAAACAATACTAAAAGCTTCAAGGACCTAAGCCAACACACACAAGAATCATGGCCTAATCATGAGATGCACTTCTAAGCAAAATGGAGCAATACAAAGCAAGTACTACAAGCATACAAGGAGGCACAAATGCGGCCAAAAACAGAGGTTACATATGACCTAAAACACCTGAAAAACTTCTGAAATGAGGCAAAGAATGATCAAGCACACATGCTACCCTTTTGAGCCCAAAAATCAAGGAAACAAAACAATGAAAGGAGGGGGGTGTCCCCCCCCTATGCAAGACTTCAAACCACCTTTTTTAACACTGAAAATCAACTAGTTTTTGGTGGTGAAAGGACCAAAACACTGAAGTGAACAAAGCCTTACCAAAGAGGCATCAAAATGGACCAAACAAGGCCTAGAAGGGTGAGTTTGCACTCAAACCACAAAATGACCTTAATGAAAGTGCTAAAGCATGAAAATACAAGCCCTTTTTATGTTATACACAAGAGCTAAAATAGCAAGCTAGATAGGTAAAAAAACTATTGCAAGTTTGGGGAATATAAATCAAGATGCTCACCCTTGAAGAACCTTTGAAGAACAAATGGTCTAGCCTCCTTCTTTGGATCAAAACCAGTCCAAAACTCAAGAAACAACTCCTCCAAGTCCCTCAATCTCGGAGTAAGGTGAAATGGTGTGTGTAATGGTGCAAAAGTAAGGTAAAAACCACCTTTTGAGCTAAGAAACACACACAAAGGAGGAGAGAGGGGGAGGCATAGAGATAATATGTATCTATATCTCAAAGGTCTGGTTTTTGGTTGCAAGAAGCTAACCTAGATCAAAGAGGAAGAGCCTCCTCTTATAAGACTCCCTCTTGCAAAGCTTATTCAACAAGCTTGGCTAGAGGGAAATCCCTCCATACACATGTATGGAGGGGGGAAGAGATGGTGTCAGCTATCACAGCTGGCACAAAATATCTCCATAAAGTGGATGAACAGTGGTCGGCTGCCCAAAAATGCCATTTTGGAAAAAAACAGTGCCGACCGGCAACAATCTATGCCGACCGGCAATAAAATGTGCCGACCGGCAAACAAAAGTGCCGATGGCAGAAAAAGACCATCCGGTGGCCTCCAGCCACTGCCGGTGGTGTGTGGGGATGCCTCATAAGGCATTCCCTGCCCTTCCCAGGCAAAACACAAGTGTTCGGTGCAAAACCAGACACTAAACGGTCAAGTTTGGAGATCCTGAGGCAGGGCGCGCGAGCCGAGACCTCTGGGAACTCCAAACGAACACGATCATGGATGATCACCGAGTGTTCAAACGGTGACGTCCAAGTCTTGAGGACGGTCAAAAATGGGGTGTCTACACCTTGGAGCCGCGACCAATGCCAGATAGACTTCCTCACTCCCATGATCCAACCAAGTACTGTGCCTTTCATCAGCAAGTCGGCCATGTCACTGATGGTTGTTTCCATCTTCGCCACGAAATACAAGATCTGATTGACAATAAGGTCATCGTCGCACCAACTCAGCAAAGTCTATCGTCATTGGATCAGTGAACCTGGGGGATAATGCGGTGCGATCGGGGGATGAACCACCTGCGGGCGGCGCTCAGTTTACTTTAGATGTGGCGTTTGACACGCACAGTTTTGAGCAATGTGCGAACACTAGTTTTTGTACTTTCTGACTTGGGTATTGGGTCAGTTTTGTTGTTTTGTATATGGTCAGTCTTTTTGTACTAAGTCGGTCAGGTCTGTCTTGTTGTATCGAGTCAGTCCTGTTTTGTTAGAGTCAGATGATTCCGAGGGTGTTACCTCGGGCGTCACTATTTTGTTTTGTGTCTGTCTTTTCGCTTTCTTTTGAGTCTGTTTCTGCTATGGAGCCAGTTACACCAATAGTTATGAATGAAACAGCAGTGGTTTTTCATGCTTTTTGTGCTTGTTTCTGCCTTGTGCCAGTTGTGCCAGAAAGTTTGAACGAAACGGTAGTACTTTTTGCCTACTCTTCTGCACCCCAAAATCATTGCATTGACCTAAGTTTTTCAAAACTTTTTGAACACTGCGATGAAAACGAAGAGGTAGGAATTCCTTGGGTTTTGCAAAATTTGACCATTTGAGAGAAAGAAAGGCATGCTAAGCCTTTAATGATTGAGATCATGCTTATTAATGTGAGTACTGAGAAGGATCCTGGCTTGATCTAGGTTGGTCTCACACTGTCTTCAGCACGAGCGACTAATCGCTTTCTTAAAAGATTTCAAAAAAAAAATGTTTTGCGCGATCCCGTGAAGACCTGTGTGGAATCGCTCTTGAGATTGTGCAGCCTAGGATCGCTCTCAACCTCGAGACTTGACCCCTCATTTTCAAACCTTGGACTTAAATTCAGAATGGTCAATGGTCAACCATCAAAGGAGGCCTGTGTGGCCATATTTAAAGCACCCCTCAAACTATGGGCAAGAAAAGTCAGATTAAGGGGATCAGATGTCGCCAAAAGAAGCTTGCAAAGCTAGATCAGAAGTATCCCTGGAACTAGGGGCAAAAATGCCAGATGTGCTCGAAGAGCCGAAGATGGATCCTTTTGCAAATCAATACAACAGCCACTCTCCTGGATACGGATGGCTTCAAAACCCTAAAACCATTTGGCATGGACTTGTTACACTTTTACCCTTTGAGAGGCTCGCTGGGCCGAAAACCCAGAAGGGCGATCCAGGCAAAAGTTAGAGCAAGAGAAAAATACAAAAAACAAGTAAAAAAAAAAAATGCAAAAAAAGAAGAGAAAAAGAAATAAAAAAATTGAAAAGAAAAGAAGAACAAAGCTCGCACGGTCGAAAACCCGCAACGGGTGCCTTGGCAAAAGTTAGAGCCTAAAAAGGAGAGGTTAATACCCGAGTGTACCTTAACCTCGAACTACGTGAGGCTTGATTCCCATCTTTGGGATACGTAGGCAACTTCATTCTGAAGTCCAGCGGTAAAATACTTCAAATTCAACTGTGTCCATGTGATGGTTCTAGTCATCTTTGTCTTTTCTGTATCCTGGAGTTCGGTTGCAATCATCGCTCTGAGGACTGATTACAATGCGCTACGGTGCCATTCAGACAAGGGGCAACTTTCCGTTGCCATGCAGCTCACCGCGGTGTCATTCAAACAAGGGGAAATGCTACTGCTCTTCATGGACAAAGTTGCTCCTACTAACCCATACACCTAACATCAACAGAGGCATAACAACATTACACACAATACTAGCAGGCCACATTACAGCAGTAGGGCCACAGCAGATTTATACCATCATGTAGGACACGAAGTCTCTGAAGCCACACTTAGGTTTTTAATCTGCCCTTCCAAACTAGCCAAGTGCAGAACTGTGCTGTAGACGTCCCCCGAACGCCCCGGGAGGGTGAGCTCCCGTTCTGTTCATTTGGGGTCACTACAGTTCAGGACTCTAAAATTTGTCATGGTTCTAAGTCTGAACCAAAGAGTCCAAATCCGGCAAATCGTTTTGAGAAAAAATAGATTTTTTGAAAGAAGTGCCAAACATGGACTGCTTTGCCAGATACAGAGCTACCGCCTTCGTCATGAGGTCCAAAATCTCATCGACAACCGAATGATAGCTCCACCTTCAGCCCCCGATGACCAAGTACCTCATCCACATCTCAATCTGATCCACACACTGGCCGTCCCTTACGACCCCAGCGTATACATCACCCCGGCCCATCTACCCAAGCCTGAGGTGTTTATCCCGGAAAGCATGGACTTATGCATGATGGGTGCATCTGAACCCCAATTATCTCAAACCCATGAACCCACTACTTCTGAGCTGATGAAGATGATCGAAGATCTTCAGAGAACTATGGCAGATCTAGCCTTTGGAGTTTTGGCCCCGTCATCATCCGCATCACATACCGGGGAGTTTATGTCAAAAGGCTCCTCAGGACGGGCTGCATTTGAAGAAGGCCAATCCCTTGTCAAAGTGGAGGCAAGTGGTAAGAACAAGGTAGGGGCAGGCATTGGTCCCCATGAACACCTTCAGTGGGATATTGAGGCTTTGAAAGCCGAAGGGCTGAACAAACAACAAGTACTCGTAGTTGTTGCAAAAATTGTAGATGACACTGGTCCCCATGAACACCTTCGGTGGGATATTGAGGCTTTGAAAGCTGAGGGACTGAACAAAGAGCAAGTCCTCGCCGTTGTCACAAAAACTCTGGATAACACTTTCGCCACTCAGAATGAGAGCAGTCTGAATCAAGGGGAAGCCAGGAGAAGGGCCTTTGTACCAGGAATGTTCCCTTGAGCCCTAAACCCTTGCTCGAAAGAGATCAGCAAACCCAGGCAGCGCTTACCAATCCCTTTGCTGGTGCATCCAGCAAAACTCAACTGTGTCCATGTAATGGTTTTGATCATCTTTGCCTTCTCTGTATCCGAGAGTTCGGTTGTCATCGTCACTCTGAGGACTGATTGCAATGCGCTGCGATGCTATCCAAACAAGGGGCAACTTTCCGTTGCCATACAGTGTGCCGTGGTGCCATTCAAACAAGGGGCAACTTTCTGTTGCCGTGCAGCTCTTTTCAAGCAAGGGGCAATTTTCCTTCGGATCTGAAGTTGCGCATCTCAAGAGTAGGTTCCGTGCTTGTTGAGCATTGGCCATTTGCAAAAATAGTTTTTGAGAATTTTTACTGAGGTTGACTATTCTCTCGAAAATTATTCCATTTTTCCAAAAAACTGGACCATTTCTTGGACCCAAAAAAGGAAAATTTTCAGTGCTCATAGCCTGACTTGCATGATTTTCAAATCAAAAATCGAACAAGTATGTTAATCTAACTCTCATATTGGTCAAAATTGTTTTAACAGAAAACCAAAACAAAAAATGGCCAAAATGATGAACTAGGGGCACAGTTGAGTCAGTTGTTCTGCCTTTTCCCCATTATTAACATGTTTGCCAAGAAAGGCACCATACCTGCCAGAAAGGGGCACCACTGAAGCTGACCGCAAAAGGGCAGAAAACTCTCACATCCTCCAAGCAACGAGGTATCAAGCCAAGTGTGAAGCACGAACCAGGAATGGGACAAGATATTCCACTCCCTTATCTGGACAGATCTGATCACGTCCAAACTCCCCAGCAGAGCATCATCAACCAATGCCAGCTGTAGATTTGCTACACGTCCAACTGTAGCGCAACCCCTCTGTGGGAGAAAGTTCACTATTGTGAGCAGAAGAAGAGAATCTAGCAGAATGCTTGGGGTAAGACCCCGCAACTTTCTGTTTATCCACCAACCAGGGGAGGGATAAAAAAATGAGAGATTGAAGAATAGAAAGATGTGCGCTGAGAGAAAAAGCGAGAAAATGGCTTTTTTCAGAAAAACAGAGATTGAGTGCCAGAGTGATGTGAGAATCACAAATGAGAAAAGGGTGGGAAACAATACCCGAAAAAAAAACTGGCTCCTCGCGTACTGAGAGGTCTCTCGTCTTTGTAACACGTCTATGTGTCGTGTCTCTTGTTTTGTTTGTCTCGATTCTGGATTTGAGTCGTTCCGAGCGTGTCTCGATGTGTTTAGGTTGTTTACCTTTTGTTTTTCGTTGTTGAGTCTTTTTCGTTGTGTTCAGTCGTAGGCTCAATACCCGGTTAAGAACTCATTTCTCAATTTCCAAAAAATCATCTTGTGCTTAGAGTGCTGGGCCATTCTCCACATTTGGGCAAAACAGTATTTGCTCTTTCATAAAACTGCAGGGTCCACCCCCGATAAGTGTGAACAGTAGAACAAGGACCTATCTGAAGCTATGTAGGTTCCAGACTGCAAAGCAAAAGAAAAAAGGAAAATTTGGAGCATCTTATGGTGTTCCAGCTTTGGCAAAATCCGAGACTGTATTTCAGGTGCACCTTCCCAGACCTCGCCATTTCTCTGGAGTATGAGTGTATCTCGACCCCAAGTGTAAGCCTGCTTCAAGTTAGAATGGCAATTAAAGCAGCAGCAGATGTTATTTCTTGCCAACATAAACAGGGTGTGCCCTTTTTGAGCTGAGTGTGTTACAAAGTCCTCTGAAAGGTAAATCGGAGGCACCAGAGTACATGTTTGATGCCCTTCCATTGCATAGAATGTGCACTTTCATATACACTTCTGTGATATGCGTGTCGCGCATCGTTATGATTCATGCATAGAATATGTTTGCTTTCGATTCTGCATAGAATTTGCTTTCAATATTGCATAGAATATGCTCCTGTTTCTTGCATAGAAAATGCTCGTATCTTTTGCATAGAAAATGCACTCTTCCATACTTGCATAGAAAATGCACCTCATTTGCATAGAACATGCATTCACTCGCACTATCTTGTGCACTTACACTTTGTATCTCACTAGCACTGTCTTGTGCATCTTGTGGTTGTATCTCACTCGCACTATTTTGTACATTGCATTCCAATTGCGCTGTTTAGCGTATCGCACTGTCTAGTGCATTTCAAAATCAATCGCGCTGTTTAGCGTATCACACTGTCCTGTGCATTTCAAATCACTCGCGCTTTCTTGCGCATCGCACTATTTTGTGCAGTCAAATCACTCGCGCTGTTTAGCGTATCGCACTGTCTTGTGCATTTCAAAATCAATCGCGCTGTTTAGCGTATCGCACTATTTTGTGCATTGTATATCAATCACACTGTTTAGCGTATCGCACTGTTTTGTGCATTGCAAATCACTCGCACTGTTTAGCGTATCGCTCTGTTTAGTGCATTTCAAATCAATCGCGCTGTTTAGCGCATCGCACTGTCTTGTGCATTTCAAAATCACTCGCGCTGTTTTGCGCATCGCACTGTTTTGTGCAGTTTACATTCGCGCTATTTTGCGCACCTCATTGCACTGTTTTGTGCAGTTTACATTCGCTTGTTTTGTGCAGTTTATCATTCGCGCTATTTTGCGCATCGCACTGTTTTGTGTAGTTTACATTCGCGCTATTTTGCGCACCTCAATCGCACTGTTTTGTGCAGTTTATCATTCGCGCTATTTTGCGCATCGCACTGTTTTGTGCAGTTTATATTCACGCTATTTTGCGCACCTCATTGCACTGTTTTGTGCAGTTTACATTCGGGCTATTTTGCGCATCGCACTGTTTTGTGCAGTTTACATTTCGCGCTATTTTATGCACCTCAATCGCACTTTCTTGTGCATTTCAAATCACTCGCACTGTCTTGTGCATTTCAAATCACTCGCGCTTTCTTGCGCATCGCACTATTTTGTGCACCTTACTTGCATCTTACATGCATCCTATCGCGCTATCTTGCGCACCTCACTTGTACTTGTTAGTACATTGCATTGTTTTGAATACAAACCGGCTTCGCGTAGCGTACAAGTCCAATTGTCAAAGTCTTCTTTCATATCATTTGCATCCTGCCCCTGAACTACGCTGGTTTGATTCCTTGCGAAGGGATACGTAGGCAGCCTACGGACACAACCATTCATTCATTCGTATTTTGCTTGTTTGTCCAAGTCTTCGGCCTGGTCAAAGATAGGTCGTCTCTGGGCTTTGACATTCACTCACGTCACTTCTTGACTTCCGAGTTCTGTCAAAGAGGGGCAACTGTAGACACCCTATTTTTGACCGCCCTTAAGACTTGGGTGTTACTGATAGTTTACTTGGTGGTAAAAGATGTGCAGGGGAAAGGTTCAATCTCTTCGGCAAGGAGAGAGCCAAATCCCAACTTCACACCCCTTTTGGATCAAAACTATTTTGAATGGTTTTTAGACCTTGAAACTCTCTCTTTCAAAACATTTTTGAAATAAAGTTTTCGCGATGTTCCGAGGCTCGCATTTTGTCAAACGTTGCGCTTTTCAGTAAACCGAGCGGGGACGAAGTGGAAATGAATGAAAGAGAGATGAAATCTTTGAAAAATCTTTCAAAACACTTTGTTTGGGGGTTTGAAGTTGAAGAAAAGAGGAAAGGAGAGGAGAAAACTAGTTTGGGAGAAGTTCGGCTTGAATCCGGGTAAGAGAGAGTTGAGCAGCCCTCGCTGAATTGGGCTTATTCATTTGCATACTTGGATTTTAGCTATGATGCCACCACCGTTGGAAAGCTTACTTTTGGGGCTTCATTTTTCACTCAAGAATCTCCTAGAGCCAAGTCCGGGTGGGGGAGATATGATCAGTTGAAGTCGGGCATCATCTCGGTTAGATCGAATCTGCGCGGCTTCACAAAAAAGGATATAACTTTTTACACAGAATGAATTTCAATGCAAGGTTTGCGCCATTGGAAAGCTAACTTCCGGGGCTTCAATTTGGACACCCACCGGCCTTTTTTTGACCTTGGCAGCATCTGTCGGCAATATATTTATCCGACCGGCAATTTATTGTGCCGACCGGCAATTTATTGTGCTGACCGGCCATTTTTGCTGGCCGACGACCTTCCGGAGTATTCTACAGATTGAGTGGATGCCAGCTGTGCCAGCTGGAGGGCACAGACTGGATCCTCCATACACGTGTATGGAGGATCTTGGCTCTTAGTTTGAAGCTTCTAAGAGAAGCTTTAGTCTCTTGGCTCTATAAAGGAAGCTCTCCTCTTCCTTATGCCAGGTTAGAAAAACCAGCTGGAGCAAGACATACAATCCTCCATATATCTATCTCATCCAAGCCTCCAAACCCAAGGATCCTTGCTCCATTTGCACTACACCTTATAGCACCCGAACACCACTCCATTCCAGCAGCTTGGAGGGCCTTCTCAGAGGCTAGGAGGCAGCTTTTCTTGGTCCAAGAGGTAGCAAAGGATTGGTCTTCAAGGGTGAGATGATTTCTCCCTCTTTCTAGCTCATTTTTGCAAGTTTTCTTAGCCCCTTGTGCTTGCTGTTTTGAGCTCCGACCATAACTGGAAATATCATTTTTTTGAGCTTATTTTTCTGTTTCATTAAGGGTCTTACCCTGTTTGGGACCCCCATCTTGCACTTGCTTCATTACCCCTTTGTATGCCACAATCTTGCATAGTATTTTTGGCCTATGTGTGATCTGTTTTGAAGCATGATGTAAACTGTAGATAGACTTATTTTGATCCCTTCTTCAACATTGAAGAAGGGCTCATCACTGTTTGGGACCTCCATGTGCCACTTGTCATTATACCCCTCTTTGGTCCCCATTTTTGCATGATTTATTAGCCTATTGTGTCTCTGTTTTTGGACTTTGGTCCGAAATGAAAATGGCCCTATTTTGACCCCCTCTTCATGTTTAATTAAGGGTCCATGGCTGTTTGAGACACCCTTTGTATACATTATGTTGTAGCTTTTTTTTTGGCCTTAGTCTTGCATAGTGTTTTGAGCATACTTGTATACTGTTTTGGGCTTGGCCATCAACTGTAAAGGTCATATTTTAGGCCCCTCTTGAACATTGTTGAAGGGCCCTAATCTGTTTGGGGTCAGCAACAGTGAGTTTCTTCTTTATCTCACATTTAGGGCCATTTTTGCATGCTAGTTTTGCCCTACGTGTGTTTGCTGTTTGGCCTCGTTTAAAACTGAAAAAATGATTTTTTGGGGGCTGCCTAGAATCTGTCTTCACATGTCATAATCAAATAATGCATGTTTTATATAGCTATAGGCCAATGCATGGGCCTAGTTTTGCATTTCGGTTTCATTTCATGCATCGGGTGCTATTTTGCCGTGATTCGGGGCTGTTTTATACCACATTTCAGTGCTGAAATTACATGCGTGTATGCCATATTTCATGCCTCGCCATGCCTTGTTAGAGTTTCATACTATGCCTTAGATTTGGTCCTCGGTTTACGTGCATGCGTGCACGCATTTCGAGAGTCTCATTTTTCATCTAATGGCCACTGATTTTGGCATGCTTGCGAGAACCCTAGCTCCTGACAAAATAGGACAGGGAAACCCTACCCCAACATAGGGGTGTTTTGGCTCTCTTTACTTGCTATGTGCTTTTAGAGTGTTGCTCTACAGGAACGTGCGTATCAGTTTGCAAGCTTGGTTTGGGGTGTCAAACCAAGTGTGAGGGTTGAGGGGCGTTCATACCATAAGTGATGTAACGTGCCTTAACTTTCGGTCACCGGGGCCTTTGACTTCAACATGATAATGCCTTGGTCTTCATTTGTATGTTGCATGCATCTTTACATCAAGTGGCAAACTTGATCCCTTGGGCTATCATGCACCATTGATGGCTCGAGGATCGAGGGCCATGCTTCCCTGAGTTCAAAGCATGATGGGAAGCATGACCATGCTCACATGTGCCTGAAATCCCATGCCATATACTGTCTGTTCTCTGTTGCTGTCAAATCTGTCTTCTACAGGAAGCTTCTGCCGACCGGCATAATTCAGTGCCGATCGGCCATTGATGAATGGCCGATAAACCCAAAAACAGCCGATGGAAATTCTGCACTGCCGGTGGGAATTTTCCCTAGCCGGTGGTACTCTGCAGCATGCAAAGAACTTGTCCTAGGGCTTTGGCAATTTCCAGAGAGACAGGGCAGTATAAACAGAGGTGGCAGGGGTATGGTACGGGTTTTCCAGGCGAGCCGGGTTCCGAGCATGCATCACATGCGCATCCCGAGGCAGGGGGCAGTGGCCACCTTTCTTCCTTTTGCATTTATCCTATTAAGTAAATTAGAAGTTCTGTAATAATTTATTTGTTTATTATTCGGACTGTAATATTCATTTGGCCCCTCCAAGTGAGGGCAATTGTGTAATAAGTGTACGTGAGTGTGTGTATGTCTTCCAACCTCACGTCTTTCTTCCCTTTTATTTACCTGCTTATGATGGTAGATTAAGGCATTTTTGAAATTAGCATACCTTATGCTATGCATGCGTGCATTCATGCATTTGTATTGCATGCATTAGGCTCGGTACATCATGCTAACTGCATTTGTACCTCAATTCCAAATTGAATACGTGCATCAAATTGATCGCATTTTCGCATGCCATGATCAGGTTAGCCGAGCCTACTCTAATTACATCCTGCATGCGTTGCATTAGTCAACTTGACGTGAACTAGGACATGCATGTTTGCTAATTAGTTTATTGTTTTGGCACGGAGTACGATGTAAGTATTTATGCTTTAGAATACCGCATGCGTGTGAGTGTTGCCATGACAGTATGTTTGCCATGCGGCTAGGTGCTTATATGTTATAAACTGTTTGAATGCCTGTGAGTGAAGGTTGGATTGTTTGAGTTGGAAAAACTCGTTGAAATCCGTATTTTAGCCTACTTGCGAGTAGCAAAACCAAAAC
>NW_021027752.1:0-10259 GCF_004153795.1 Camellia sinensis
CATTGTGATTGGCAAAATTTTTAGAAGCCTACGGTGAAATTTAATTGGAAATTGATTCGGACCAGATTAAGTTGATTAAAATCTGGTGTATTAGTGCCTAATTATTTTATTATATATTATATTGTGTTGAGTAGGGGCCTTAATACACTCTCCTTACTTCTATTTGAACTCAAAAAAATCTGAGTTATACAATTGTGTGAGAGAGAGGGCCGGCCATTAGAAGAGAGTGAGGAGAGACTTGTGCAATTTTTAGCTCAAGCTTAGGGAATTTGAAGATTGAACTCAAGAATCAACCATTAATTTGTGAAGAATAAGGCTCCTAGGTGAGTAACCCACCATTGATTCATGGATTTTGTTTGTAAATTGTAAATTCAAAGTTGAATGATGAGGAAGAGCATGGATGATGTTAGTCTTGTGGGAATTTAAAGTCAATAGATGCTGCATGTATGTAATTACTTCGAAATTGCATGTTTGAGCACCAAATGTATGATCCATGTTAGTTATTTTAGTTGAAATCCATGTATTTGACCATTTTTCATCGTATGAGTTGAGATGAGGGTTATATGTCACATGCATGTACAATCCATGGGAGTAGAAGTTTGAATGTTTGAATTTATCATGTGTGGACATGAGTTTTGATGTAAGATTGGAACATGCATGTGATTAATTTGGTGAAATTGGGCGTCTTGATGTTGTAATTTAGTGTGTGTATCATGTTAGTACACATATATATGAAGTTGGAGTCGAAATCATGCATTTGGGACCTTTGAATTTGAAGTTGGAGCTCAAGAACACATTCTGGATTTTCCAAAAAATTGATGTCCGCTCGAGCGGGGAAATTCACCGGTCGAACGTGAATTTCGTGCTCCCAGTATTTTTGTGCAGGCATGATGTCCGCTCGAGCGGGGAAGTCCACGCTCGAGCGGGGAGCTATGTAGGATGGACTTCCGCTCGAGCATCCAAGTTCCACGCTCGAGCGTAAAAATAGCATAACCAGTACTTTTGCAGGCCTTAAGGGTCCGCTCGAGCGGGGAAGTCCACGCTCGAGCGGGGACCCTGTTTTCTGAAATTTTGAAAAGACATTCTGTGTTTTATTTTCTGTTCTCTTTCACTTCCAAGTACTCTTAGGCATACATTGAGCATGATAAATCAGTTAGAAGAATAAGAATTAAGCCTAAAGAGGAATATGTGAATTAAGAACTGATTGAATCGGTTGTGACCCATATGTGTTATGTGATGTGTAGGGTCAAGCCCCAGGGCAAATCAATCAGCCGATCACTGTGAGTAATGTCTTAACAAGATATTTGAGATATGTTATTGTCCAATTGTTTACTTCTATGTAAGTTTTGTAAGTTCACTAATTTGAATGGTGGACAACGATTGACATAAATGTATGGGCCGAAGGCCGATTGACATGAATGATTGGGCCGAAGGCCGATTGACATAAATGTTTGGGTCGAAGGCCGATTGACATAAATGTATGGGCCGAAGGCCGATTGACATGAATGCTTGGGCCAAAGGCCGATTGACATGAATGATTGGGCGGAAGGCCGATTGACATAAATGATTGGGCCGAAGGCTGACTGACATAAATGTTTGGGCCGAAGGCCGATTGATATAAATGATTGGGCCGAAGGTCGATTGACATGAATGATTGGGCCGAAGGCCGATTGACATGAATGATTGGGCCGAAGGCCGATTGACATAGATGATTAGGCCGAAGGCCGACTGACATGAATGAATGGGCCAGAGGCCAGTTTGACATGAAAGATTGAATGGGCCAAAGGCTAGTTTGACATGAATAACAGTTTAACTTGAATGATACTAATGAATTGGGCCCGAGGCCGTATGATGTGTTTGGAACCACAGTTACTTAACTTACATATGTCTATGTACGTATGTACTAGTTAGAAATATAAATTGGGCCCAAGGCTGTTTGATGTATACTGTTCCAATGTATATATTCTTTATTTGATATTATTCATTGGGCTTTTGCTCACGCTCATTCATGTGTTTGTAGGTGAGCCAAGAGAGGTATAGACCCAGCCTCAATGAAGTCTGTATGGAATAACCAAAGTTTGAAGAGTCAGCCCTTGCGTCTCACGCACGAGACACGTCTTCGCTTTTTTGCCTTTCTGTGTATTTTGTCATGTTGGCGAGGACTTCGGTATACGTCTGTGTATAGTTTTGTTTGGCTGACTTAGAGTTGAATGATCCTGTCTGTACAGAACCTTATGCTACTACACTTTCTGTTGTGAGTTATTAACATATGTAAATATGGAATGTTATGATGTGGATATAAGCACGGCTTTATGGACAAAGTTTTAAATTTGCTTCCATTTGGCCCCTTTACTCTGATGAGTTTTGTCATATTTGGTTTGAGGCCGTAGGTAATCTCATGATTACTAGTCGGTTATGGCCCTAACCCATAGGGGCAGGTTTGGGTCATGACAATTACACTATACCTACCAAGACCAAGCATGAGATGACTTCACCAACTAAAATCAGAGTTAAAGCATGTTAAATACCAAAAACATGCTGGGATGGAACCAACACATGCTAGAGAGATGAGTCAAAACCTTAAGCATACAAGGCTAGTTTGCAAGGATTACACTACAAGTGTAAAAAACATGCATGAGGTAACCAAACCAAGCCAAAACAGAGCTATATCATGGCAAAACAAGGCCTAAGACATGCTGAAATGGAGCCTCAAGGAGGTAGAAAAACATGCTAACTTGTTGAGCCATCAACACAAGCACATACGATACAAAAGGGGGGGGGGGACCACCCCCACCTATTTGGGTCCTCAAAATACACTTTCCACCACTGAAATTCCTCTGGAATTCAGTGGTGAAGAGGCCAAACAAAGGTGGTCCAAAGGCCTAAAGGAGATGGCTCAAAACAAGGCCAAATAAAGCACAAAAAGGGATAGACCACCCCCAACACCAAAGAGGCCTAAACAAACACTTCAAACACTTGAAAATGAAGCTTTTTACAGTTGAAAATTAAGCCAAAAGAAGCATGCAAATAGGGCCAAATAAGCTATGAAAACAAAGCTTTAAAGAGGTAAGAGACTCACCCTTGAAGAACCACTTTAGAATAGCAACTTCAGAGGCAAAAACCAAGCTTAAACCACTCAAATGCAACCTCCAAGAACCTTAGCTCAGTAGTGAAGGTGTTTTACTAAGTGCTTTAGTGCAAAAGTGTGAAGAAAAACCACTTTCAAGCACAAACAAGTGCAAATATAGAGAGATCGGGATATCTTGTTTCTACTGCAAAATTCAGAACCCTGGAGAAGGGGGAGGGCCTCCCCATATATAGAAACACAAGTCCTAAGCTTGTTGGACAAGCTGAAGGCTTGTTAAAATCCATCTATACACGTGTATGGAGGATACACAAAGTGGTCAACAGCTGGCACCAGCTGGAAAGAAAATATTTGCAAAAGCAGAAAAAGGGGTCTCGACCAAAAAAAATGGCCGACTGGCCAAAAATGGTGTCGACTGGCCACCACTGATGGCTGATGGAGAGAGGGCATGGCCGATAGGCACAGGGTCTGGCCGATGGGTTGTAGGGCTGGCCAACAGGCCACCCCCTTCCCTCAGAAACAAAACCACAAGCTCTTGGTCCACAACCAAGCACAAAGCAGACAAGTTAAGAGGTTTCAAGGCAAGGCGCTCAACAGAGACCTTCAAAAACTCAAAATGAACACGAGCATGGATGATCATCGAGTGTTCGAACGATGACGTCCAAGTCTTGAGGACGGTCAAAAATGGGTTGTTTACACACCACCCCAGAAACCAAATGTAACTACAAACCCTCTCTCGGCTCACAATCAAGTTCCCCCACCTCAAAATCTAAACCTAATCCATACATTGGCTATCCCCTACGACCCTAACGTATATATTACTCCTTCCTATCTACGAAGACCGATGTTGTTCATTCTTGAAAGCATAAATTTGTGCATGATGGACACGTTCGCATTTTAACCTAAGCCTGTGGTGGTGACAGTTGTAGTAGAAGGAAGGCTGGCCTCAAAGGAAAGTATGAGTCCATTGCTAGAAAGCTCTGAGGACTTACCTAAGAGGATGTACGACCCAAGCTGCTACATTGTCATGACACGAACCCACCCCTGTAGGTTAGGATCATAATTGGCCAGTAATCGTAAGATTACCTACGACCTTAGACAGAAAACATACTTTAAATAATCATGCGGGGCCAAAAGCGGAAGCAGGCTTAAGAATTTTGTCCAATGAGCTGTGCTTACATGATAAAGCGAAACATTTCATAAACAGTCCATAATAACTCACACATAAAAATAGAATTAATATCTTATACATCCAGGAACTCCAAGACATTTAGTCAGCCAAACAAAACAAACTTATATGCATGGATGATCTAACGTATTCGCCGATAAAGCAAAAGTGTAACCACATGAACAAAAATGAAGTCTCGTGCGTGAGACGTGCGGGCTGACTCCACAAAACTTGACTTCTTCTCATATCTGTCACTGAGGTTGGGTTTGGACATCCCTTTGCTCACCTACACACATATAAATGAGAGTGAGCGATAGCCTACTGAATAATATCAAAATAAAGAAGTTACATGAATGAAATTCGTAACAGACATATCTAACGGCCTTAGGCCCATTCACGTTTTTATCTAATACATCAAACAACCATAGGCCCAATTTGTTTGTATCAAACGACTTTTGGTTCAATCATTCATGTCAGACGGCCTTTGGCCCAATCATTCATGTCAAACAATCATTCATGTCAGACGACCTTTGGCCCAGTCATTCATGTCAGACGACCTTTGGCCCAATCGTTCATATCAAACTATCATTCATGTAAGACGGCCTTTGGCCCAGTCATTCATGTCAGACAACCTTTGGCCCAATCGTTCATGTCAGACTATCATTCATATCAGACGGCCTTTGGCCCAATCATTCATGTCAGACGGCTTTTGGCCCAGTCGTTCATGTCAAACGGCTTTTGGCCCAATCGTTCATGTCAGACTATCATTCATGTCAGATGACCTTTGGCTCAATCATTCATGTCAAACAATTATTCACGTCAGACGGCCTTTGGCCCAGTCATTCATGTCAGACGGCCTTTGGCCCAATCGTTCATGTCAAACTATCATTCATGTCAAATAGCCTTTGGTCTAGTCATTCATATCAGATGGCCTTTGGCCCAATCATTCATGTCAGACGGCCTTTGGCCTAATCATTCATGTCAGACGGCCTTTGGCCCAATTATTCATGTCAGACGGCCTTTGACCCAATCGTTCATGTCAAACTATCATTCATGTCAAACGGCCTTTGGCCCAGTCATTCATGTTAGATGGCCTTTGGCCCAATCATTCATGTCAGACGGCCTTTGGCCTAATCATTCATGTCATATGGCCTTTGGCCCAATCATTCATGTCAGACGGATTTATGTGTGTTTCATACTCATGATCATGATCGTATTTGTATTCACTTAGTCTTATGCAAAAGACTGACATTTAGAATACGCATTCTTAATTCAAACATACAAATCCATAAGGCATGTTGTAGACGCGCCCGTGGGCCCCATGCTACAGTTTGGACTCGAATTGTCACGGTTCTTAATTTGAACCAAAGAGTCCAAATCTGGCAAATCGTTTTGAGAAAACAGATTTTAAGAAAAGAAGTGCCAAACCTGGACTGCTTTGCCAGATACAGAGTCGCCACCTAAATATTTTATTTTGGGAGAATTTAGGAAACCCTGACTCGGTGCCAAAGGCCACATGTCCGTCATCACCAAAGTTACCTTGGCTCGGGAACTTGGGTATGATTGGGGAAGGTTAGCTATGAGCACCCCCGCTCGCCCGATCAAAGATCGGCCTCTACTAACCATGATATCTGGTTTTGAAAACATTATATGCTCTTATTCCGGTTATTAGCCTAGAATTACTATGTTATGCACACAACAAACAAGTATAGACCAAATCGCCTAAATTAGAACAAAACATTGCCTGTTTGTTTTGAAAATGGTTTGCTACTCGCAAGTAGGCTAAAATGAAGGTTTTGCCACCCTCAAGTGGGCTTTGAAAACATGGTTTTGCCACTACCTAGTGGGCTTAAAGCTCACAGTTTTAATGCATTATTCCAACTTAGGTAATTCAACCTTCATCCACAGGCATTCAAGTAGTTATATCACATAAGCATCTAGCCACATGGTAAGCATGCTGTGATGTTTAACATTTACACTCGTGCAGGGATGCTAAAGCAAAAAGACTTACAGAGTACTCCGAGCCAAAATAGAAACTAGTTAGTAATCATATGCATGATCCTAGTTCATGTTAAGATGGCTAATGCAACACATGCAAAATGCAACTAAGATGGGCTCGGCTAATCTACAATGACATGTGAAATGCTACAACTAACACATATTCAATTTGGAATTGGAATACAAATGCAGTTAGAATGATGCGCTGAGCCCGGTGCATGTAAAACGAATGAATGGATGCAAACGTGCTATCATACTGTATGCTAATTGAAACATGCACTAGACTAATCATCGCAAGCTAGTAAATAAAAGGGAAGAAAGACGTGGGGTTGGGAGACATACACACACTCACGCACACTTATTACACAATTGCCCTCACTCGGAGGGTCCGAATAAATATTACAGTCCGAATAAATAATACTAAATTAATTATTACAAAATTTTTAATTAATTAACAAATTAAATGCAGAAAGAAGGTGGCCACAGCCCCGCCTCGGGATACGTGAATGATGCATGCTTGACTTGTCTCGCCTGGAAACTCGCTGCCATAGCATTGTTGCCTCTGTTAACACTGCCTTGCTCCTCTGAGGACTGTGAAAATTCTTGGGGCACCTCTGAACTGATTCCTGATCACTCTAGAATATCACCGGCCAATTCAAAGCACCACCGGCTATGGGGATGGGCTTATCGGCTAACTGTTGTACCACCGGCCAGCCACCGATGGTCGGTCGGCACTGTAGGTGGTCGGCCGGTCATTTCTTCTTGCAGAATCTTGCAGTTGACAGCAGCAGAGGGCAAGCAGTGTATGGCATGGAATTTTCAAGCAAATGTGAGCATGTCCACACTCCTTATCATGCAATGGACTCAAGGGAGCATGGCCCTCGACCCTCGGGCCATCAATCACGCATTTCAATGCTTGATGGCCCAAAAGCCAAGTGTGCAACTTCGATATCAAATGAAATCCAAGCACAAAACAAATCAAAGGGCCCCAACCCCTGTCATGATTGATCAAGAGGCAAGGGATGCATGCTCAATGAAATGCAACCTAGGCATGGAGGCTAAGTATGCAACATGAACATGCAAATGAGCGATGTATACTAGGCACGCAACCTAAATATGTAAGCAAACATGGCATGCAACATCATGCGATAATGGACTTAAACTAACATGGATAGCTCACAAGCATGCCAAAATCAGTGGCCATGTGATGAAAATGAGGCAACCAAGATGCATGCAAACATGCACAATGCAATGGCCCCGAGTCTAAGGCACAAAACACAACTCCACAAAGGCATTGAAAGGATGAATTATGGCATACAATGGCATATGTTCCAACACTGAAGTATGATGCTCAATGGTCCCGAAACATGCAAATATGCCACCCAATGCATGAAATAGCCCCCGGAACTCAAAACTAGGCACATGTATTGAACTATTACTATGGAAAGCAAGCATTATTTGATCATGAAGCACAAAGACAGAGCCAAGGCAGTCCCAAAATATGCACAATACTACATGGCCAAAAAGTGCTAACATGTAGGGCTAAAACAATATGCAAGATTGGCTAGTAAGCATGGTTTATACCACACCTATATGAAGCATATGGAATCTCACCAAACCAGCCAAAAATAGTGAACAAAACATGTCAAAATATGCCCAAATACCCACTGAAATGAGGTCTACACATGCAAGAACGATGAGCTCCTTTGATAAGCTACAAGAGGGGTTACTCTACACATGCATCAAGGATACTTAGCATAGAAAAACCAACTTTGAAAATGAGTTACGGCGGTCCTAAAACCTACTGAAAAATGAAAGAAACAAAGCTTGGAAGCTTGCAAATAGGGGGTCCTTTGGAAGGCCCAAAAGACCACCAAACAAGACAAGGAGAGAGGGGGTCACCCCCCTCTGATTTTAAGGCTTAAGAATACATCTAAGCCACTGAAAATCCACTAGATTTCAGTGGCTAAGAGGCCAAACCAAGGCCAATGCAAATGCTCTAATGCATAGCCCTAATCATGAGGAAATGAAGCATGCAAAGGGGAATATGACTCCAAACAGAAAAATACCCTTAATCAAACTTCAAGAGAGGCTCAAAATAATACTTTTTTTAGTTCATGGAAAATCTTGAAAAATCTTGCAAGTAAGGCTAAGCTAGGATGCAAAATTAGCCCTAAAAGAGAGATGGAAGATACAAAGAGGTAGATGACCTCAAACAGAAAAGTGTCCTTAATCAAACCTCAAGAGGAGATCAAAATAAGACACTTTACAGTTTATGTCGAAGCCCAGAAATTCTTGCAAGTAAGGCTAATCAATAGAGCAAAAAAAATGCAAGTTTAAGGGAAATAGGTGCTTACCCTTGGAGAGCAACAAAGTTGGAGCTTTTGGACCAAGTTGGTGAACCTTCAACCCTTGAAAATCAGTCCCAAAGTGCTGGAATGGATGGTGGAGGTGTGGTGCTAAGGGTTGTAGTGCAAATGGTCCAAGAAAACTAGGGTTTGGAGGCTCAAGTGTAGAGATATAGAGAGAGAGAGAGAGAGAGAGAGAGAGAGAGAGAGTTGTAAGCCTCTGGAATTTTCAGAACCTGTGTAAATGAGAGGGAGGCTCTTCTTTATAGAAAAATGCAATGCAAAGCTTCCAAGGGAAGCTAACTCAAGGAACAAATCCCTCCATACACATGTATGGAGGGCAGAATCTATGCTCACCAGCTGGCACAGCTGGCATCCACTTAGCCTGTAGAACACGCAGGAAGGCCATTGACCAGTTAATTGGTCGGCTGGCTACTTTAAATGGTTGGTCAGGCATCTATTTGGTTGGTCAGCCATCTGTTCTGGTCGGCCATCTATTTGGTCGGTCGGCCATCTATTCTGGTCGGTCGGCAGGAAAAATCTGCTCTGCAGGTCTTCTTTTTCCAAGTGCTCTAAAAATTCATATTGAAAAGATTTCACATGTTCACCACAACTACTATTAGTGGCCTAGAGGAAAGAATTCCTCGGGTTTTGCAAAATTTTGATCATTTTGAGAGAAAGAAAGGCGTGCTAAGCCTTTTTATGAATGAAATCATGCTTGTCGGCGTGAGTACTGAGAAGGATCCTGGCCTGATCCAGATTGGTTCCACATTATCTTCGGCGCGAGCGATTTGTCGCTTTCTTAAAAACTTTCAAAAACAAATGTTTTACGCGGCCCTGCGAAGACCTGTGTGGAATCGCTCTTGAGATTGCGCAGCCTAGGATCGCTCTCAGCCTCAAGATTCAACCCGTTCAAACTTTGAACCCGTTCAGAATGTTCAGAAAGTTCAACGGACAAATGCCGTGAAAGGTCTGTATGGCCAGTTTCGAAGCAGCCCTCGAGTAAGAGGCACCAAAAGCCAAGTTAGAAGGAGTGGATCTCGCCGAAAGAAGCTCGTAGAGCAACCGGGATGGATTCTCCGCAAATCAGTGCAACAGCCATTCTCCTAGACACAGAGAGGCTTCAATTTCAAAAAAAAAAAAAAAACCATTTGGCATGGACTTGCTACACTTTTACCCTTTGAGAGGCTCGCTGGGCCAAAAACCCGGAAGGGCGGCCTAGGCAAAAGTTAGAGCAAGAGAAAAATACAAAAAAAGAGAAAAATACAAAAAGAAAGATTGAAAAGGAAAAAAGAAAAAAAAGCAAGACAAGAAAAAAAAGAAAAGAAAAAGAAACGAACAAAAGAAAATGAAAAGAAGCTCGCAAGGTCGAAAACCCGCATCGGGCGCCTTGGCAAAATTGAGAGCCAAACAAAGTGAACGTTAAAATACCCGAGTGGACCTTAACCGGAACTACGTAAGGCTTGATTCCCATGTTTGGGATACGTAGGCAACTTCATCATGAAGTCCAGCCCCCAACGCTTATGCTCTAGCCCACCAACTAAGCATAAAAGCATAACTCTCAAAAGTGCTCAAGGAGTGACAAATGTAAGAGTGTAGTAACACTATAAGCACTGAAATAATGTATGAAATGATGCCAAATCATTCAATCAATACAAGC
>NW_021027752.1:31775-68465 GCF_004153795.1 Camellia sinensis
AGTATATTTTCTTTTTAAGTCAGGATTGTCTAGTTTACTAATTAATTCAATTAATGAATCTTCTTCTTACTGGGATTACTAAGTACAATGATTTGTTTACAGCAGGTATCTTTATATCCTAGTTCAATTGGATCATCATCAGTATTATCAGTGGGAGAATAATAGTCAAAAGTACTACAAGATAGATTAGGATCACTTGATGAGGTACTAGATGGTTGAGAAAAGTGATTCGGGGTATTAGTTAAGTTGAATATTTCAAATATTTGACGTTGATTTTCTTCAATAATGTGTAATTGGTTAAGTTTGTCCTTTAGGTTGGCTTTAGCTTTACATTTGTTAGAATAATGACCATTTTTACCACAATTGTAACAAGTAACATCTTGAGTAGATTTTGACTTTTTAAAGTTTTTAGTTTTCTTGTGATATTTCTTGTGAGGTTTAGTATAATATTGATCAGGTGATTTAGAGGATGAATGTTTTTTACGATATTTCTTATATGGTTCGGGGGAAAGTTTTATTTTTCTTATGTTTTTTACACGATGGTGCTATAGGGGGTAGACCATATTGTTCATAGAAGTTACCTAATACATATTTAGCCTTATGTTTATCTCTAGCTGCTTTTTGACTAAGTTTCATGTCAATACACATTTTTAATCCTTCTTTCTGAATAGCCATAAGTTAGGTTATCATATTCAATAATACCAGTAGGTTGACTAAGGACATCCCTAATTTTATGGGCAAAAAGACTAGGTAATTCATTAATAAATTTTTTTTTCCAAAATGATTTAGTACAATCATCTCTAAGCATAACTCTAGAAGTAAAGACATCTTTATACCAACGAAAATCACTTAATGTAGGGCAAGTTAAATTACTAAGGTGATCATGGATGCGAGAATGAATATTAGTATGTGTTCCAATAAAATGTTTGATTATGGTAAATATTAAAGTGTTAATGCCATCAAGTTTACTTGTTCCTAAGTCTTCATTAAATACAGGGAAGTCATTTTCACCAACTTGGATTGCATTTTGAATATCTAACCGCATATCCTTAGTGAGATATTTGTCCCGCCAAGATTTAAGCATACTAGTAAAACCAGAGGTAAGTAAAGAGGCTATTTCAGGTTGAGTGTAGTCTGGATAATTACTAAAATAACTATTAGCTACCACAGACATGTGATTTAACTTTTGAAGAACTTGATTTTCACTAAGACCATCTATATTCCATTCATATAATTTTTTGGTAGAAACAGAAAATTGATTACTTATATTGGTTTATTCAAATTGAAGATCAAGTGGGGTTGGTTTATTATACCAATTTTTTGTAAGAGTAATAGGATTAACTTTCGGATGTACGATTCGATTAAGATGAGTGGTTTGAAATTGTTGTGTTAATTGACTAATTTCATTAATAGATGTATCGGAGTCACTAGTAAATTCTAAAGGTGACTGTTGTGTTAAGACAATAATTCCTTTGTCGTTAGTAGGGGTAGATAACTTAGTAAATAAATGTTCAATAGTTTCAACAGTATTAGTATCTTGAGTAACTGGACTTAACCTTTTTCTAGTGCTAGGAAGATTAATAAGAGGTTTGTTTAAAGGTTTACTAGTTGATGTATGGCTAGTTGAGTAATCATCAAAATGAGTTTCAATTTTATCTAATTGTTTACCAATAATTTTTAAACATTGATTTGTATAATTATTTTGTTCAATCACTTTTTTAATTTTAGATTCATCACCAAGAAGTTTAAAAGGAGAAGCATGTACAAATGATCCTTTATGTTCAATGAGGATGGTTTCTAAAGAAGGATGACTAGAAGAAATAGTTGCATTAGGGAAAGTTTTTCATTTAGTTTTTTGTAATGGTATTTAAATTTTGATAATAATTTTCAAGATAATCAAAGAAATTGATTTCAGTACTGATTTCATTCATAAATTTATACCATGTCTTAATTATTTTGGATTGTTGTCGTTCACTATAAGTATTCCTATAAATTTGTCATTTGAATTTATTTTCTATAGATTTAAATTTAGAATTAAGTTTATTAAGATCTGGAGTAAAAGGTTTACTAAGGGTTAATAATTGTGGATTAACAACAGGAATAACTTCAAAGTCTGTTTCAGTGGGTGAATCTTGAGATGTGGTATCTTCTTCATGAAGATGTGTGTGTGTTGAATAAACAGGTTTACTAATTTGAAATGTAGAGGAGTTATCGATTCCTTTTAATTTACTATTAGCAGTATGTGGGGGTTGACCAATAAAAAGTTTTCGATCTTTGCGAGTAAATAAAGGGGTACTAAAAATTTCATCGTCATCAGTAGGGATACTAGAGGTACTACGACGAGAGGAGTGACTAGTTAGGCGATTAAATCGTATGTGAACTGAACCATCATTGAATTGTTGGATTTGTTGGACATAATTTTGATCAGATTGGTGTGGTTGAGAATAATTTTCATTAACTGTAACCCATTCATCTGGAAGAGTTATATCATTCCAACATATGGTTTTACAGACTTCTATCTTTGTTTGACTAGTACTACCTTGAATAAGGTTTTGTCTTTTGGACTTTTTACTAAAGCATGCACATTATGATTTGTTTTAATATATTTATAATAAATATGGTATATTAAAGTAATAGAATGGGCACCACCAAGTGTTCTAGTAAATGCGCCAGAAACCTATATGTTTAATGTAAGAGCTTTTAAGATGTGAGGGTCACAAAGACTTAAAAGTAAAATCAGGAAAATAATTAAAATGGACAGGTCCTTGATGAAGTCCTGATTCCATCATACTGATTAAAATTTCATGATAATTAATAAATTGGGCATCGCGTAAACATAATAAAACAGAGGAATTAAGACCTTGTTGAGTTAAAGGTTTGACCGCTACTTGGATTAATCCTATATGGATAAAGTTATGACTAGTGGATATATATTTTTTAATTGATTCTTTACTTAGCAGATGACATGTTTCTTGAATTTTAGTTAAAACATAGACTTGCTCGATAGTTTTTACATGCAAATCAATATTAAAGGATGCCTTTAAAAAACTGGTTTTATAAATTTCTTTAATAGGTACTTTAGGGATATTCCAACTTAAATCTATTTTAACATCTTAGAATTCATGTTCTTCTTCATTTATGACTGTATCATTAGGTATAGGAGCTAATGTTGTAGATCTAGAGCTAACTAAAGAGTTACTTCTGAATAATCGATACATTGTGGTTCTGTAGAATAATTCAAAGTTCTAAATTCTTTGATAACTTATCATGTTTTCACATACTATGTGTTCGCTCATACCTTTTCTGAGAACCCCTATATCTGTCAATTGCCTATCTTGAGGACTTACACTAGATGTGGGACAAAAGTTGGGTGGCTACAAGCAAAGTGGAAAACAACGAGAAGTTAGAAATAATAAAGGAGGCTTGAAGTAAATTACAGAGAAATAAATGAGAGGAATTAAACAGAAATAACTAAACAATTATATCATCAACCAACTTGGCTCTGATACCATATATATATATATGTTAATTAAATGGTGAGTTTGTCCTATGTGTTAGTGATTGTTGTTGCACTATGAATTGATTTATAATATTGAATGAATTGAATTTTTGATATTTTTCTGTGTATTTCAAAGTGCTCAAAATTGAAATATGAGATTTTCTAATACAAAAGTTCATATAACTCCCTTTTAGCTTCTTGGTTTTTAAGAGAGTAGTCCATAACTGCAATTGAAGCTTTTTAGAATCCTTTCATTCAGAGCTAAAGCTAAATGTATTGAAAGCTTCTTAGAGCTAAATGTATTGAAAGCTTTTTAGAATCCTTTCATTCGAGGGAAGAAGAAAAGAGTCATTAGACAGCGAACTCACCTAACAAGAGAAACAGCTTCATTTTCAAGCCATCCTTCCTCAACATATATCTTTCTTCTTCGGTTATACTCTCTTTATCTATTTCAGCTTCTTGGAGGGTCACTTCATTGTCTAGCTCTACTAGAAACTTCTTTGCTTTGGATTTCTTCTTTAAGGCCTGTTTTAGAAAACATGCCATTCAAAATTCAAATAAGACTTGAACAAGAAGGTTGCTAGCATTAACATCTTCATGAACGCATACCATTTGCAACTTTGTGCTAGTTTTCTTAACAGTTGCTTCAGTGGATCTTGGTTTCCTTTTTTGATTGTTTATCCCATTACATTTATCTTGACACTCCTGAATAGTCATAATTGATGAACAAAAATATGTCTTGTGTTTCTCCATAGAAATTTTACATTTTCTTCGCTCTTCTATTGCTGAAGAAACTGCAGTAGGCAGGAGACAATAATTTCCTTATCCTGTGAAAGAAGAGTTTCTCCAGTCAGCCACTGTAATAGTTTATTTCTAATAAATATATGTCTTAGTAGAATTATAGAGAAAATGAACAACAAAAGGTGTGTGTTGCCAATACCTTAAAAGACTTTTCTTACCAGAAAGTTGACATGTTATTGTCACACAAAATTATGGGGGCCGAATACTTATGTGTTGAAGAAGGCCAAGGAATTTGAAAAACATCTAGCCAAAGTGAATTCGGCTATAATCTAAGGTCAAGTATAGTCGGCCGTATGAAGAGATTTGGAGACATCTGACCGAAGACATTTGAATATACAGTCGACTATATGAAGAGCCGAATGGGACCCGGCACGCAATCAGAAGGCCGAGTAAGTCGACAAGTGTGAGATTGAGGGTGGGCCCGACTTATGGGCCCAAAGGGTAATATAAAAAAAGGAACGTCAACAAAAGAAATGTATGTGAGAATAGATAAAACAACTTAAGATAAAAATAAACTAGAGAGCATACTAACTTGTCCGTCGGAGTGCTAATTCCAACACCCCCGACCGGAGTGTTCATCCCTTTTTCAGGTAACAATTAGAGGATCAAAGACGTCTGACTGGATCCTGGAGTTTTTCCAAACCACTTCTCCACAATTGGTGCCGTCTATGGGAATACTCAAGCACATCCATGGCGGGCGTAATAGATGATCCTCTGGTAGTCACTGACGATATTATGCCAAGAGATGACATCACTCCAAGAAACATGCTTGGACCGGAGAATATTACCGCATGACGGGCCTTGAACTTGGACTCAATAGCCCAGACCTCACCCTCAACATCGGTGCAAGAGACAATGCATCAATCATGGATCAAGCAAAGCAAAATGAACAACATCTGGAAAACACGATGGCTAAGAACGAGCGCCTGCACCAAGAGTTGGCCCTAGAGCTAGCCAAATCCCTACAGGCTGCATGCCATAACCGGGGTCAACCTTCAAAAGAAGGATGATCAACGACGTCGACTTCGAAAACATGATAATGACAATGATTCTAACTCACCATCCTCGGAAAACCCAGAAAGAAGGGACGAGTCGATGTATCTAGCTTATCCGAAGGAAGTCCATATGTACGGCACAAGCAAGGGAGAATAAGTGATGATTCAGATGAAGAAGACAAGCATAACCCTTTTGTGTGACGAATTGAAAGGGTTGTGCTACCGAAGAAGTTCAAAGCACCGTCGTTCACCATATATGACGGAAAATCAGACCCCACTGACCATATTAGTCATTATAAATAAGCAATGACACTGCATGTTTTGATGAAGCCCTCATGTATCGAATGTTTCCGAGCAATCTGGGACCACTGCTATCAGATGGTACTATAAACTGGAGCCGACATCGATTAAAAGCTTCCATCAAATCCAAAAGTCCATAAGAGCAAGATTCATCACCAATGAAATCCAGCCAACGTAAGTCGATTTTCTCTGGGCAATGCAAATTAAACCAGAAGAAACCCTTCCTGAATATTCGGCACGTTATTGAGAATGCTTTAACCTGGTAGACGATGCCTGAAATGACTCCATGGCCATCACCGCCTTTAAAATGGGATTATATCCTAATAGTCCCCTCCGCAATTCATTGACCAGACGGCTCCCCAAAACAGTTTGGGCGTTAATGAAGAAAGTTGAAGAATATTGTAAGGTGGAAGACGATACCCTGCAGGTCAAAAATGGATAGAAATCCGTTAAGACGGCTCTGCCTGGAATCGTTCAGCCGATAAGCGTCGTGCCATCAAGGAGCCCCGAACCGCGAAATCGGGCTAAACGATACAAAAGGCGTGACTCGCACTGATGAAGTGATTAGTGTTCACACCGATCAAATGAACAATATCAAGTGGATAATAGGCGCACAAGACGCTTGGACAAAAAGTACATGGAGCTAGCAGAGCCGGTCAGCAAGATTTTGTCGAAAGTTCAACACCTTCCATTCTTTAAATGGCCGCCCAAAATGATGGGGACCTCTCGATACAAGGAGATGGGACAAGCGGTGTGAGTACCACAAGGACCATGGTCATGACACCAACAGTTTTTATACATTGAAGGACCACTTGGAGGAACTGGTACAAGACAGCCAACTAGGGCAACACGTCCAAAAGAATATTTCATCGAACACGGCAGCCCTACAGCCAGATTCACCTCTGTTTGGTGTAATTCATATGATATACAGCCTGCCGTCGTTAGCCGAGATATAGACAATTTAGTTGCAACCTAGCCTGCATAGGCCGATCACACCAGTAAAACGGCCCCATGAAATTGGGAGGATTAGTTTCGACGACATCGACTTGATTAAGGTAACTCTCCTCCATACCAATCCCCTCGTCATCGAGTTATGCGTGAACAGATTCACCATTGGCCGTGTTCTCATTGATCGGGGAAGCACTTCAGAAGTAATGTATTACAAAACATTTGTTAAACTCGGATTCACCAACTCAGATTTGTCGCCGGCTGATTACCCATTATTTGACTTCAATGCTAACCCTGAGTATCATTTGGGTAAAATCACACTACCAGTTCGGGCAGGCACCAAATCAGTAGACGTAGAATTTCTAGTTGTCAAACTTCCTTCACCATACAATCTCATCATGGGAAAAACTTGGTTGCATACCAATGCAAGCTGTGCCAAGCACCTACCACCAATTACTTCATTTTCCGACTAAGCGTGGCATTTAACAAATTCGGGGTTCTCAGAAATCGTCACAGGCATGCTACCTTGTTGCTGCTGCAAGGAGACCAAAGGAACTGGAAGTGAATTCGATTGAAGTACCAGATCGGGAGAGCCTCGAGGACATTGGGAAGATCCCCAGCGAAAAGCCAACTGAAGACCTGGATCGGGTTGAGATTGATGGGAGTCCTGACAAGTTCTTCATGATCAACACTTCCTTGAACAAAGTTGATAGGCATGAGCTTGTATCCTTCTTACTCTGAAACCTCGATGTGTTTGCGTGGACACCATACGAGATGCCAGGGGTGGATCCATTTGTGGCCCAGCACCGCTTAAACGTTGATCCAAAACGTAAGCTAATCATTCAGAAAAAGCCGGCGGTTAGCCGCAGAGCACGCTTCGGCCGTTGTTGAAGAAGTTGACCGATTACTGGAGGCCGGGACAATTAGCGAAGTAACTTATCCTACATGGTTGTCCAATACCGTGGTTGTAAAGAAGAAGAATGGATCTTGGTATGTTTGTGTGGACTTCATGGATTTAAACAAAACTTGTCCCAAGGACTGTTTTCCTCTCCCTAATGGTACATCATCAATGCATGAGCTTCTTGGACGCCTGCAGAGGCTATCATCAAATTGCCATGCATATGGAGGATCAAGAAAAATTGCATTCCTCACCTCGAGAGGAACCTATTGCTATAAGGTCATGCCTTTCGGGCTGAAGAATGCGGGGGCAACTTACTAGAGATTGGTTACTACCATGTTCAAGGAACAGCTCGGCCGCATCATGGAAGTATACATCGATGACATGGTGGTCAAATCCAAGGAAAAACACACCCACTTAGCCGATTTGGCAGATACATTCGGCATTCTTCGAAGGTACATAATGAAATTGAACGCCTAAAAGTGTGTATTCAGCATCGGATCCAGAAAATTCCCCGGCTACATTGTAAACCACTGTGGAATAGAGGCCAACCCAAGGCAGATCATAGCAATTCTAGAACTTGTCTCTCCTCGATCAATTAAAGAGGCTTACAAGCTGATGGGAATGGCCGCTGAGCTCAATAGGTTTATCAACCGTTCCACAGATCGTTGCTGACAATTCTTTCACACACTTTGGCAAGGTAAAGCTTTCGAATGGACCCCCGAGTGCCAGGCCATTTTGGACGGCTTGAAAACTTATCTCCAATCAGTACCACTCCTGGAATCCCCATCGGCAAGTGACCCGCTCATTTTGTATCTGGCGGTATCTGACCTGGCAATCAGCGCTGTACTTTTAAGGGAGGAGCTCGAGGAGCAACGACGGGTTTACTATGTAAGCAAAGCAAATGGCCAACGTCGAAACACGCTATCTATCAATGGAAAAGCTCATCATTGCTCTCGTTATGGCTGTAAGAAAACTGATGCATTGCTTTTAGGGGCATACAATAGGTGTACTAACGGACTATCCCCTCCAGTTGACGCTCCGTAGCGCGGAAGCATCAGGGCGCATTTCGAAATGGGCTTTGGAACTTGGCTAGTATGATATCCAATTTTTGCCTAGAACTACCATCAAGGGGCAAGTGCTCACCGACTTTGTAGCCAAATTCACGGGATGCCTTGCCGACTTCAAGTTCGAGCAAGTGCAACCTAAACCCAATTGGAGAATATAAGTTGGAAACATTTGGCAGTTGTACTGTGATGGATCATCCAACCAACGTGGCAGTGGGGCAGGCATAGTAATCATGACCCCCGAAAGGGCAATAATCGAGCAGGCGGTTAAACTGGGCTTTGATGCATCAAATAATGAGGCCGAATACGAAGCATTGCCTACCGATCTTCGAAACGCACTTCACCTCGGTGTGCGGCGGTTACTTGTTTTCTGTGACTCGAAACTAGTCATTAACTAGTTGAAAGGGGAGTATGTAGCTAAAAATGACCGCATGGCAACCTGCATGACAACGACAAATTCTTTGCTCGTGAAATTCGACCACCACGAATTGAATCAAATAACCCGGGATCAAAACACGCATGTGGATTCCCTTGCTTGCGTAGCCTCTGCCATCAATTCAGAAATCAAACGGACAATCGAAGTAGGATTCATCCCTGAGCCGAGCATTACCTCTTCTGAACCAGTTCAGATTAATATCATTGAGCCAGGACCAAGTTGAATGGACCCTATGGGGATGTGGTTTGGACATACTCTTTTGATCCACTGGGACGCTCGAGATCCTCAGCTAACAACCTGAAAAGGAATAAACACTCCGTTCGGGGGTACCGGAATTAGCACTCCGATGGTTAAGTCAGTGTATACTCTTTTAGTTACTTGTATCTTAAGTTAAGCGTAATAATTCTCACATACCTTTCCTTGACTGATGTTCTCCTATTTATATGTTCTTCTTTTGGGCCTTATGTTTTTTGGGCCCACCTTTGGTCCATTGCACGTTTATTTATTCGGCCTTTGTTCGGTTAGTTAAAATGCCGATTATAATATTCGACTTTAGGGTCGACCAACTAGATCAGAGCCGAATATATTCTCCTTCCTGGGCCGTCTTCATCCAGATACTCGGCCTTATTGAACGTCGTTATTCGGCTCCCACAATTGCCCCCCAAACATCCTATTAACTTCGGTTATTCGGCATGTATGGTTTTATATGGCATATTTACTCGAGTTTGAGAATCTTGAGGGATGGCCCCTAAACTTATCTCAACGTGTGTTAGAGCACACGTTTTCTAAGCACTATTACATATTCCCGCCTCTTCGTATGCTCTCTTTATTTATTATGATTTGAAACTTTGTTGTCTCTTCGAGTGCATGCTTTTTGAGTATTCGAACCTCCTGGACTGTCAGTTGATATACCTACTCTATCTTGCGTCCTCTACAACTTTCCTCTGTCTCTCATTTTCTCCTCTGCTTCTTGTCAGTTCTCTTTCCTTTTCTTCTTGAATCCTATTTCCTTGCTTATTTTCAGTTTAGCGTACTCCTTAGACTTGCTAGGATGGCTAAGCATTTAAAAGACCTCCTTTCTGCGGATCGTGTTACTGGGTTTCGATGCCATTTTTTTATCCTTGATGATGTCCATTTATCCATCGTGACAGACAACACTCTTGATATGGAGAGGGCTGATAAAAGTACAATCATCTTTCCTCTTCTGTCAATTGCAAAGGGTGGAGTCTGTTTTCCCCTACACCCATTTCTTAGGGCCGTCCTTCGCCATTGGGGTTTGATCCCTTCCCAACCTAATGTAAACTTTTTTCGAATCGTAATGGGGATCATAGAGTTAAACCGGCGCCTTAGGATCAACCTTGGCATTCCCGCTATTCAGTACTGTTATGCTTTGGCCAAATCCTCCGGTCGACAAGGGCGCTATTTTCTCAGGGCCAAGGACACTGATCATCACTTGGTAACTATGCTTTCTAGCTCTGGTAAGCGGGTTGATGATGTAATGGTCATTGTCTGAGGTAACTAGGAATTCGGTGAGGGCGAAGACCGCATGGACCCTATACCTAGACGGAGAGGCGAACCAGGTTGCCCTGTAGCTTCTTTCGCTTATCTAATCTTCGTTTACTCGGCTTTCTCTCTAAGTAATCTTTTTATTTGTGTAGGCAACCATTTGAAGAAAGTTCTGGTTTTAGTTGACGACGTGGTTCTTGCGGAGATCAAAATCACGCTCCAGTTTTTTGGCCGTTCCAATATCCAGAAGCAGGGGAGAGCCGCCCATATACTCCTGAGGTACGAGCCAAGTTATACAACATTCTCAGTCGCGGAAAACATCCTGATTCCACGTGGCGAACAAGATCTCACGACTCTCATCTTCCCTCGCTTCAAAAGCCTTAGGCAGATCGGTTTCGAAGTTTTTGATTCAGACCAAGCCGAAGAGCCAGTAGCCGAGGAGATCGCTGAACAGCCGAGCCAGTCTGCTTTAGAAGCTGAAGTCGATGAGGCTCTTAACTCGGCGTTCGAAGCAGCAGGCCTTAATCAGGACGACCCTCCCTCCACTTCAGGTCGGGGGAAAGTTTCTTTTGAAGATATATATTTTGGTTTGAGAGATCTCCCTGGCTCCTATCCGGAGGACATGGCTGGGGAAATGCTCTCGCAAATGGCACGAAGGAAAAACGCCGAACGGATGGCCACCCGGCAAAAAGCTGAGAACATCCGTTCTGAACCTCCAATTGAATCTCTTGAGCCTATTATTATAAAAGAAATGGCCAAATCGAGGTGGCTGAGACGGTGCAGGAAGTTGAACGGAAAAGCCAATAAGATCAGAGGAGGGAAAAATATTCCGCCGAGAGCGAGGTTGGCGCTGAGGAAAATCCCGTTGACAAACGGCTGTGCTTAAAGGAGTCGGATGTGGTTACGCCTTTTGTCGTTCAACCGAAGATAAAAAACGTGTCGACCTCCTTTGATGCGTTGGCCTTGAAAGATCTAGCCGTGGCATTGAGCTTGGCTTCCTCGATATCATTGCCGGCTGACAAGACAGCCTTTCGGGCTGAGCTGAACTTGCTGGCAATAGCATTAGCTGCTCAGTCGGCTTTTCTGGTATGTGACTTGATCCTAATTTTCGTTTTCTGCGTATATTGTTTTGGTTTTGTTTTGATTTAAACTCTGTTTTGCAGACGGTCGGAAGGATAGCCGAAATAGGCCGCCGCCAGCATAACGCCATTGAACGAATTGGCCAATTAAAATCGAAAGTTGAGGGTGAGAGGAGCAGGGCCGAGTTCGAGGCGGCAAAAGCAACTATGGAAAGTGCAAGGGCCGAAGCCGAGGCGGAAAGGGCGCGAAGTTGTGGCCAGCTCAAATTGGCCGCCAAGGAGAGGGAAAACGCGAGCGAAGGTTCACTCAAGTTAGCAAGGAGGTGATTGCCAAGCTGGAGGCCGAATTGGAAGAGTCGAAGAAGGTGAAGGAAATAGCTGACTCCGAGGCTTCCAAAGCGTTCGAGGCTGGGAAGAGTGCTGCCCTTGCAAATTATGTAGAAGAAGTCCCCAAATTCGAGAATCGGGGATTCAAACACGGCTGGCTCAAAGCCCTTGCCGCCGCTAATGTGACATTGGCCATGCCGATTCCATACGAGCAAGTAAACGCTGAGCCGCTTCAGCCTGACCCCGAGGATTGATTTGGGCGGCACTTTAGTATTGTTAGGATTTTCAGTGTATGTTTTTGTAAACATGTTTTGTTTTCTTAGTAGGCTTCTATTTACTTGGGGTAATCTTCATGTATAAAATGATGACTATCTGTATTCACTTTATGAATGAAAATTTCCCTTGCTTTTCAATATTGTTTGTACGCAATTATTGTTATCAATGAAGATTATTCACAATGTTTGGTTTCACTTTTTTAAAAACAGTTTTTAGAAAATTCTACTTTCTTATCTTCCGTGTTTTTTTGTTTCTACTGAATTTTTTAAATATTTTATGCAAATTTTTACTTTTTAGACACACCTAACATAAATACACCTAAAAAGTAAAAAAATTGTAAAAAAAATCTTTTAAAAATTCACTAAATACCAAAAATACAAAAAAAAAATACAAGAATTCAGTACATTTTTTGTATTTTTATGTATTTCTTAATTTTTAAAAATATTTTTTCACATTTTTTTTAACTTTTTAGATACATCTAAGTAAGGTACATCTAAAAAAGTAAAAAAAAAGTTTAAAATTTTAAAAATATTCACTAAAAACAAAAAAAAACACGAAAACTAAAAAATTCAGTTTTCAAAAAATTTAATCTAGAAAACTCAAACCAAACACACTGATTGTTTTTTTTTTCCCTATTTTGGATTAGACTACTGCTGTCTGTTGCGCGGTAGATAAACATTCCATTAAAAAGATGAATAAATTAAATATTGCTAAAGAGATAGCGGCGTATCTTCGCAATTAGACTTTCGACTTCAAATTAGTCGAGTAAACTGAGCACACCCTTGCATATGAATGTACATGATCCTTTCGGCACAAATATCTGGCCTTACCCTTGCCTTAGATAAGATTAACGAATCTGCCCTTGCCTTAGGTGTGAATCGGAACGCCGAATATTGACGGTTTGTGGATGACTAAGGCACGTGATCCTTTTGGCATAAGACCATGGGATTTAGGGATTTAGCCGATTCGATTGGCCATTCTTTAGTCGTTAAGATTAACGAATCTGCCCTTGCCTTAGTTATGAACCGGAACGCCGAATATTGACGGTTCGTGAGATGACTGAGGCACATGATCCTTTAGGCATAAGGCCATGGGATTTAGGGATTTAATCGATTCGATTGGCCATCGTTTAGCCGTTAAGATTAATGAATCTACCCTTGCCTTAGGTATGGACTGGAACGCCAAATATCGACGGTTCGTGAGATGACTGAGGCACGTGATCCTTTCAGCATAAGGCCATGGGATTTAGGGATTTAGTTGATTCGATTGGCCATCATTTAGCCGTTAAGATTAATGAATCTGCCCTTGCCTTAGTTATGAATCGGAACGTTGAATATCGACGGCTCGTGAGATGACTGAGGCACGTGATCCTTTCGGCATAAGGACATGGGATTTAGGCATTTAGCCGATTCGATTGGCTATCCTCTAGCCGTTAAGGTTAGCGAATCTGCTCTTACCCCAGTTCGGAACGAATCAATAATGCCAAATATCGGTGGCTTACGGAGTGCGTGCATTGATGAGGTCGTCTCGGGAGTGCGGTGCACTCATGAGTGACTAAAAATGGGGGAGATTCCATTTGTGTTTCAAAAAGCAACTCAATTCTGTCCGTCAGACGTGGCCAGAAAAGTGTGAATGTCAACTAGACTACTCTTTAACAGCAAGGGAGAGGGTAGGACGCTGGCTGAGCTGGACTCAGCAATGAATCGCGGTTGTGAGCCTCCCTGTACGGGAGGTACAGCATCTGCAGAACATGAAAGGAGCCACTCTCCACGTTGACGAAGCAGGTCACCAAGGAAGGATAAGCACCAACAAGGGAGCTCCCCTCGTTCGCGAAGTGAGGCCAGTGGGCCACCACGCCCATTGAGCTTTTTAGTTTTCGTCGGGAACAAACTGATGATAGAGGCAGATTCCATCATCAGCGATCCGAGTGTGGCAGTCGAATTTGCATGATAGATTTTTTCGCCAGAAGTCCAGCAGTCGATGGTTGGTCGACCTGACTTCGAGATGTTTCGAGAGGGCGTTCATAGGGCGGTGAAAGGGCTGTACACCGCCTATGAAATCAGCATGCACCTTCGTGCCGCGCGACGTGAAATACAAAAGAAGGATGAATGCATTCGAAACTTGGAAGCTCGCATGGAAGCGGCTGAGCGCGAGCTGAGGAAGGTTAAAGCCGCTCAGACACAACCAGCCGGACAAGCTAACCCAATTGTGGAAGAAAGGGTGACCTAACGGCTTATCAATCATGCAATTGCCGATCATGATACGGCGAGCATGTTTGTGATAGAGGCCGCGAAGGGAAGGGCTTATGAAAAAGGCTTCCATGATGGCCGGAAAGTCGGGATAGAGAAGACCAAGGAAAAGCTCACTGAGGAAGTTTTCCGATGTGAAAATTGTGGATTTAAGAACGGTTGGATCAAGGCACTTTAGGCCGCAGAGGCTCTCCTGGCAGCAGGCGTTGATTTGGCGTCGCCGCTATACCAACGTGATCATTTTCCCTTTTCCGCTTTCGAAGTCGAGAAGAGTGATGATAAGGGAAACGCCGGATAAAAGTAGACATTGTAATGCTCAAATGCAGATTGAGTGCAAAATTATGTAATTATTGGCTAATTTAATAAAACACTTCGTTTTCAAGTGTTAGCGTACTTTCTACTTATATTAATACACTTCATGCCAATCGATTAATCTAAGGACACATTTCATTTTGAATGTTTGCATGTTTCAGCTTACGTTTATACGGCTTATCCCAGTTCAACTGAATGAAACATTTCATTTTGAATGCTTGCATGCTTCAATTTTCAGTGTATTGTGATAGCCACGTAGGGCACTCCAAATCCGGGCTCTTTATTCGGCCCAAGCGTGACCTGCACGGATAGGGCTCCAAATTTGGAGGCTTGCTATCGGCCAATCGTGACATCCGTGTAGGGTGCTCTGAATCTGGAGTCTTAATCGACCCAAAAATGTCATGCACTAATGGGGCTCCGAATTCGGAGACTTGGCCAATCGTGATACACGAACGACGCTTCGAATCCGGAGGCTTAATCGGCCCAAAAGTGTCATGCACCAATGGGGCTTCGAATTCGGAGACTTGGCCAATTGTGATATATGAACGGCGCTCCGAATCTGGAGGCTTAATCAGCCCAAAAGTGTCATGCACCAATGGGGCTCCGAATCCAGAGACTAATCTTAGCCAATCGTGATACACAAAGGGCGCTCCGAATCTAGAGGCTTAATCGGCCCCAAAGTGTTATGCACTTATGGAGCTCCGAATTCGGAGACTTATCTTGGCCGATCGTGATACATGAAGGGTGCTCCGAATCCGGAGGCTTAATCGGCCCAAAAGTGTCATGCACAATGGGGCTCCGAATCCGAAGACTTATCTTGGCCAATCGTGATACACAAAGGGCACTCCGAATTCAGAGGCTTAATTGGTCCAAAAGTGTCATACACCAATAGGGCTCCGAATCCGGAGACTTATCTTGGCCAATCGTGATACACGAAGGATGCTCTGAATCGGGAGGTTTAATCGGCCCAAAATGTCATGCACCAATGGGGCTCCGAATCCGGAGACTTATCTTGGCCAATCGTGATACATGAAGGGCGTGATACACGAAGGGCGCTCCGAATCCGGAGACTTAATCGACCCAAAAGTGTCATGCACAAATGGGGCTCCGAATCCAAAGACTTTTGAATTGAATTGCGCAATGAGAAAACAGGAAACTTTGCATTGCAAAAGTGAAATATGTACATGGTGAACCATTTAAAACAAGTATCATGCCCTACAAGTCAGGTCAATGATAGAATTTATGCAAATACGTGGAATTCCAAGGCCGTGGCTGACTTTTCCCAGACATGTCTTTGAGCCAATATCCCCCTACTCCTATGACTAAGTCGGTCTGATAAGGGCCGTCCCAGTTAGGACACAATTTTTCGTCGGCCAGATTCTTGGCAGCTGGAAGCACTTTCTTCAGGTCCAACTCTCCTGGTGTGTAGCGGCGTAGTTGAACACGCTGATTATATGATTTAGCAAGTTGCTGCTGGTACCGTGCCATGAATGCAAGGGCACAGTCTCTCTGTTCTCCAATCAGAATCAAATCCAAGGCCAACATCATGTCGTTTTGGCCCAAATCAAAAACTGTTGATTTCAAGGTTGGAAGGCCGATCTCCAAGGGAATGATTGCCTGCATTCCGAAGCACAAAGCGAACGGCATCTCCCCAGTGGACCGCCTCGGAGTAGTGCGATGAGCCCATACTACACTTGACAACTCTTCGACCCATCTTCCTTTAGCTTTCTCCAGCCTCTTCTTGATGCCGTCTAAAATAGATTTGTTGGAGGCTTCAGCTTGGCCATTACTCTGTGGATAAGCCGCAGAGGAATAATAGGGCCGAATACCGTACTTGCTGCACAGTTCCCTATAGACACCGTAATCAAACTGGGTGCCGTTGTCTGAAATAAGTGCTCCTGGAATGCTGAATCGTGTTATGATATTTCTCCATACAAAACACTTCACGTCGATATCTCGAATGTACGTTAGTGCCTCCGCTTCTACCCATTTTGTGAAATAATCTGTCACGACAGGGCACAAGGCAGTGGTCCGACGATGTCAAGTCCCCATTGGGCGAACGACCAAGGACTGGTTATAGAGCTTAACTCTTCAGCAAGCAGGTGGGTTAAAGGAGAAAACTTCTGGCACTGTTCACACTTTTTCACGTAACATTTGGCATCGGCTCTCATTGTCAGCCAGTAATATCCTTGTGTCACAGCTCGATGAGCCAAAGAGCGCCTACCAGAATGGGTGCCACAACTGTCTTCATGTATTGCGGTCAGAAGTTCTTTGACTTTGTCCGGATGAACGCATTCCAGGTATAGACTAGAAAGGGATTTTTTTATAAAGCTTTCCTTGCGGATCCAAGTAGTATTGCAGGGCTTTGTTTCGCAGCTTGTGCGCTTCTTTCTTGTTCGCTGGGAGCTGTTCAGAAGACAGGAATGCAGCAATGGAGTCCATCCAACTCGGTCCTGACTCTATGACATTAACCTGGACTTCCTCAGAAGGGCCAATGCTCGGCTCTGGGATGAAACCTAGTTCAATGGTCCGTTTAATCTCTAAGTTAATGGTGGAGGCTAGGCAAGCTAGGGCATCTGCATGTGTGTTCTGGTCGCGGGATATTTGGTTCAATTCGTGATGGTCAAATTTTGCTAGCAAGGAATTTGTTGTTTTCATATAAGCTGCCATATGGTTGTTTTTGGCTGCGTACTCCCCCTTCAGCTGATTGATCACCAGTTTTGAATCACAAAATACAAGCAAACGCCGGGGACCCAGAAGGTGTGCATTCCACAAACCGGCTAGCAGGGCTTCATATTCGGCCTCATTATTCGATGCTTCGAAGCCGAGTTTGACGGCCTGCTCAATTATTGCATTGTCGGGAGCCATGATTACTACTTCGGCTCCACTGCCCCATTGGTTGGATGATCTGTCACAGTACAACTGCCAAATGTCCCCAACGTAAATTCTTCAGTTCGGCTTGGGTTGAACTTGTTCAAACTTGAAGTCGGCAAGATCCCCCGTGAATTCGACCACAAAATTAGCAAGTACTTGCCCCTTGATTGAGGTTCTAGGCAGAAATTGAATATCGTACTAGCCGAATTCGAGAGCCCACTTTGAAACGTGCCCTGATGTTTCTGCACTACGTAGCACTGACCGGAGGGGGTAACCTGTTAGTACCCCAATGCTATGCCCCTAGAAGTAATGCATCAATTTTCTTGCTGAGGGCTAGGATCAGTTTTTCCAACGGAAGGTAACGTGTTTCGACGTCAACCATTGCCTTGCTCACATAATACACTGGTCGTTGCTCCCCAAGCTCTTCCTTTAACAGTACGGCGCTGACGGCCCGATCGGAGACGGCCATATATAAAATAAGCGGGTCGCCTATCGATGGTGTTGTCAATAGTAGAACTGATCGGAAATAAGTCTTCAGACAGCTGAAAACGGGTTCGCACTCAGAGGTCCATTCAAAAGCTTTACCCTGCCGTAGAGTATGAAAGAATTATCGACAGTGGTCTGTGGAACAACTGATGAACCTGTTGAGTACGGTGGCTATCCCCATCAACTTCTGAACTTCCTTGACCGATCGAGGGGAGCCGAGTTCCAGGATTGCTGTGATTTGCCTTGGGTTGGCTTCGATTCCTCGGTGGTTGACAATGTAACCCAAGAATTTGCCAGAATCGATCCCAAACTCACATTTGGAAGTGTTCAGCTTCATTCTATATTTGCATGGAACAACTGATGAACCTGTTGAGTGCGGTGGCTATCCCCATCAACTTCTGAACTTCCTTGACCGATCGAGGCGAGCCGAGTTCCAGGATTGCTGTGATTTGCCTTGGGTTGGCTTCGATTCCTCGGTGGTTGACAATGTAACCCAAGAATTTGCCAGAATCGATCCCAAACTCACATTTGGAAGTGTTCAGCTTCATTCTATATTTGCATAAAATGCCGAATGTCTCTTCCAGATTGGCTAGATGAGTTTGCTCTTCTTTGGACTTGACCACCATATCGTCAATGTACACTTCCATAGTGTGGTCAAGTTGCTTCTTGAATATGGCAGTGACTAGTCTTTGGTAAGTTGCCCCTGCATTCTTCAGCCCAAAAGGCATAACCTTATAGCAATAGGTTCCTCTTGGGGTGAGGAATGCAGTTTTGTCTTGGTCCTCTGGATGCATGGCAATTTGATGGTAGCCTCTGTAAGCATCGAGGAAGCTCATACGCTGATGACGTGTTGTAACATCTACAAGTTGGTCTATTCTGGAGAGGGGAAAACAATCCTTGGGACAGGCTTTGTTTAGGTCCGTGAAATCAATGCAGACTCGCCAAGTATCATTTTTCTTCTTCACAACCACAATATTCGAGAGCCATGTAGGGTAGGTCAGTTCCCTGATTGCCCCGACGTCAAGCAACCGGTCAACCTCCTCAATAACGACGGCAGTGTGCTCTGCGGCTGACTGCCAACTTTTCTGAAGAATCGGCTTGTATTTAGGGTCAACGTTTAAACGGTGCTGCGAAACAGACGGATCCACACCCGACATCTCATATGGTGTCCATGCAAAGACATCAAGGTTGCCAAGCAAGAAGGAAATTAGCTGCTGCCTGTCGGCTTCATTCAGGGAGGCGCTAACCATGAAGAACCTATCTGGGTTTCCATCAATTTCAACTCGATCCAGGGCTTCTGTGGCCTTTTCACTTGGGAGCCGCCCAACATTATCGAGGCTCTCTCGATCCAGCACCTCAATAGAATTCACTTCCAACTCTTTTGGTGTCTTTGCAGTAAGGTGATAACATGCTTGTGCCGATTTCTAGGAGCCACAGATTTGCTCAATGTCGCATTCTGTTGGGAAGCGGAGCAGTTGATGATAGGTGCTTGGCACGGCCTGCATGGTATGCAACCAAGTTCGCCCCATGATGAGATTATACGGCCAAGGCAGCTTGACGACCAAGAATTCCACATCCACTGTTCGGGAGCCCGCTCAAACTAGTAGTGTGATTTTGCCCAACGGGTATTCTGGATTAGCGTTGAAGCTGAATAATGGATAAGGAGCTGGAGAAAGATTCGATTCGGTGAAGTCGAGTTTGGTGAATGTCTTGTAATACATAACTTCTAATGTGCTCCCCGGATCAATGAGTACGCGCTCAACGGTGAATCGGTTTACGCGTAACTCGATTACCAAGGGATCGATGTGAGGAAGTGTCACTCCAACCAAATCTGAATCATCAAAAGCAATGCTCGTAACTTCATAGGGCCGTTTAGTTGGAGTGAGTTGATTTTGAGGGTCAGGATGTAACTAAATCATATGCACCGCAGATGTCATTGGCAGGCTGTATATCATGTGGATCACGTCAAGTGGAGGTGAATCCTGCCGTAAGGTTATTGCTTTGGTTGAGTTGCCTTTTCGGACGTACTGTTGTAGCCGACCATCTTGTACCAATTCCTCTAGGTGATCCTTCAATACATAACAACTCTCAGTATCATGGCCATGGTTCTTGTGATACTCGCACCGCCTATCCCGTATTCTCGTGTCGGGAGGTCCCACCATTTTGAACGGCCATTTGAAGAACGGAAGGTGTTGGACTTTAGACATAACCGCGCTGATCGGCTCTGACAACTCCGTATATTTCTTGTATGCGAGCCTTGTGCGCCTGCTATCTACTTGAAGTTGTTCATTAGCTGGGTGGGAGCATTGGTCGTTTGATCGGCGAGAATCCCATCTCTTGTCTCGTTTAGCCCGATGCCGTGGTTCAGGGCTCTGAGGTGGTACAGAATTTACCGACTGAGCAATTTCAAAAGGGGCCGTCTTGTTAGCCATGTTTCCGGCTTTAACCCGCAAGGCGTCATCTTCCACTTTGCAGTATTCCTTGACTTTCTTCATCAACGACCAGACTGTTTTGGGGGGTCTTCTAGTCAAGGAACTGTAGAGAGCACTATCAAGATACAAACCCATTTTAAAGGCGGTAATGGCCATGGAATCGTTGCAAGCATCATCGACGAGATTAAAGCATTCCCAATAGCGTGCCAAATACGCTCATAAGGTTTCTCTTGGCTGGATCTATATTGCCCAGAGAGAGTCGGCTTGCTTCGGCTGGACCTCGTTGGTGATGAATCTTGCCTTAAAGGATTTTTGTAGTTGATAGAAACTCTTAATCGATGCCGGCTCCAACTTATAACACCATCTGACAGCCAATGGTCCCAAACTGCTTGGAAATATTCTGCACATGAGAGCCTCGTCGTCTACATGCAGCGTCATGGCTTGCTTATAATGACGGATATGATCAGTGGGGTCCAATTTCCCGTCAAACAGGGTGAACGACGGGGCTTTGAACTTCTTGGGTAGTATTGCCTTTGCGATCCGTCACACAAAGGGATCGTGCTGGTCTTCTTCGTCCGAACCATTTTGTTTTTGCTTTTGCCCTACACGTGGACTCTCTTTAGAGGAATTGGTAGTTTCAAGTCATCCCCTTTTTTTGGGCTCTGGTGATAATGAGTCAGAGTCGCTGTCACTATATTGCCTCCGAACTTGAGGTCTTCGACCACCTGCTCTCAGAGGTCATCCCGGATCTTGGCGTGTAGCTTGATTGGATTTTGCTACTTCCAAGGCCAAGTCCTGATGGAGGCGCTCGTTCTCAGCGATCATGTTTTCCAACCTTTGTTCGTTTTGCTTCGCTTACTGCATGATCGCTTGCATTGTCTCATGTGCTGAAGTCGAGGGCGAGTTCCAGGCAAGTGAGTCGAAGTTCAAGGCACGTCTTGCGGCGATAGTCTCCGGTCCAAGCATGTTTGTTGGAGTGAGGTCGTCTCTCTATGTGGTTTCGTTAGTGACTATTGGAGGGTCTTCCGTTAGGCCCGCTATGGATGTAGTTGAGTATTCCCACAGATGGCGCCAATTGTGGGGATGTGGTTTGGAAATACTCTTTTGATCCACTGAAACGCTCGAGATCCTTAGTTAACAACCTGAAAAGGAATAAACACTTCGATCGGGGGTACCAGAATTAGCACTCCGACGGTTAAGTCAGTGTATGCTCTCTTAGTTACTTGTATCTTAAGTTAAGTGTAATAATTCTCACATACCTCTCCTTGGCTGATGTTCTCCTATTTATATCTTCTTCTTTTGGGCCTTATGTTTTTTGGGCCCACCTTTGGTCCATTGCACGTTTATTTATTCAGCCTTTATTCGGTTGGTTAAAATACTGTATTCCCACAGATGGCGCCAATTGTGGGGATGTGGTTTGGAAATACTCTTTTGATCCACTGAGATGCTCGAGATCCTTAGTTAACAACCTGAAAAGGAATAAACACTTCGATCGGGGGTACCGGAATTAGCACTCCGACGGTTAAGTCAGTGTATGCTCTCTTAGTTACTTGTATCTTAAGTTAAGTGTAATAATTCTCACATACCTCTCCTTGGCTGATGTTCTCCTATTTATATCTTCTTCTTTTGGGCCTTATGTTTTTTGGGCCCACCTTTGGTCCATTGCACGTTTATTTATTCAGCCTTTATTCGGTTGGTTAAAATACTGATTATAATATTCGACTTTAGGGTCGACCAACTAGAATAGAGCTGAATATATTTTTCTTCCTGGGCCGTCTTCATCCAGATACTCGGCCTTATTGAACGTAGTTATTCAGCTCCCACAGACCTTATTGTCGCATTCCTTCCTCAAAGCAACTCCCAATGGACAAGAGGAAGCCCACAAACTGCGAAATAAAGCCCTGCGATACTACTTGGATCCGCAAGGAAAGCTCTACAAAAAATCCCTCTCTGGGCCATACTTAGAATGTGTTCACCCAAATAAAGTTGAGGAACTCTTAATTGAAATACATGAGGTAGCTTTGGTGCCCATTCTAGAGGACGGTCATTGGCCCACCGAGCCGTAACACAGGGATATTATTGGCCGACCATGCGAACAGATGTCAAAAATTATGTTAAGAAATACGAACAATGCTAGAAGTGTTCCTCTTTAACTCATCTGCCAACCGAGGAATTAAAATCTATCACCAGTCCTTGGTCGTTCGCTCAATAGGGACTTGATATCGTTGGACCACTACCGCGAGTTCTAGGGAACAAGCGATTCCAGGTTGTCGCAACAGATTATTTTACAAAATGGATTGAAACAGGGGCCTTAACACATATTCGAGATGTCGATGTTATGCGTTTTGTATGGAAAAACATCATAACATAATTTAGCATACCAAGAGCACTCATCTTAGACAACGGCACCCAATTTGATTGTGGCGTCTACTGAGAATTATGCAACACGTATGGTATCCGGCTTTACTTTTCCTCGCCGGCATATCTACAAAACAATGGTTAGGCAGAGGCCTCCAATAAAGTCATCCTGGACGGCATCAAGAAAATGTTGGAAAAAGCTAAAAGTAGATGGGTCGAAGAGTTACCTAGTGTGTTGTGGGCTTATCGTACTACTCCAAGGCGATCCATTAGGGAAATGCCGTTCACTTTGTGCTTTGGAATCCAGACAATTATTCTCCTAGAGATCGGCGTACCCACGATGAAATCCAAGGTTTTTGACACGGGCCATAATGACATGATGTTGGCCTTGGACTTGACTTTGATTGAAGAATTGCCGAGATCGTGCCCTTGCTTGCATGGCGTGGTATCAACAACAGCTCGCTAACTCATATAATCAGCGCATGCAGTTGCGTCGTTATACGCCTGGAGAATTGGTCCTCAAGAAAGTGCTTCATGTTACTAAGAATTTGGCAGATGGAAAATTAGGCCCCAATTGGGTACGCCTCAGTTAGGACGACCCTTGTCAGGTTGATTCAATCGTTAGAACTGGGGCATATCGGCTCAAAGACATGGCTGGGAGAAGTTTGCCACGCCCCTGGAATTCCACACATTTGTGCAAATTTTATCATTAAGTCAACTTATACGATACACTAGTTTGTTTTGAATTTTTGCTGATATGTTATGCATACATCTTTCAATTTCCCAGTGCAATGCCCTTTCTTATCGCAATCTCGTTAATAATGGTTTAATAACAAATATAAGACTCTGAATTCAGAGCACCCTTCGTGGAACGATTGACCAAGACAATAAGACTCTGAATTTGGAGCGCCCTGTGTGTATGTCACGTTTGGGCCGAATAAGCCTCCGAATTTGGAGCGCCCTTCGTGGATATCACGATTGGCCAAGACAATAAGACTTTGAATTCGGAGCACCCTGTGTGGATGTTACGTTTGGGCCGAATAAGCCTCCGAATTCGGAGCGCCCATAGTTTGTAAGCCCGAACGGCCGGGTAATCCTCCGAATTCGGAAGGACCAAATTTGACAACAGAATGACATAGATCAATATACGATTGTCACAAGTAGATACAAACATAAATCAAAATAATAAAGCAAATATTTATTTCATTAAATAAACACAAATACATGGCTTTTTGATGAATTTAAAAGGATAATAATGTATTGATATCTAAGTCTATTCGACACTCTCTTCATCGTCGGATTTCTTGGTGTCATAAGCCTTGAAAGGAAATTTGTAATTCTGATACAGAGGTGACGCCGAATCGGTACCTGTGGCCTGGAGAGCCTTGATCCATCCATGCTTAAATCCACGATTTTCGCACCGACAAACATCCTCAACTAATTTTTCCTTTGTCTTTTCAATACCAATTTTTCGACCATCATGAAAACCTTGTTCTTAGGCCTTAATTCTTATTGTTTCTCTTGCGAACATGCTCGCCGTATCTCGGTCGGCAATCGCATGATCCAGTAGACGCTGGTTTACTATTTCTGCCACAATCGGGTTTATTTGACTCGCAGACTGCATTTCGAAAGTCTTAGCTTTTTTCAGCTTGTTCTCAGTTTTCTCTGTGTGAGCTTCTAAGCTTTGAATGCGGCCATGTTTTTGCTCTCTCTCTCTCTTCGTACGGCACGAAGACGCATGCCGATTTCATAGGAGGTGTATAGTTCCTTTACTGCTCCATGGACGCCCTTCCCGAAAAACTTCATAATCGGGCCGACCGACCATTGATTGCTGGACTTCGAGCGGAAAAATCTGTCGAGTGAACTCAACTACCATATTTGGATTACGAATAATCAAATCCACTTTTGTAGTCGGTTTATTCCCAACAAAGATTGAAAAACTCAACGAGTGTGGTGCCTTGCTGGTTTCATTTCGCGAATGGGGGGAGCTCCCTCACTGCTGCCTCTCATTCCTAGGTGACTTCCCTGCCCCGCCCCCTCTTGGAGATCTACTTCGACGATGGGGGGAGTGGCGCCTTTCGTGCTCCTCCGACGTCCTGTTTCTCGTTCGCATAGGTTCACCACCTTGATTCGTCTCTGAGTCGAGTTCAGTTAGTGTCCTACCGTCCCCTCTGCTGTTGAAGAATATTCTTCTTGACACCCAAATTTCCTCAGTTCGACACAATGCTCATTTCCCTCTCGCAGTCAATTGAATTTGAAAACAGCACAGAACTCACACACACTTAGCCCCCACCCCACTTATTAATTATGGGTGCAGCATTCCCAAAGCGATCGCTTCAATGCATTGCGATAACAAATTACTATACCCCATCCAATCCATGAACCACAAGTATTTGGCGATTCTGTTCATTGATCAGCTGGGGCAAGGGCAGATTAATATATCTATTCAGCTTAAGTGTAATGCATTGAGCCAACAAGTTACTGTGCCCCCACCCAATTCATGAACCACAAGTATTCAGCGATTCTGTTCATTAATCAGCTAGGGCAAAAGCAAATTAATAAATCTATTTGGCTTAATTGCAATGCATTGCCCCAAGTTACTATGCCCCACCCAATCTATGAACGATAATTATTTGGCGATTCTGTTCATTGATCAGTTGGGGCAAGGGCAGATTAATAAATCTATTCGGCTTAATTGCAATGCATTGCGCCAAGTTACTGTGCCCCACCCAATCCATGAACCACAAGTATTTGGCAATTCTGTTAATTGATCAATTGGGGCAAATTGGGGCAAGGGTAGATACAGTAAGATATTCGGCCTCTATTGATAAACATTAACAATATCCCTTCTGATCGGTAGATTATATTCAATGTGACATTACAAGCTGTATGTTTTATTTGGCTCTTCAATGTTCAAATTGACACAAGACATGATTATTCGACTTTGAAGTGACTTGTCCATATGATTACATCACCATACTTGGCTATTAATTAACACATCCAGAAAGATTATGTTATAGCCAATTATGTTATAGCCTATTATGTTATTGCCGAATTAAGTACATCACCATACTTGGCTAATAATTAGCATATGCAGAAAACAAACAAAAAGGCAATTTTCATTAATAAATTGAGTACAAACAGTCGTCATTTTACACATGAAAATTGCCTTATGTTTAATTTCTGAACAAAATAAATAAGCAACAATCTACGAAAACTACGTACAACAAAACACCAAACAAAAAGCAAAAAGCAAAATTACATTGACATACAGAACTCATTCTTCAGGATCAGACTCCAGCGATTCAACCTCTAGCTGCTCGTATGGAATTGGCTGCTCCAATATCACATTAGCGACAGCTAGAGCTTTGAGCCAGCCGTGTTTGAAGCCCCGATTTTCGAACTTACGCACCTCCTCCACGTATTTTTCTAAGGCAGCGTTTTCTCTGGCTTGGAACGCCTTGGAGATCTCGGAGTCGGCGATTTCTTTTGCCTTCTTCGATTCTACCAAGTTGGCCTTCAATTTGGCAATCATCTCCTTGGCCAACTTGAGCGCATCCTCACTTGCGTTCGCCCTTTCTTCGGCGACCTGCCTAAGTTGATCTGAATATTTAGCCTTTTCTTCCTCGACATTGGCCCTGGCTCGCTCTTCAGCCGCTTTTCCCGCCTCGAATTCGGCTCTAAGAGAGGCCTCTTCAGCCTTGCCTTTTTTAGTTTTGAGTTCGGCTTTGAGCAATCTAATTTGCTCGATAACATCGTAATGACGACGGCCTATTTCTGCAATCCTGCCCGCCGCCAATAAACAAAGGATTAATAAGACAACTAGCATAAAAAAGAACGAAATATTTTGTCTAAGTTATGTACCAATATCACCAATTGAGCGACTAACGCCATCGACACCACATCTGGCTCTACACGAAATGCTACTCTGTTAATCGGTAGAGAAATCGACGAGGCCACGCTTAAGGCCATGGCGGTGTCCTTCAAAGCCGAAGCATCTGAAGCAACTGGCACGTTCTTTAGTTTTGGTTGTATGACAAACAGCGCAGCCAAGTCCTGCGACTCTTCTACGCGCGACCGTTTATCAGTTTGGTTTTCTAAAGAGTCGACTTCGTGCTCGACAGGGTATTTTTTCCCCCTCTGTTCGACCACTAGATTGTCCGATTGATCAATGATAATTTGCTCCACTTCGGCTATAACAATCTGCTCTGTTTCTTCAGCAAGAGTAGGCGGCGAAGACTCAGCCACAACAGTTGGGGGTTCAGACCTGGCGGCTTCGGCCCTCCTTCGGGCTGCCATCTTCTCGGCATTTTTTCTCCTGGCTATTTGCACGAGTGACTCCCCAGCGATGTTCTCAGGATTTGTGTTTGGAAGGTCTCCTAAGTTTGTGAAAATATCATCTTCTAATGATACATCGACTTGGCCTGAAGCGGACGAAAAGTAGGAGCCGACTTCCTTAAAGGCCAAATTAAGAGCCGCGTCAACCTTCTCCCCTAGACTGTCAGATCTGTCCAAGTTGGACTGATCTGGCTATTCAATGACTTGTTCGACGCCTTGCTTTAAATCAGAAACTTCAAGACCAATCTCCTTAAGGTTCTTGAAATTTGGAAAAATAAGTGCCGTGAGCTGTTGTTCTCCCTTTGGAATCAAAATGTGATCAGCGGCTGAAAAAGTAGCGTACGTCGGCTCATACCATAATAAGATATGAGGCCTCCCTTGCTTTTAGAGTTTTGGACGGTCAAAGAATTGGAGCGTAGTTTTGATTTGTTGAAGCACAGCGTTGTCGGCCAAGACAAGTACTTTTTTCAAGTCGTTACCTGCAGAAATGAAATGGTAAGTATATGCAATCTAAGTTGAATAAATGTATAACAAATGCACATAGAAATGGGACTATACGGCCACCTAGTTCACCTTTTTGTCTAGGCACAGGATCTAAGCGATCTTCGCCTTCGCTGAATTCCTAGTTGCCTCGGACAACGATCATTACATCGTCAACACGCTTACCAAAGCTGGCAAGCATAGTCACCAGATGGTGATCAGTGTCCTTGGTCCTGAGAAAGTAGCGCCCCTGCTGACGAGATGATTTCGCCAAGGCATAACAATGCCGAATAGCAGGGATTCCTAGATTAATCCTAAGTCGATGATTTAATTCTACTATTCTTATTATGATTCGAAGAAATTTTACGTTGGGTTGTGAAGGGAGTAGACCTTAGTAACGAAGGACGACCCTTAAAAATGGAAAAAAGGAGAAACAAACTCCACCCTCAGCGATTGACAAGAGAGGAAAGATGATCGTACTCTCATCGGTCCTTTCCATGTCGAGTACGTTATCTGCCACAAGTGACAGATGGACATCATCTGGAATGGAAAAATGGCATTGAAAAGCGGAAACACGGTCCGCGAAAAGAAGAGCTTTCAAATGTTTCGCTATCCGAATTAGAATGGAAAATACTCTAAACTAAAAACAAACAAGAAAATGGAAGTTGGAATGAGGAAGAAATGCAAGGAAGAGAAGAACTTACAAGGTAGAGAGAAAAGGACAATGGGGAGCAGATAGAAGTTGCAAAGGTCGTGAAGTTGCAGAGGTGAATTTGAAAGAGCTTTGCAAATTCAAAAAATATCCGAAGGGACATCGTGGTTTCATATCGCATTAAATGAACAACGCATACGAAGAGGCGGGAAATTGTAATGATTTTTAAACCATGGTCGTTCTGACGCTTCGGTATTGGAAGGAATGGAAGCGCCGTATTTTTGACTTTCCATATATTAAAACCAAACATGCCGAATAATTGGCTTTAGTCAGATGTTTGGAGGGCAATTGTGGGGGCCGAATAATTATGTGTTGAGGAAGGCCAAGGAATTTGAAAGACATCTGGCCGAAGTCGATTTGGCTATAATCTAAGGTCGAGTATAGTCGGCCGTATGAAGAGATTTAGAGACATCTGGCTGAAGACATCTGAATGTATAGTCGGCCATATGAAGAGCTGAATGGGAACCAATACGCAATCAGAAGGCCGAGTAAGCCATCAAGTGTGAGATTAAGGGTGGGCCCGACCTATGGGCCCAAAGGATAATATAAAAAGAGGGACGTCAACAAAAGAAATGTATGTGAGAATAGATAAAATAACTTGAGATAGAAGTAAATTAGAGAGCATACTAACTTGTCCGTCGGAGTGCTAATTCCGGCACCCCCGACTGGAGTGTTCATTCATTTTTCAGGTAGCAATTAGAGGATCAAGGACGTCTGATTGAATCCTGGAGTATTTCCAAACCACTTCTCCACAAAAATATATAGCATAAATTAAAATTGGAAGAGCCAAATAGGTCATTTGCGCCATAAATAATTCAATGTTATATGAATAAAAGTGAATTTATAATTATTAACCTTTAACTCTCTAGCCATCAGTTCACTGTTAGTGTTCTGGACTTCTCTCTTAATTGTAATTTTTTCAATTTCACCTTTAACTCTCCAGCCATCAGTTCACTAATTTAGCCTCTTAGGTTTTAATTATTTTTTTGGAAAAAAGGATAGGAATTGGTAAACAATTTGAAATTGGTCATATGAGAATGATCTTTTTTTCTTTTCTTTTTTTTTTGGGTCATTTTCTGTTTGTTTTTTTTAGGGAAGGGGAGGGGGTTTTGGACTTGAGATAATTAATCCAATCCCATATGATAGTACAAACAGAGTTTCATATATATATATATATATGTATATATATTTTGCTTGTAATTTTTGCTTATAATTTTTACTTGTAGGTTTTGACTTGTATGATGCCATGCCATGCCATTGTTTTAATTGATATTAATTTTTGCTTCAATCCAAGTTTCCAATCTATGTGCATGACACTAAATTGACGAAATTAGAAACATGATTTTGGCATTTACGTTGGGAATACTTGATTCAATTGTTGTCTAGATTAGAAGTACAATCATTTATTTAGATGTGTATATCACATTTTGGTTCAATATATAGTAATATAATCGAATCGTTTATTATGCACATATCCATGGCGAGTAAGTATGACAAATAAGGTAGAAAACGAAAAAAAATTGAAGATAGGATATGACTATCCTTATATGGTATTTGACATTCATTTCTTGTCCATAACTCTCCATTAATTTCATGTATAGTGCGATTTTAATTTAAACTTTGATTTACAATTGTCCAGATTATCCAAGAATATGTTTCAATATATCTGTGTTTGTGTGTGTCCCTCTCCTTTTCTCTTTCTCCATTTTTCTTTGTTTCTTATGTCATGTTATTGTTCAGTTATCACTTATGTTCTGAGATTAATTCTATCATACATCTATTGATATTAATGTAATTGCTTATTTTACATATGCTTCACACATGTAATTGTTGAGTTGTTGTGGTAGATGGCAGGCTCTGGTAAAGTTAGAAGTGCAACATCATCTAAAGTTGCTCTACCTACCTAGCAAGCTCCGGCTAGAGTTGCTGCCCCTACTCAACATGCATCATTTAACTTAACTCCATCTGCTCAAAGTGTACCATCTACAAATGCTCTACATATCCAGGCTGCACCATCTACAAATGCAACTGCTACTCAGGCTATACAATCTACAAATGTAATTACTACACAGGCTGCACCATCTATAAATGAAGCTACTACCCAGGCTACACCATCTACAACTAGTTTGCATACCTGTTTTACATAGGTAAGGGGTTAGACTCGAGGAAAGAGCATAGCGCGTCTCATAGCTAAAAATGGTGGCAAAAAACTTCCTGTTTGGGTCCCTACAGATGCCAAGGTGCCAGTAGGGCCTTATGCCACTCTATTTGCAAATGAAGTTAGGTTACAAATAAGGATGGTTGCACCTATCATTGGCATTAGAAAGTGGGATAAGATTGACGAGATTCATAAAGCCCCAATCATTCAAGCAGTTTGGGTACTTGTATTTGTTGTTTTTAAAATAGTTAGATTATCACCATTACTTGCATTTTAATATTAATAAAAGTATTCATATATTTGCAAGATAAATTTGAGATTGTTGATTAAGATGAGGATGAAGAGGTTTGGAAAGCAATCAACAAGAAGTGTAAAGCCCTTTACAAAAGTTGGCGAAACAAGATGAAGACGCATTACTCGAAGTTGGTAGACGTTGGTGTTAACCCTTACACTAAGCCATACAAAGGGGTCAACCATGAGGCTTGGGTATACACGATTAATCATGTATGGCTTAATGGCGATCATCAGGTAAAATTTCATAACTTAAAGAAACATGTTTCAATTTCAATTTAATTTTACTAATCAATTACTTTTGTACGAATTGGCTGAAAAATAAAGGAATAGTTTATCGAAGTTACCATATAATCATACAATGGTCTCTAAGTCATTTCAGGCTGCAATGTATAGAAAGGTGATGCATTTAATATATTTAAAAGTGTGATCAAATTAGGGTACCACGAAGGTTAACCTTGTAGACTTCTACAAAGATTCTCATTGGAGGAAGAGAAAGGCAGATTGGATAGCCCCAATATGTGGTGAATTACATGTAAGTATGCCAATTAATATAGTTACATATTTATGTAATTGAATCAATTTGTTTAAGTTGTTTGCAAATTGATAAAAAGCTTTGAAAAAACGACGTGAAGAGTCTTTGGAGCCTGGGACAGTACCTTTAACTCAAGAGCACCTGTCAATTGAGGTTCTTGGAATGAGTAAATCGGGATATATAAAGGGCTTCAGAGTTGGTCGAAAAGCATCCCCATCCCAATCTTTTGTTTATACACAAGCACATGTTAAGGTAGTTTCGAGCCTACAAAAACAAATAGAGTCATTGAAGAATTTGGCTGAGGTTCATCAAGAACAAATTGCAGCCTGGTAACACAAGAGCAAACTAGAAAGATTGAAATGCAAAACAAAAGGTTTAAAGAAATTGGAAATTTTATGAGAATATAGAAGGATCAGGCGGACATGCAGGTTGATGAAGAGGATTCGTCAGAGGAATTTTATTGACAGCTTGCTCTGTAAGTATACTTTTTAGAATTTAATTTTCAGATCACTAAAAACACTTCCCTTAATATATTTGTTGAAACAAGCTGCTGCTATGATGCTCTTCAGTTGGCTGGTTTGCTTTGTTTGTTGATGTATTGTTCTTCTTAATTGTTATTGGTTGATCCCTCTTCTTGATTGTTGCTGGTTGATTATATTTTTAGAAATTGAAATTTGTGAGTTAGATGAATCCAAGTATTATTCACCTATTATGACACACTACACTAGTATTAGCACTTAATTGCTATGATTTTCATTTGTTTATTGCTTTTGTGGTAAATGGAATGCCATTTGAACTTGAAATCAATTTAGATGCTTACTTGGATATTATGAGTTGTGTATAGATCTTCAATTTCGTCTTCTATTCCGTGGTGCTTTTTTTGTCCATAACTGTAGACTCGACCTTCTTCGCGCGCCCCCCTTTCGGAGAGGCGCGAATTGGTCCTCTACAGTTCGGGCTCCTGTCATGGTCCTGAATCTAATCTCACAAAGTACAATGTGAGACTGATAAACACGAAAGAGTCCAAATTCGGCAAATCGTTTTGGAAAATCGATTTTGAATAAAAAACGCCAAACATGGACTGCTTTGCCAGATTACAGAGTCGCCACCTAAATATTTTATTTTTGAAAAATTTAGGAAACCCTGACTCGTGCCAAAGGCCACGTGTCCGTCATCACCAAAGTTGCCTCGGCTCGGGAACTTGGGTGCAAGTGGGGAAGGTCCTGAAATGAGCACCCCCGCTCGCCCGATCAAAGGGTCGGCCTCTACTAAGTATGATATGTTGTTTTATAAACCTTATGTGTTCTTATCTGGTTATTAATCTAACTTTATTATGTGGCGCACACATACAAGTATAGACTCAATCACAAGAATTGACACAAAACAACTCATGTTTGTTTTTGAAAATGGTTTGAAAGTGCTACTCGCAAGTAGACTAAAGCGCGGATTTGCCACCCTCAAGTGGGCTTAAAACATGATTTTGCCACTTCGGAAAGTGGGCTTAAAACTCACAATCATCGAGTTGTTCCAATTCAGACAATCAAGCCTTCACCCACAGGCATTCATGCAGTTAATCACTTAAGCAAATAGCCTCATGGCAAGTATTCTATCATGGTAACACTCACACTCATGCAAGTATGCTAAAGCGTAAAACTTATAGTGTACTACAAGCCAAAACAAAAGCTAGTTAGAAAAATGCACGATTCCTAACTATGTTAAGATGCCTAATGCAACACATGCAATAATGCAACTAAATAGGCTCGGTTATCTAAGATGGCATATGAATGCAACAATTGATACACGTATTAAAGTAGGTATTGAAATACAATGCAGTTTGAATGATGCGCTGAGCCCGGTGCATGCAATACAAATGAATGATGCAAACATGCAAGCATAAGGTATGCTAATTGAAAAATGCCCTAAAACTAACCATCGAAAGCGGTTAAATAAAAGGGAGAAAGACGTTGGGTTGGAAGACATGCACACACACATGCACGCTTATTACAACATTATACTCTCACGAAGGAGGGTTCGAATAAATAAGATAAGCTAAGCTAACTAATCTAATTAAACTAATCTAATTAAGCCAATTAGACTAATTATTACAAAACAAATTGAATAACTAGTAAACTACTTACTAATTATTATAACACTTAACTAATTAGTAAAATAATTAATTAAATTACAAATCCAATGCTAACTAACAAGTAAAGCATAAAATTATACTACTTCAGCTCTGCTTCAGAAAGTTGAACATGCATGCATTCGGTTTCTCACCCCGAAAAGCCCACTGGTTTGCTCTTGAGAGGCTCTATTTGCAGGGTTACTCCAAGAACTTTCTGCTCTGCCTTACCAATTCCATGCTGAGGAATGCACCAGTGGCCTGCCGGCCATGGGGACTTGCTGCTGGCCAAGATTGGGCTCTGCCAGCCAAGGATGAAGCCTTGCCGGCCACTGATGAGACAGTGCCGGCCACTGGTGTGCTGCATCACCATTCTGCAACAGAGCTCAAACAGAGAAAAATGAAGGGTCTCCCAAGGGTATATCTGTACTGTGCCACTTCTTATCATCTTAAAACGTCAAAGGAGTTGCACCATTGGATCCAAAACCATCAATCAAGCATTTTGAATGCATGATGGCCAAAGATCCAACTTGTACACATTCAATAAATGCACAAACACAAGACTCTAGACCACAACCTTATCATGCATGATCAAGGGCAATGGAGACAAAAGAGATTGGCTTATTTTCATCACTTTGAGTATGAAATGGACCAATCTACCTTGTGTTCAATATAACGTCCGATTGAACACAATGCAATGCAAACAACATGCTTATCTTGGCCATGTTTTACTTGATTCAATTCTTGTTTACACATTTTAAGTTACCAAACCATTCTTTAATTGATTTGTCCGATGTGAAAGTCCTCTAATGAGAGAGGGGTCAACCAAAAGATGACTTAAGACATGAGAGAGACCATGCCTTTGACTAGGAGAAACCCTCAAAAGAGGGTTAAAGCCATTTAAGCACAAGCCTCAATCTTAAGTTGAAACACAACTTTAAGACTAACCAACCCTTAAAACAAATAGAAAAAGGAAGAAATAAGAGAGGTGGTAGAATTTCAGTACTGAAATGGCATGAAACACAAGATTATAACATGCAAACAACTCATGTACAACATGTTAGAGACTTAAGCATTAAAACTAGTGAAAAGCTTTACACTAGAACCATGCAACATCAAGCTCAAATGGCCAAACCAGCTCTGGCCAAACCTCAAACATGCCAAAACAGAGGCTAAAATGTGCTGAGATGGTAGCATAAAAAGCAAGAAAATCGTGTTCATGTATTGGCTCACAAACAAGGCACAAAACACAACTCTCAAAAGTAATGAAAGAGTAGAATATGTGAGAGTGTGACTAAGCTATAAGCACTGAAATCACATGTTAAATGATGCCAAAACATGCAATCATCACATTCACAACATGTTAGAGGCCTTAGAACTCAAAGCTAGTAAGGGCCTTTGCACTACAACCATGCATAACAAGTCTCATATGACCATGACCACTCAAAACAGAGTTAAAGCATGCTAAATCAGTGGCAAAAACATGCTTGAATCAAACTAACACAAGCTAGAATGATAGGCTAAATCATCAAGTATGCTAGGCTAGTAAGCATGATTGCACTACAAGTACAAAAAGCAAGCAACAAGTGACCCAACCAGCTAAAAACAGAGTTGAAGCATGTCAAAAAAAAGCCAAAAACATGCTTGAACTAAGCTACAAAAGGGTAGAAAAGCATGCTCAACTATTAGGCCATCTATACATACAAACAAGATACAAGGAGGGGAGGCCACCCCCTTCTATTTTGGACCTCAAAACCAAGTTTCTACCACTGAAAAACCTCTAAGTTTTAGTGGTAGAAAGGCCAAACAAAGGGTGTTTCAAAAGCTTAGAAAGATGGCTCAAGAGGCTTTACAAGCCAAAGAACTAAGGGAGGAAACCACACCCCTAACCATACAAGGCTTAAACCATCATTTTAAGACCTTAAAAATAGAACTTTTTAGAGGCTAAAACCAGCTTCAAAGTAGCATACAAAGGTGGCCAAGCAATGAACTAAAACAAAGCTTAAAAGGAGTAAGTCCTTACCCTTGAAGCACAACAACAAATCAGCAAGAGTTCCAAGTTAAAACCACTCTAAGATGCTCAAACAAGGCCTCCAAGAACCTCAGCTCCAAGGTGAAGGTGTTTGGCTAAGGGTGCTAGTGCAAATGTGTAGAGAAAACCCACTTTCAAGCACAAAATATAGAGAGAGAGGATTCTAGAGTGAGAGAGAGAGATATAGCTCAGCCAAAATTTTTGTAACCCCTTGCATACATATAGATGAGCTCTATATATAGAAGATACAAAGGCCTCTTGTAAAGATCCAACCATCCACTTCAAGCAGATGGGCTTATCTGTCCAAACAACTGTCAAAATATCTACAAAAATATCTACTGATGCACTAGTGGCCAGCAGGGCCTCATTGATGGCCGGTAGGGGAAAGCCCATGGCCGACAGCCCTCAATGATGGCCGACAGGCCATCAAGAACATCACTATGCAAAGACCAACACATGGTCCAAATAAGAGACAGAATAGAAATAGGGTTTGGAAAGATCAAACCTGGAGCATTCTGCCGTGGAATTCAAGTGCTCGATGAGCAATCAAACTTGTCGCTGGATGCACCTGCAAGAACATCCAAATCTTGAGGATGGTAAAAAATGGGGTCTCTACAGTTGCCCCTTTTTGACAGAACTCGAAAGTCATGAAATGACGGGAATGAATGTCAAAGCCCAAAGACGACCATTTTTGATGAGGCCGCAAGACTTAGACAGACATTCAAGATAACAATATAGATGCGCCCGCAGGCTGGGGCAAAATGCAAATGATATGCATGATGCCGAACATAACTTATGATCATGCAATGAGGGCTAGATCAAAACATCTAGATGCAAAGGTCATGCAAAAAAATGCTACAACAAACTCGTACATAAGCAAACTAACACGAACCAAACTACATTTCATGCAGAAAGGATATAAGAAAATTATGCAATCTTAACTGCGCCTCACGCAGAAAAGGTAAAGAGCAACAACCGTCGGGTGCACCCGAGACGGCAAATAAGATCCCAACGTGTGGCACACGCGAGGAAGCAGTGAGAACAAGTGAAACACATCCAACTGTTATGCAATCAACAAAGAGTGGTATAAGAATCAGAATCCATCCAGATGCATTTAACCAAAGCATCCTAACGTGCCACACACAAGAGGTAAAAGGGAGCGGTGCAAACACCGGAGGG
>NW_021027752.1:84712-129320 GCF_004153795.1 Camellia sinensis
CAACATAATGGTACATCTCATAGAACATATCACATATTGTCTTCCGACTAGAGTAATCAGTTCCGGATACCAATTAAACACATATCACCACAATGAAGTGGCAAACAAGATCTCGTAATCACATATATGTCATGGACCTGCATTAACATGCCGTCTCTCATGACTTGGGACTATCTATGGATGCCATAATATATTTCAAACATAGGACATTCGTTCACGTAAACAAATATCATTTTAGAAATCATAACTTATCAAATCACATTTGGAACATAATTCATATAAACATATTTTTACAATAACATTACTCACAGTGGGCTTCCAGAAACAGTTGGTCAATCTTCAAGTCTTGACCTACAAACACAAATGTACATAGCACAAAACATGTCTCATTATTACTCATTCATATGGCCATATAAGGCTTAGCTTTCTTGCCTTAACTTCTTATTCATTCCATGCCACATAACTTGTTCATATTGCCCATATACTCGGATTCGATACATATTTTCTAATTCACTTACGTATAATGTTTCTTAGCTTATTAATCCTTAAATGCTCATAAATCATGCCTAAGAATGCCCGAAAAGAGATGAGAGCGAAGATATGTATTTAAAATATCTTTTGGAAACATGCTAAAAATAAGTTGTTAGCTAGAGCCAACTTTTCGTGGCTAGAGCCAACTGAAGGCAAAAACTGAGCTCCCTTGAGCCACCACTTCTTCACTTGAGCCAGCTTTTGCAGAGTTCAAAATACTGGGAGCTTGTAATGTTGGCTCGAGCCACCACTTCTTCGCTTGAGCCACCACTACTACAGGAATTTTTAAATACAACTTGGATCCAACAACAGTATTATACATAATAAAATCATATGGTATACCCAACACACACTACAAGAATTAACACTTTTGCCGACCAAAAAATTGGTCGCTAAAAGTCCATTTTTAGTCAGCAAAAGTTATCCGCGACCAATTTTTTTGGTCGCTACTTTGGTCGCCAATTGAGGGTCAGCAAAAGTAATTCGCGACCAAAATTTTTGTTGGTCGGGAAAAGTTAGATTTGCCGACTAAATTTTTAATCGCTAAATATATCATTACTGCGACTAATCCATTTTGTCGCCAAAACACTTTGGTTGCGAAAAGTGGTATTTTCCCGACCAAATATCTTAGTTGCCAATTGTCACATTCCACGACCAAACAAATTAGTCGCCAAAAGTCGAGGAATCGCCGACTAACAATTTAGTCGCCAAAAGGTAAGGAATTGCCGACCAATGATTTTAGTCGCAAAAGTGTAGAATTTGCCGACCAATTTTTCAGTCACCAAATCTTTTTTCTTTTTTTTTTTTTTTATATTTTGTTATTACTCATTCATATGGCCATACAAGGCTTAGCTTTCTTGCTTTAACTTCTTATTCATTCCATGCCACATAACTTGTTCATATTGCCCATATACTCGGATTCGATACATATTTCTAATTCACTTACGTATAATGTTTCTTAGCTTATTAATCCTTAATGACTCATAAATCATGCCTAAGAATGCTTGAAAAGAGATGGGAGCGAAGATATGTACTTAAAATATCTTTTGGAAACATGCTAAAAATAAGTTGTTAGCTAGAGCCAACTTTTCGTGGCTAGAGCCAGCTGAAGGCAAAAACTGAGCTCCCTTGAGCCACCACTTCTTCACTTGAGCCAGCTTTTGCAGAGTTCAAAATACTGGGAGCTTGTAATGTTGGCTCGAGCCACCACTTCTTCGCTCGAGCCACCACTACTACAGGAATTTTTAAATACAACTTGGATCCAACAACAGTATTATACATAATAAAATCATATGGTATACCCAACACACACTACAAGAATTAACACTTTTGCCGACCAAAAAATTGATCGCTAAAAGTCCATTTTTAGTCAGCAAAAGTTATCCGCGACCAATTTTTTTGGTCGCTACTTTGGTCGCCAATTGAGGGTCAGCAAAAGTAATTCGCGACCAAAATTTTTGTTGGTCGGGAAAAGTTAGATTTGCCGACTAAATTTTTAGTTGCTAAATATATCATTACTACGACTAATCCATTTTGTCGCCAAAACACTTTGGTTGCGAAAAGTGATATTTTCCTGACCAAATATCTTAGTTGCCAATTGTCACATTCCACGACCAAACAAATTAGTCGCCAAAAGTCGAGGAATCGCCGACTAACAATTTAGTCGCCAAAAGGTAAGGAATTGCCGACCAATGATTTTAGTCGCAAAAGTGTAGAATTTGCCGACCAATTTTTTAGTCGCCAAATCTTTTTTCTTTTTTTTTTATTTTCTTTTTTTATTTTTTTTTAGAACAATCAATTTTTGTTTATAACACATTCAATCTAATATCGAACAAAATTCATTCAACCCAACCACAATTGAGGAACAATAACATTTAAAAAAGAAAAAGCTTAGAAACAATAATTAACAAATTTCCTTTCTTGCAACTTCACTAAATCATCAAACAATAATTGAATTCCATTTAAAATAAAGATGAGTCATATTCAATTTCCAATTTTGCAACTCAATACAAAAAAATAAAAATAAAAATTGCTAAACAAAGCATTACACTTCATCAAGCACTGTCACAAGAATTATAAATTCCAAATGCCACTTCCTCAATGCACTATCACAGCACCAACCAACCTATTATCAAAGATGAACACAGCAAAAATATAGTATAAACAAATTTTGCAGGCATATAGAGAAAATAATACTTGATCAAAAAATTCAACATGAAGACATAAATTGATTCACAATCAAGAGAACTGAAAAATTCATCAGGTAAAAAGAAAAAGAAAAAGAAAAAGAAAAAGAAAAAGAAAAAGAAAAAGAAAAAGAAAAAGAAAAAGAAAAAGAAAAAGAAAAAGAAAAAGAAAAAGAAAAAGAAAAAGAAAAAGAAAAAGAAAAAGAAAAAGAAAAAGAAAAAGAAAAAGAAAAAGAAAAAGAAAAAGAAAAAGAAAAAGAAAATGATTCCTTAAAAAGACAAGGTCCAAAGACCACAAGTTGAACAAATTTGGGATATAATGTAGAAACAAATTAGTCACTAATTCGACATATCCCAAACATCAAATGCAGCCTAAATAGTCACTAATTCCTCGGTCTTGCACACTTTTCATTGAAGAAGTCTACCACTAGACTAGGGACTGTATTCCCTATTTTTTTACCTGCACAGCTTTCTCATGTAAGAAACAAATCTCTGAATTTGAGATCTGGAAACTTCTCATACCATATGCATATCCCTGGCTGCAAAAATAAAGAGGTCCACTTGGATCACATATGACTGCATAAAGCTTTCTGTATAAGCATAGAACAAATAATCTTAATTCAAAGTATAGAGGGTGTGGATGGAAAAAATAACTAAAAAATGACCAAAAAGAAATCATGGTTCATACATAACATAGTGTGAAACAATACTTGAGCAATCGAAGTGAAGTGAATTTGCTAAATTGAATTCTTGATGACATTTAAATGTAAAATACTCATTGTTTTTGACATTTAAATGAATTTTTTCAATACTTAGTGTCTAATGTAAACCTTGAGTAATGAAGCAGACAATAAAAGAAGTTTAATAAAATGGAAGCCAAGAATAGATCCCATTTACACAGTGCACATACCACAACAGAAAAATATTTATTTATTTTCTTTGAACATTTTACAATAGGTAGGTAGTTCTGTTTTGGATTCTTCTTGAGGTGACCCTTAAGACAGCCCCAAAGGGCCCAAAATGATCTGAAACACCACTTGCCATTGGGAAGCAAAAGACAGAATGGGGAATAGGTTTTACATTGGGCTTGTTTGGTGCACCTTTATCAAGTTAAAATTAATAATAAAAAGATAGAAGTAAAAATATGTTTCTCCTAACTTTTAAAAAATAATTTTTTTCAACTTATTTAAATTATTTTTACTTTGTAAGATATAAGAAAAGAAGAATATATATCAAACACTTTAATGCAAATTTTTAAAATTTTAATATATATATATATATATATAAGCAACTCTATAAGCTACCAAACAGGACCACTCTACTTCACAGAGATGTGCATACCACACCACTCATCAAATCTGGCTTAGGTTGACTAAAAACAAATCTAGTATAGTCATGATTTTAGGTTCCAAAATGAGTTCTCACCAACTTGTTAGTGACTGTGGGGATTAGCATTGCTAGCTTGTAGAGACATACTGATGACCCACATGTTAAAAGCATACAAAGCCATCATTAAAGGCACAAACCCAATGAAGAAAACAAAAACAAAAAACAAAACAAAAAAAAAGATCATAATCAGAACTCACAACACTGGTTTTTTTTTTTTGGTTAGATTAAAAGCCTGTGGCTTGTTGAGGAAAGTATTGTATATAGTAAGGCTTCTCTCTTTAATCTTTGCTAGCTTGTGGAGACATACCGATGACCCACATGTTAAAAGCATACAAAGCCATCATTAAAGGCACATACCCAATGAAGAAAACAAAAACAAGAAAACAAAAAAAAAAGAGAGATCATAATCAGAACTCACAACACTGGGTTTTTTTTTTTTTTTGTTTGGTTAGATTAAAAGCCTGTAGCTTGTTGAAGAAAGTATTGTATATAGTAAGGCTTCTCTCTTTAATCTCCTGATAAAATACAAGAGTTCTAGTCAACTAACTAGCTCCAATTGATTACATACTTTTGCATCGCCAATATAATTTGTATATCTAATATGAATAATATTGGGCAAATATATCAGATATAATAAAGCTGTATATCTAATATGAATAATATTGAGAAAATATATCAGATATAATAAAGCTATATATCTAATATGAATAATATTGGGCAAATATATCAGATATAATAAAACAAACTACATGTCATATATGATTTTTATATCTATAATTGGATATGATGTGCTTAGAGTGAAACAAGAACTGAATAATTAGCTTAATTGAGCTATTGGGTCTTCTGGGAACCTTTTTATTTTTTTATTTTTTTAAGCTTACATGTTCTTTGGTCTATTCTATTTTTAGACTTTATTTTGCTTGAGCTGGGGGTCTGACAAGAGAAATATAGCATCAATAGGTGCTTGACAAGTCTCACCTGTAGTTGTAAAAAGTTTTGATGTCATTGCATTAAAGCTTCTGAATTTGATCAAGGTGTTGTCTTCTCTGGGCTACAGTCTTCCATAAAATCTTGCTGGGGAGAAACTGATTCCTGGTGTATTATTATCAGGTTTAGTTTTTCTGATATCGATATATTTTGGTATATCAGTTAAAATTGCACTGCCTATTTGGCACTATGTTAGTGGTCCTAATAAGAAAGAAGAGACAAAGTTCAATTTGTAGCAGAAATTTATATGCACCAATACCTAGTTAATTTTAAGCAACTAACAAAATCTAGAGAGTAAGATTTGAAGCAATCCCTTCAAGCATCCACTCATTAGGGCTTTGAAAATTAGGGATAACAAATAAATTGGTTTTAAAAATTAGGAAAAACAGAGAAAAAAATAGAAATTGAGCGAGAGAAAGGGAGGACCGAGGACCCATAACTAAAATTGGGTTTTTGGAGATAGGCGAACTACTGGTACCTGGAAAATGATGATGGCAGTGCTGGTAGGTGCAAAAATGGAGAGAAGGAAAAATAAACATAGATGAACAGAAACATTGAGAGGGAGAGGGAGAGGGAGAATGGGAAAGTGAGAGAGAAGAAAAATGGATAATATGCGGCATAATTAGGAGCAAAATCCTTTTTTTTATCCCTGCCGTAAAGCAAAAAAGAGTTTCTATATGAAATGCACTTAGATATCACAGACAATGTGAAATGCACTTAGATATCACTGTCACAACCCAAACCCGCCCCTATGGGTTTAGCACCGTAACCGGCCAGTAATCCAAGATTACCGAAGGCCTGCTTAACAGTAGAACAGTAATACAGAGTACAGGAGCTGGCGGAAGCCAAAACAGTAATTAAAAGATGTCCAATGAGCTGTGACAGTCTGTGTGCAAAAAGACTTTTTAAAGCATATTCACATTCGAAGCAAAACAGTATGTACATACATCATATACAGATATTCAGGTTAGGGACCAAATCCCCACCATAACAGTACAGTACAGGCACACATATCATTCAGTCTATAAAGTGTTACAAAACCAGATACAAAGGGGGAAAACTAAAACACCCCAAAAAAGCCCTAGCTTGAAGGACTTGGAACCTCGCAGTGAGGCACGTTGGTTGGCTTGACAAAAAAGGAGTTTAAACCCCACGTCCCTAGCTTCGATCCGGTGCCTGGACACCTACATATATATATATATATATATATAAAGCCCAATGAATAACATATGCGTAAAGAGGTTAAGAATGAATGTTCTTTCAGTATTGAAAACAGTCATTTATCAGTATATCAGTCATTCAGTTTATGGCTCATAATTCATGCCATAACAGTAATTCAGAAACTATAATGGTCATATGTGGTACATCCAATAGCAAAATAGTACAGTAGGTCTTAACAGACCGAGCAGTCAATGATGGCCATTATATCAGTAAACAGTAGTGGTTCCAAACATGGGAACCGACAGAGATCTCTGTAACAGTAGCAGTAACAGTTCAGTAACAGTAAATTGCTATAGATGCCACGAATACAGTTCACAAATAGGACAAATATTCATTCAGCAAACAGTGTCATTTCATAAAGCAGTACAGCCATTTGTTCAGAAAATAATCTCAACTGAACATATCTTTACAACATTGTTACTCACAGAGTTCTGGGTTACACATAAGTTAGTACGCGTCCTCGGATGCCAACCCTACACAGTTACAGAACGAACACACACTAAGCTACACAGTTGGGAAATAATAACTTAATCCCTAATTTGCCTCGGTGTGGTTCTACATCAATATCCTCATTAAGATGTCTTAAACTAGGCCTAGGAGTGCCTAGGATGGAATGAGGATGCAAAGATGCACTTTAAAACACTTTTCAAAATTTTCAGAAAACAGGGGCCTCGCTCAAGAGTGGCTTTCTATGCTCGAGCGGACATGCAGACAAATGAGCTTCGCTCGAGCGTGACTTCCGCCGCTCGAGCGGACTGTAAGCTACAGTAAAAGTACTGGATGCACAAAAATCACGCTCGACGGGCGCTCGATCCACGCTCGAGCATGAGACACAAGTCTTCGCTCGAGCGTGAACTCTCTCGCTCGAGCGGATTGTAAACGCATGCAAAGTACTGGATACACGAATTTCACGCTTGAGCGCCACTTTCTTCGCTCGAGCGGACTTCATGTATTCAGAGTGTACGCTTCAGCGTGGAGTTCCTCGCTCGAGCTTGGGTCCAAAATCTGGAAATTCCAGATTTGAACCTCAAGCTCAAAACTCAACTTTAAAGCAAAACTCAACCTCTTAGGCCCATTTTCTGGAAAAACACTTTAAACCTATAATATAACATGTTTTGAAGATCAATTTATAAAATCAAAGCCCAAGGGTGAGTCAATTAAACACCATTTTCAAATAAAACTTCAAGAACATGAAGAACAATGCAAATGCAAGAATTTAATCAACTTCAAAGCTTCCAAAGCATGATCAAATGAGTTAATTCACTCCCAAACATGATGAATTCATGGACTATAACCCAAATACGAACATGCATGCAATAATTTCCATGAGAACAACCTCAAACTTCAAGATACACACATGCATGCATGATATAAGTTTCAATTCAACAATCATAAACCAATTTATGACCTTAGGCTCCTATCTACCATGAATCATGCAAGAACCAACTTAACTCACAATTAAAAGGATGAAATCCTTACCTAGGTTCCTCAATTACAAGAATGGAAGCTCAAATATACAATCACACTTCAAAATCTCCAAGTCTCCAAGCTAAATGCCTAGATGAACTCAATTTCTCCTATCTCTCTCTCTCTCTAGTCGGTTGTGTATGAGGAAATGGCCGAGGAAATGTGATATGAATCAAGTCTCAAAGTGTTGTAGAGATAGGCCACTAACATGGCATTTTGGTAAATAAGTATAACTTATGTGATTTAACACTATTTAATCCAATTTAATCATACCAAATCACATTTCAATTAAATATACCATAAAATTACATAAATTCCAATTAGCATAAAACACTAATCAATTTCAGATTCGGCCGCCGATAAGACCTTTAATTTGCAATTTAAAACATAAAACACGAACAGATAATTTAACAGTCAAACAGATAGAAATGCATTTAACTAACACACTCAATCAATCAGTTCAGATTTTCAATCAATCAGTCAGTTAACATGCTTAATCATAGATTAGCACTAATCAGTGGTGTTATCAGTAAACAGGAGCGAGGGTTGTCACAGTCTCCCCTCCTTATAAAGAGTTTAGTCCTCCAAACTTGAGTTACCTTCATTCTGGAAGAAAACAGGATTTAGTGGGAACAATTCAGGATATCTCTTCATCATATCATCTTCCCTCTCCCAAGTGGCATACACGTGGTTTTGCTAGTCAACTTTCACTAACGGAATTTCTTTGTTCCTTAACTTCTTGATCCGTCGGTTTACAATCTGAATAGGCCGTTCTTCATAGGTGTAGTCATCACTTAGCACTACACGGGTAGGCTCAATCACATGGAAGGGATCCCGAAGGTATTCCCTCAACATTGAAATGTGGAACACGTTATGCATATGCTCCATTTCAGGAGGAAGCGCTACTTGGTACGCCACCAGATTGATTTTCTCAATAATCTCATACGGTCTAACATATCTCGGCGCTAGCTTACCCTTGACTCCAAAATGAGTCTGGCCCTTCATCAGTGTCACTTTTACAAAAACATGATCACCTACTTCATACTCTCTGTCTCGCCTTCGGACATCCGCATAACTTTTCTGTCGACTTTGTGCAGTTTTCAATCTCTGTTGAATCAGTTTCACCTTTTCAGTAGTTTCATGTACAATCTCAGGCCCAAGCAAAGGCCCATCTCCAACTTCTGCCCAGCAGATAGGAGATCGACATTTCCTGCCATATAAAGCCTCGAAAGGCGCCATACCAATGCTTGAATGAAAACTGTTGTTGTAGGCGAATTCAGCTAAAGGTAGATGGCTTTCCCAATTTCCTTGGAAATCAAGAACACACATTCTCAATAAATCCTCCAGAGTCTGGATGGTTCTTTCTGACTGGCCATCTGTCTGAGGATGGTAGACACTACTTAGTCTCAGTTCAGTACCCAATTGTAGACACTCCATTTTTGACCGTCCTCAAGACTTGGACGTCACCGCTTGAACACTCGGTGATCATCCTTGTTTGTGTTTGTCTTGAGTTCCCGGAGGTCTCGGCTACGCGCCTTGCCTCAAGATCTCTCGACTCGACTGTTTTGTGTTTGGTTTTGCACCAAACACTTGTGTTTTTGCTTTGAAGGGAAGGAAATGGCTTGTTGGCCATCCTCACACTCCACCGGCCATGGCTTGAGGCCACCGGCTGTGTTTTGTTGCCATCGGCCAAATATTTGGCCGACCGGAACTCTAGATGGTCGACCGGCCATCAATTTTGGTCAAATTGCATTTTTGGCTGGCCGACCACTGTTCATCTGCTCTTGCAGATATTTTTATGCCAACTGTGCTAGCTGGTATACACTTTGCTCCCCTCCATACACGTGTATGGAGGGATCTCCCTCTTGACTAGCTTGTTTGGAAAGCTTTACAAGAGGGATTGTCTATAAGAGGGAGCCTCCTCTCCCTCTATTAGGGTTATAAAAATTTTCAAAAGAGCTCTGAGATTAGGGTTTGAGTTTGTATCTATTCCACCTCTATATATCTCTCTCTTTTTGCCTTGTGTGTGTGTTTAGTCTTACTATTGCCCACAAACACCTAGTCCTACACCTTCTCTTGGTTGCTGAGGGACCAGAAGGCTGTTCTTGGTGTTTTTGGGTGGTTTTGAGCTTGAAGAAGCTGCTGGAGCATCATTCTTAAAGAGGGCCAACAAGGGTGAGTGTTCTTGCCCTTTATTCCCCATTTTTGCATAGCTTTTTTGACTATCTTGCAACTATTTTTAGGCTTTGCATATAGCATATAAAAGTTCTGTTTTTACTTGCTTAAAATAGTTGTTTAAGAGTGTTTTGAGCTTCGGGGTTGTTTGACCCCTCTTAGGGCTTGCTTGGCCCCATTTTGTGCCATTTTGGTTGAGCTCCGGGACCACCTTGTTTGGGCCACCTCACCACTGAAATCTTGAGGGATTTCAGTGGTGAGGATGGTGCCTTAAGGTCCTAAGAAGGAGAGGGCCACCCCCTCTCCTTGTTGTCTTCAATAATGGCCATTTAAGCCTCATTAGTGAGCACCTTGTTTAAGTGTATGTTGGCCATGCATTAACTATTTTTTTATGCTTATTATGCCATAATATATCACTGTTTTTACTTGGTTTAGACACACCATGCTTGCTTAGCATACATGTCTTGTAATGCCATGAATTGCCTTAACATGCCTTGTGCTTTGAGCCTTGTTTCTAGCATGTTTTTGGTTTAGCTTTGTGAAACTTTTATGCTTGTTTTAGCATGCTAAATGTCTTTTTTTGGTCATTTGGGTTGTCCATGCTTTGCTTTGTATAGCTACCATGTAACCTCTCTTGTATGCCTTAAGCATTGACCCCTCTAGCATGCCATCCTTGCATCATTTCAGTGGTTTGGAACCACTTGTCATGTCATTTCAGTCTTCATGGTATGCTCGTATGCTTGCATCTGATGCCCCTTTCATGCTTTAAAAGGTTGGTGTTTCTTGCTCCATGTTTGTGCCATTGTGTATGCCTCTAGGATTAGATCATTTAGATGCCATCTAAGTGGTTTTTGGGGCCTACTTTTGCATTATTTAGGACTATTTTAGTTCATTTTGGTCATTTGCTTCATATGTCATATGGCCATGGTTTAAGTCCTTGGGCTTGGTGGCATGCCTAGCTTGCATTGTAGATTGGTTTGGCACCTTCTCTAACATGATTTTCAGATCTTATAATGCATGCCATTTGTCCATGTTTGCATCCTCTTAAGTGTGCTTGAGAGTTGTTTTTATATGCCTAAGTGTTAGTCCTTGTGTGCACGCATGTTTGCATGTCATTTTGCCTTCATTCTTGAGCATGTTGGCTACTGTTTTGGGCTTGGTATAGAGCTGCCTAAATTAGTTTAAGTCCATAGTTCGCATGTTGCTGCATGCTCATCTTGTGTGTTGTTGCATACTTGTGTGTTGTCACATGTTTAGGTTGTTTAACATGTTTGCTCCATGTGTTGTGGCATGATTGAATGAAGTCACATGCTTGCTTGCATGCTTGAACATCCCCATTGTATTGGGCATACTTATTGGTTAGCATGATTGTCACATGCCTTGAATGCTTGTTCGCATTGTTCATGTTACATACTAGCTCATATGTCTAGGTTGCATTGCATTGACATGCATGCTTAGCCTCTTGAATTGAGTATGATAGAGGTTGAGCTCCTTGCTTGTTTATGTGCATTTCATTTGAAATCAAAGTGCATAACTTGGTTTCTTGGGCCATCACACATCGAAATGTGCAATTGGTGGTTCGAGAACCGAGAACCATGTCCCTTTGAGTCATAAACATGATAAGGGATGTGTTGGTGCACACATTTGCTTGGAATGCATTGCCATGCCTTATTTTGCCCTCTGCTGCTGTCAAAACAGGATTCTGCAGGAAGATTTGGCCGGCCGACCATCTTTAGTGCCGACCGACCAACAATTGGTGGCCGATAGCTTAACCAGTGGCCGGTAATCATTTACTTTGGCCGGTGACCATTTCCCTTGGCCGGTGGTATCCCATAGGGTTCATAGAGTGCACCTTGGGAATTTTCCAATGATCAGAGAAGGAAAACAGTGTGGACAGAGGCAACCTGTGCATGGCAGTGGACTTCCGAGTGGAGCCGAGCACGCATTGCATTGGGCCCTCTTCCTGAGGCTGTTTACTATTTTATTAGATTAGTCAATTTGCTTAACTAGTTTAATTGGTCTGTAATATTTAATTAGCTTGTAGGTTAGTTAAATCTGTATTATTCTTTCGGTCCCTCCGAGCGAGGGCAAATTTGTAATAAGTGTGGGTGCGTGTGTGCATGTCTTCCAACCCCCACTTCTTTCTCCCTTTTACTGACCTGCTTTGATGGTTAGTACTAGAACATATTTAATTTAGCATCCTTATGCTATGCATGCGTGCATCATTCATCAGTATTGCATGCATCAGGCTCGACGCATCATACTAACTGCATAGTATTTCAAATCTAAACTTGAATATGTGAATCAAATGGTTTCATTTCACATGCCATCCTAGGATTAGCCGAGCCTATCCTAATTGCATTCTGTATGCGTTGCATTAGGCACTTAACATGGACTTGGATCATACATTGATTGCTAACGAGTTCTTTGTTTTGGCTTGGAGTACACTGTAAGTATTTTGTGCTTTAGCATCTCGCACGAGTGTGAATGTTAACATGACAACATGCTTACCATGTGGCTAGATGCTTATGTGATATGAACTGCCTGAATGCCTGTGGGTGAAGGTTGGATTGCTTGAGTTGGAACAACTCATCAAAATCTGTGTTTTAGCCTACTCGCGAGTAGCAAATTTCAAAACATTTTCCAAACAAACGGATATGCGATACTTTGTTCCAAATTAGGCGATCTAGTATATACTTGTTTTACTGTGCGCATCACATAGTAATTCTAGCTAATTAAATCGGAATAAGAACACATAATGTTTTCAAAACAAGATATCATGATTAGTAGAGGCCGATCTTCGGATTGGGCGAGAAGGGATGCTCATAGCTGACCTTCCTCAATCGTACCCAAGTTCTCGAGCCGAGGCAACTCTGGTGATGACGGGCTCGTGGCCTTAGGAAAACGAGTCAGGATTTCCTAAATTCTCCTAAAATAAAATATTTAGGTGGCGACTCTGTATCTGGCAAAGCAGTCCATGTTTGGCACTTCTTTACAAAAATCTATTTTTCAAAACGATTTGCCGGATTTGGACTCTTTGGTTCAGATTAAGAACTGTGACAATTAGAGTTCGAACTGTAGTGAGCCTAAAGGCGAACAGAACGGGACTCATCCTCCCGGGGCGTTCGAGGACGTCTACAGTTTCTGGCGACTCCGCTGGGGATTTTGAGAACTTGACTCGAACTCATGATATCTTGTTTTGATTACACTTATGTGACTCTTTGCATTGCATGTGCATTGATGCTCCTAGGACACCGTGTTTGCCATCTGCTATTCCTGAACGGTTTGTCGGAGGCTTGCTTTGTCAAAGCATGCCATAAGGCTGACCGGTTGCGGGCTCTGCCAGTATGGGAACACAAACCCCAGTTTTACCGTGGCACCCTTTTGACCATTCGACCTAGTGCATATTCGGAATCTGCAGTGACCATTCCAAACTAGGACAGGTTGCTTACCCGATTATAGGTTGTTTGAAACCGCTGCATGCATAGTGAAACCCTAGCTCCTGACAAAATAGGACAGGAAAACCCTACCCCAGCATAGGGGTGTTTTGGTTCTCATTTACTTGCTATGTGCTTTTAGAGTATATCTCTACAGGGAATGTGCATATCAGTTTGCAAGTTTGAGTACCAAGCGTGAGGGCATCAGTATTAGTGTTTTGGGGAATCAGTTATATCTGCGGGTATCAGACCCAGTTTTGGGACTGCAATTTTGGGAAACAGTGATCAGTAGTAGAGTACAGTCATGTCTGTTCCGTCTGGGCTGAACTACTGCTTGTTTTCCCTTTCAGTTCAGAGATTTGGGTTCAGTGACTTGGTGTTCTCCTTCGCTAAGGCAAGACAGATATCTGATCCGTTAGTCACCGTTCAATTCAGCGGACTTATGATGACCCAAAGTTTAGAGAAAATTGTGGTTATGGCAGCCGCGTTAGACCAAGGGATCATCTTGCAGGATGAGACCAATGTTGATGTATCGTATCTGCCCAGGTCGCTTGCTGCACACCCGATCTGGACCCCCCAGTTGTATCAGGCTCGTGAGCCCACCACGTTTGAGTTAATGGGAATGATCGGCGACCTCCAGAGATCCGTGGCCGATCTGGCCTATGGAATGTCGGCTTCACCACCTGCTGCACCGTATGCCAGGGATTTCATACCACAGGAGCCCCCACTACTGGGGTGGATTGTGATCGAGCTCAGCCAACCAGAGGTTGCCTCCAGCTACAGCAACGACGTGTCAACAACAACTAGGTTTTGCTCTGATGTAGTAACCCAAACCCTTGATCAGGCTGAGGCTAGAGGTAAGAACAAAGTGGGAACAGATGCTGATCCCATTGGACAACTGCTGTGGGCAGTCGAGGCTTTGAAAGCCGGGGGAATGAATAAGCAGCAAGTGTTCACAGTCATGACTAAAGCTGTGGATGATGCTTTCCTCACTCCAACCGAAGGCAGTTCAAGCCAGGCGGAAAATCAAGATAGGCCCCGTTATGCCAAGACAGTTCCTTTCATTCTCAACCCTGCACCAGGAAAAGATCAGAAAGCCAAGGCAGTGCATGCCGACCCTTTCGCCAGTGCGTCTAGCAAGAACCCTCAGACTTCGAAGTACCTGCCTCGAGGGCACCGAGTCTTTCACGCCCTCTACATGCCTTTGTCTAGGGCATTTCAAATTTTGGCTAAAAAGGGGCATCTTAAACCCCTCAAGCCTCGGCCTCTCCCGAAGAATCTCCCTCTCTCACATGATGCTACCTTGTACTGCGCGTACCACCAACAGTCCGGTCATAGCACCGATGGTTGTTTCCGCCTTCGTTATGAAGTGCAAGATTTGATCGACAATGAGGTCATCCTCCCACCTACCTCAGCAAAGTCAGTCATTACTGAGCTATTGGACTTCGAGGATACTGCAAGTTTGTGATTAGAGGTTGGACCACCTGCGGGCGACGCTCGGTGCATTTCGGATGTGGCGTCTGACATGCACTTTTGAGCATCTGCGAATGCCAATTTTTGTGGTTTCTGACTTAAGTGTTAAGTCAGTTCGGTGGTCTTATTTTGAGTCTGTCTCTTTGTTTTGAGTCAGTCTTTTTGCTTAAGGGTCTGTCTTGTCACGTCGAGTCGGTCCCATTGTATGGAATGTCGGGTGATTTCGGGGTTATTGCCTTGAACACCCTTTTGTTTTGTAATTACCTTTTTGCTTTCTTTTAAGTCTGTCTCTGCCGTGGAGCCAGTTGCAACCAGGGAATCTGAATGAAACAACTGCGGCTATCATGTTTCCGTGCTTACTGCTATTTTGAGCTAGTTGTGCCAGAGGATTTGAATGGAATAGCAGTACATTCCACCTGCTCCCTTGTGCCCTGAAAATCATTGCGTTGACCTAAGTTTTTCAAAACCTTTTTGAACACTGAGGTGAAAACAAAGGGGAAGGAATTCCTCGGGATTTGCAAAACTTTGATCAAATTGAGAGAAAGAGAGGCGTGCTAAGCCCTTAATGATTGAAATCATGCTTGTCAGTGTGAGTACTGTGAAGGACCCTGGCTTGATATAGACTGGTTCCACGCTATCTTCGGCCCGAGCGATTTGTCGCTTCTTTAAAAACTTTTAAAAACAAAATGTTTTGTGCGGTCCTGCGAAGACTTGTGTGGAATCGCTCTTGAGATTGTGCAGCTTAGGATCGCTCTTAGCCTTAAGACTTGAGCCCTTACTTTAAAACCTTGAACCACAATTCGGAGTATTCAACGATCGACCATCAAGAGAGGTCTGTGTGGCCAGATTGGAAGCAGCCCTCGAACAAGAGGCACCAAAGTCAGATCAAGAAGATCAGACCTCATCAGAAGAAGCTTGTGAAGCTAGAACAGAAGCACCCCTCCAACTAGGGGCAAAAATGTCCAATGTGCTCGAAGAACCGAAGATGGGTCCTTCAGCAAATCAATACAACAGTCATTTTCCGGGATTCAGATGACTTTAGGATCTCAAAACCATTTGGCATGGACTTGTTACACTTTTACCCTTTGAGAGGCTCGCTGGGCCGAAAACCCAGAAGGGTGACCCAAGCAAAAGTTAGAGTAAGAGAAAATACAAAAAAAAAAAGAAAAAAAAAATGCAAAAGAAACAAAAAAAGAAAAAAAAATGCAAAAGAAATGAAAAGAGAAAAAAAAAATGCAAAAGAAATGAAAAGAGAAAAATAGAAAAAAAGAAAAAAAAAAAGAGAAAAGAATTGAAAAAGGAAAGAAGAACAAAGCTCACAAGGTTGAAAACCCGCAACGGGCGCCTTGGCAAAAGTTAGAGCCTAAAAAGTGAAGGTTAATACCCGAGTGTACCTTAACCCGAATTACGTAAGGCTTGATTCCCATGTTTGGGATACGTAGGCAACTTCATCTTGAAGTCCAGCCCCTAACGCTTTCATAGCGACTGAGTCCATGTAATGGTTTTGATCATCCTTGCCTTCTTTGAATCCAATAATTCGGTTGTGACACCCGAACCGCATAGGCTTGATTCCCATGTTTGGGATACGTAGGCAACTTCACCCTGAAGTCTAGCCACCAACGCACTTTCAAAGTGACTGTGTCCATATATTGGTTTTGACCATCTTCGTCTCCAAGAGTTCGGTCGTGATCACCAATGAGGACTGTTTACAAAATGCTGCGGCGCTATCCAAACAAGGGGCAACTTTCCGTTGCCATGAGTCGCCATTCAAACCAGGGGCAACTTTCCGTTGCCGTGCAGCTCTTTTCAAGCAAGGGGCAATTCTCCATTGCCTCCGATCCAAGGTTGCACATCTCGAGAGTAGGTTCCGTGCTCGTTGAGCAGTGGCCCTTTGCTAAAAAAATAGTTTTTTTTTGAGAATTTTTACTGAGGTTGACCATTTTCTCGAAAATTATTCTATCTTTTCCAAAACTGGACCATTTCTTGGACCCAAAAAGGGAAAATTTTCAGTGCTCATAACCTAACTTGAATGATTTTCAAATAAAAAATCAAACAAGTATGTTAATCTAACTCTCATATTGGTCAAAATTGTTTTAGTAGAAAGCGAAAACCAAAAATGGTCAAAATGATGAACTAGGGGCACAGTTGAGTCAGGTGTTCTGTCTTTACCCCGTGGTTAACATTCCTTGCCATAAGGACACTCTACCTGCCAGAAAGGGCGCAACTGGAGCTGTCTGTAAAGGGTTGAAAGCTCTCTCACCCTCTAAGCGACAAGGAATCAAACCAAGTGCGAAGCACGAACTGGAATGGATCAAGGTACTCCGTTCCCTCATCCGGAACATCAACTAGACATCCCTGGAGGAAATAGTTGCGAGCTAACAGTGTTGGGTTTGAACCCACAACTTCTTATTCATCCATCAATCACCCCGGGGAGGGATAAAAAAATGAGAGATTAAAGAATGGAGAGGTGTAAGTTGAGAAAAAAGTGAGCAAAAGCGTTTTTGAGAGAAAAAAACCGAGCCTGAGAGCCGAGTGCTATGAGAATCACAAATGAGAAAGGGTGGGGAATAATGCCCGAAGGAACTGGCTCCTCGTGATTTAAGGTTTCTCATTTTTGTAAACATGTCGGTATGTCGTGTCTTTTGTTTTGTTTACCTCAACTTTTGTTTTGAGTCTTTTCCGAGCGTGTCTCGTTGTGATTAGGTCGTGTACTTTCTGTTTGAGTCTTTTTTCACTGAGTTCAGTTGTAGGCTCAATACCCCGGTATTTTAATCATGCTGTGCTCAGAGTGCTGTGCCATTCTCCACATTTATGCGAAGCAAAAGAAGAAAGGAAAAATTTGGGGCATCTGAGTGTGCTTCAACTTCAGCCGATTCTACCTTTGTATTCCGTCTTGTCAGATTGGACTGTTTGTTCAGGGTTTGCCGTGTGCAGAATAAACAGAATGGCCTGTATGCAGATTAATTCCCAGCAGAGTATGGGCCGAGTGTTCAGACTAAGCAGTGGTTTGTATGAGTTGTTTTGCTGTTGGCCGGTTCGTTACCTGGTTATTACAATACAAATATTTGACTCTCAGACAGGAGATCAATTCCATTTTCATCGTTATGTGATGTGATGTGATGTAATATAATGTACCAAAATGTAACACTTTTTCAGATAAAAAGCTTTGTTTCATTTCATCATCTTTTTCAAGTACAAAGTTTTGGAAAAAACAAAACCTGCCTGCGGCAGTAGAAGGTACTCTAGCTACCAGCAAAAAAGAAAAGTACAAAAAGAAAAGAAGAAGAGAAGCAGCAAAAATCTGGATCAATGTCAAGCGGCCTCAGGCCTAAGGGTTTGTCCTTGTCCTCTTCCTGGTCGAAGGTCCAGGAGCATCGTCATCAACGCCATCATCTGAGCCTGAGTCAGTGCCATCTCCGGTCTCCTCCTCAGATGACTCCGCCTCTGCCTCCGCCTCCGTCTCCGCCTCGAACTCACCGTCATCGGGGACTGGTGCCCGTGAGCTACTCCCAACATGAGTGCGCCTCGCCTTGGTGCGAGGGTATACTCTGCCCTCTCCATCTCCCTCTCGAACAGGAACGGATGGTCCAGTTGGAGCACCTCCTACAGTAGGAATCTGGAAAGGATGTTGAAAGTACAAATGGCAAACGCATCAATATGCTACAGAATGCAGTATATGAATATAGTGTGTGAATACTGTGAGTAGTGTATCAGTGCAGAATGCAGTGTATGAATACAGTGTGTGAATACTGTGAGCAGTGTATTAGTACAGAATGCAGTATATGAATACAGTGTGTGAATACTGTGAGCAGTGTATCAGTGCAGAATGTAGTGTATGAATATAGTGTGTGAATACTGTGATCAGTGTATCAGTGCAGAATGCAGTGTATGAATACAGTGTGTGAATATTGTGAGCAGTGTATCAGTGCAGAATGCAGTGTATGAATACAGTGTGTGAATACCGTGAGTACAGTGTATGAATGTCGTGAGTAGTGATGTGAACAGTCTGTGGGCTACAGTGTGTCAGATGCCGTGAGGGCCGTGTATCAAGTGTTGTGTTGTGCATCAGATTGTGTGAAACAGTTTACGGTTTGAGACCGTGATCAGAAGAACATACTAGAATACTGTAAATTGCCAGAAGGTCGAGGTTCTGCTGGAGCATCCCTATCACAGAGGCGGTCAACTCTAGGGACTGGCAAGTGTACTCGGAGGAAGCCTGCAAAAGTGTTAGAAGTCTCAATATTCTGCGGAATATCAAATGAATTGAAATGAACTAACTGTGCAGAATGCAAAATACAGTAGTACATACCGGAGGCAAGCCGTAGAACCCGACTAGCTCATGATCAGCTGGAGGGGGAGCAATGGGGATCTGGTAAGTCGCCCCACCACGCCCTCGGCATGTCATCGTCACGGGCAGTGCTGGCCAACTAGCCCCTCGTCCTCTCCGAGCTCCGCTCTTGCCACGGGCCCGAGCCACCCTCGGTGCTTCCGCTCCCGCTCCTGCCCCTACTCCAGCCGCTGACGCCGCAAGCCTCTCTTTCTCGGCTCGACGGCTGCTGCTCAAAGGCCGGATGATATACGTCTGAACGTACTCTGAGTAGTCTCCTATGCCTCTGAAGCGTGTCGTATCCCAGCCGATCGTATAGTCGGCTATCTGCTCAGGGGTGAGCCTCTCGGTATCCTTCATATGCTCAGGAGGGTGAACCGGGACTATCTGCTCTGGCAAACCCAGGGTTTGGCATAGGAAATGCTCACCCAGGTACCAAGCCCGACAAACCGGCCCCTCCAGCAAGATCCTAAAGCATGTAGTCTCCTCGGCACCGGCAAATCGCTCCTGCATCACGGCTGGCAATGGAGCCCAAGGCTGCTAGGTGATCTGTAAATGGCATGCAGTTTGTTATCTACTGTTGTTGAAAATACAGTGTAAAGAGAAGTTTAAATAAACTCTAAAGTTGAACATACCTCTGTGGGGGTGATGGTGTCAAAGTAGCGACAGAAGAAGATGAATGTCTCCCGCGGTCTGCGCACGCATCTTACGTCGAAGCGTCAGGAGAATGGAACGACAAGAGGGGTCTCCTCATCAGGCACTGGCGCAAGCCTCGGAAAGTAGGCATAGACCCACAACTGCAGAGTAAGTATCAGTATGCTTATCAGATAAAGCGGAATACAGAATAAAGCAGAAAATTATAGAACCGTGTATTGTGCAGAGTGTATAGTGTGTGCAGTGTACAGTCAGTGTAAAACAGAGTATATGTGTGCCGTGTGTGCAGTATACAGTTAGCGTGAAGCAGACTGCAGTGTGTGTAGTGTATTGAGTACAGAAAATGTAAAGCAGAAATGTAAAACGGAAAAGAAGATGTACCTCCCAAGCCCGCCAGTAGCCTCCGAGCAACTGCCCGCTGCAACGGGAGGTTGAGCTCATGTTTCCGTACAGAGTGGCCAAGGCAGCGCCACCCCAGTCATAGCGCAGGATCCGCGTGACGTCCACTAGCGCACTCAACAAACAGAGAGGCACGGTGTTCGCCCGATCGGCGAAAATGGTCGTCCCCAGCAGAAACATCAGGAAGCCGCGAGCGTACTGCTCCACCTCCTCCTGGGTCATCGGTGCCTCCTCAGCCAAGGCTGGCTGAACCCTGAACTAGACCTCGAATCATGAATATCCGACGAAGTCGGGGCGTCGAGAGGCGGCCTCTCGCCTAGCAAGTAAATCTGAGCAGCCTCCCACTCGTCCATGTCGGTGTCGAAGGGGATTGGATCACCCCCTACCCCGATGCCGGTGAGCATCGAGAAGTCATAGGGAGTCATCGTCATGTCTCCCGTGACCGAGAAGTGGAATGAGTTTGTGGTGTCCCACCACCTCTCCACCAGAGCGGCGAGAAGAGGCCTGCTCGTAGTAAGTCGGGAAAGTCCTCTGCAGAAGGCATCGAAGCCGCCCTGGTCTACGATGTGACGGACCGCATCTGGTAGCGCCATGTACCAGTCCCAAGCGGCAACGTTCCCATACCCCCGGAAGGCATGGGAATCTCCCTGTGTTCAAGCAAAACAGTTGTGAAACAATATAAAATGTACAGTTTTGAAGGGCATTCAGAATTGGTGACAATACAGCGTGTGTGCACGTTTTAAGTTCAAACAAATATCGGGTGTCGGTGTGCTCGAAGTGAACTACGGCATATGATGTGTCAGTGTTTCCGAGTGGTTCAGTACAGATACAGCGTGTGTGCACGTTTTCAGATTCAAACAAACATCGGGTGCCGGTGTGCTTACAGTGAACTACAACATGCGATGTGCCAGTGTGTTTGGGTGGTTCAGTGACAATACAACGTGTGTGCACGTGTTCAGATTCGAACAGACATCAAGTGCAAGTGTTTTCACAGTCAACTACAGTGTGTAATGTATCGATGTATCCGGGCTAAGCAGTTAGAGAACAGAATCAACTATGGCAGTTATGTTCTACATTGCGGAAAATAAAGAGGGAAGACTGTACCTTAGATGTGCCGAAAAACAGATGAGACTCTGGCTCGCGCAGAAGCAACTCTGGTGGCACCCTCCTGTCGAAACTCCGGAACTGGCAGAGACCATCGGGAGGTAGCACATGAATCGCCGGCCTGTAGGTTGCCGGGTCGAATGGGCGGACGCTCAGAGGCAAGAGCTCGGCCTTGGGATCCATCTCATGCGCCGGGGGAGTCCCGCCCTGTGGAAGATCGTCTGCCATCTCAGAGAGAGTGTGAAAATGACAGGGAATGTGAAAACCGGGCTAGAATACGAAAGGTCAACCCCCGGGAGGGCAGAAAATGGCCGGAAAAGCCGGAATGTGGAAAAGGCACGAAGATCAAGAGGAACTCAGGGGAAACAAATCCCAAGAGGTGTAAATCAAGAAAGAGACACCGAAACGAAGTTTTGTTCGGTTCAAAACGTTCGAAATGCGAAGGTATTCGCGAATCAAACGTCGAAATGAGCGCTAAAACCGAGGAAAACGGTGAATGGAAGAGCGAAAAATAGAGGGAGGATTTTCGCACAAGAGGCAAGTGCCAAAATAGGGTTTGAAGCCCTATTTTAAAAGACCCGAGGCCAAAAGACTAAACCGCCCCGAATCAGGCACTTTTGGTCGGTCAGCCACACTGTTGGCCGGTCGGCCAAATGTTTGGCCGATGGAACCTTTTGATGGCCGGTGGGCTGCCGGTGACCTCCTCTGATGGCCGGTGATCCTCCTACAACCTTGTTTGGGTCAGATATGTGGTTTGGGGCCTTCATTGCTCAAGACAGTGCAAGATAGTTTATTTCCGAAGCTCAACCGGCCTTCGTTTTAACCTCAGACTGTGTCTTCTGTGCGCAGCACTTGAATATGTGCAAGGTGTATCCTTTTTGTATCCTTTTGTCCCTTTCAAGATTTAAAAGTTGCCCCACACGCGTTGTTTTACAACGCTTTGATGTGAACGCGCGTTGAGTTGTACGTCATTATGCTTACATTGTCATACACCTCGTCACGGTCTGGCGAGACCTTAAATATGCACGGTCTGGCGAGACCTTAAACACGCACGGTCTGGCGAGACCTTAAATACGCTCGGTCTAGGAGACCTTAAAATCCGTCAGTCTGCATTGTCATGCATGATCCTCGTCACGCGTTGCCATACGCACCTTACATGCGTTGTTATGCATCTTCCTCATTTGCATTGTCATGCATTTCAAGCCGCGCATTGTCGCGCATTTCAAATTCACATGCATTGCCATGCATTTCAAGCAACTTGCGTTGTCGCGCATTCAAAACAACATGCATTTCAAACAAAAACAACATGCATCATTTGCATTTCAAAAAACAAAAAAATATATACATATGTCATGCACTGTAAATAGCATGCACTAACATGCATTTTCATGCATTTGTCATGCATCCACTGTATATAGTGCATATGTCATGCATTACATGGTAAATAGTGCATATGTCATGCATTCACTGTAAATACTATTCCATTCCATTGCATATTGTATATATTGCATTGTAGCTTGCATGTATTCATTGCATCACCTCCATTTATGGCTTGCGCCTTTCCATGTTGAGCTTGGTCTGGTATGTGCCCATATCTTTCACGTCAAAGCACAGTTATGATATTATGTGTACGCACCTATTCCACACTGGTATGTTGGTTTGAGGGTGACGGCACCGTTTCTGTGTTAGACGCAGCTTGTATGTGTCCATGCCGTTCCTAGGCAAAATACGGTTTGGCCGCAGGCCTTATCCACTGCATCCATTGCATTCTCCTCGGGGGATCACATTGTACATAGCATTCATTGTATATAATGCATTGTACATCCATTCCATCCATTGCATATTGTAAATATTGCATTGTAGCCTGCATGCATTCATTACATCACCTCCATTTATGGCTTGCGCCTTTCTATGTTGAGCTTGGTCTGGTATGTGCCCATATCTTTCACGTCGAAGCACAGTTATGATATTATGTGTACGCACCTATTCCACGCCGGTATGTTGGTTTGAGGGTGATGGCACCGTATCTGTGTTAGACGCGGTTTGTATGTGTCCATGCCTTTCCTAGGCAAGATTTGGTTTGGCTGCATGCCATATCCATCGTATATATTACATTGTGGTGTAATTTTTTCATCCAACATTAGGATCATTGGTCTTTCGTCAGCGGGTCATTTCCCCACTTATGTCATTCCACCCAATTACTTATTCTTGTGTCCATCTACATCACTCATAGTTTTGCATGTGTACGCGCCTATTATACGCTGGTATGTTGGTTTGAGGGTTGCGGCACCTTTTCTATGGTAGACGGACTTTGCATCTCCATCATCCTTTTGACATTTGTGTGGTTTTGAACCACTCATGATTTGATGATGATTTAATTGCATTACATTTTCATTTGTATTATTATACATAGGCTTGTATATATCGCATATCATTTTGCATTCATTTTGCATGTTATGCATGTTGCTAACGATATTGTACCTGTTAAGTTGCTTTCTTTTGCAGGCACGATATTGTATGTACGGTTCATTTGAAGCTGGTACAACTAGACGAACCGCACAGGTATTGTATTCTCCGAGTGAGACGTATCGAGAATTGCATAATTCTCTTACATCCTTTCTACATTGTAGTGTAGTTGGATTGTTGTATGCTAGCTTAAAACTGTTGCATGTTATGCTTCGTTACAGCTTTCTTTGCATGATCATAAGTTATGTTCAGCTTCTTGCATTGTCAGTTGCATTTTGCCTCTGCCTTCGGGCGCATATCTTGTCTGTCTTGCATGTTTGTCTAAGTCTTCGGCCTTGTCAAAAATAGGTCGTCTCTGGGCTTTGACACTCACTCCCGTCATTCTTATGACTTTCGAGTTCTGTCAAAGAGGGGCAACTGTAGACACCCCATTTTTGACCGTCCTCAAGACTTGGACGTCACCGCTTGAACACTCGGTGATCATCCTTGTTTGTGTTTGTCATGAGTTCCCGGAGGTCTCGGCTACGCGCCTTGCCTCAGGAACTCTCAACTCGACTGTTTTGTGTTTGGTTTTGCACCAAACACTTGTGTTTTTGCTTTGAAGGGCAGGGAATGGTTTGTTGGCCATCCCCACACTCCACCGGCCATGGCTTGAGGCCACCGACTGTGTTTTGTTGCCAATGGCCAAATGTTTGGCCGACCGGAACTCTAGATGGTCGACCGGCCATCTATTTTGGTCAAATTGCATTTTTGGCTGGCCGACCACTGTTCATCTGCTTTTGCAGATATTTTTGTGCCAGCTGTGCTAGCTGGCATACACTTTGCGCCCCTCTATACACGTGTATGGAGGGATCTCCCTCTTGACTAGCTTGTTTAGAAAGCTTTACAAGAGGGATTGTCTATAAGAGGGAGCCTCCTCTCCCTCCATTAGGGTTACAAAAATTTTTAGAAGAGCTCTGAGATTAGGGTTTGAGTTTGTATCTATTCCATCTCTATATCTCTCTCTCTTTTTGCCTTGTGTGTGTGTTTAGTCTTACTATTGCACACAAACACCTAGTCCTACACCTTCTCTTGGTTGCTGAGGGACCAGAAGGCTGTTCTTGGTGTTTTTGGGTGGTTTTGAGCTTGAAGAAGCTGCTGGAGCATCATTCTTGAAGAGGGTCAACAAGGGTGAGTGCTCTTGCCCTTTATTCCCCATTTTTGCATAGCTTTCTTGACTATCTTGCAACTGTTTTTAGGCTTTGCATATAGCATATAAAAGTTCTGTTTTTACCTGCTTAAAATAGTTGTTTAAGAGTGTTTTGAGCTTCGGGGTTGTTTAACCCCTCTTAGGGCTTACTTGGCCCTACTTTGTGCCATTTTGGTTGAGCTCCGGGACCACCTTGTTTGGGCCTTCTCACCACTGAAATCTTGAGGGATTTCAGTGGTGAGGATGGTGCCTTAAGGTCCTAAGAAGGAGAGGGCCACCCCCTCTCCTTGTTGTCTTCAATAATGGCCATTTAAGCCTCATTAGTGAGCATCTTGTTTAAGTGTATGTTGGCCATGCCTTAACTATTTTTTTAAACTTATTATGCCATAATATAGCACTGTTTTTATTTGGTTTAGACACACCATGCTTGCTTAGCATACATATCTTGTAATGCCATGAATTGCCTTAACATGCCTTGTGCTTTGAGCCTTGTTTCTAGCATGTTTTTGACTTAACTTTGTGAAGCTTTTATGCTTGTTTTAGCATGCTAAAGGTCTGTTTTTGGTCATTTGGATTGTCCATGCTTTGCTTTGTATAGCTACCATGTAACCTCTCTTGTATGCCTTAAGCATTGACCCCTCTAGCATGCCATCCTTCCATCATTTCAGTGGTTTGAAACCACTTGTCATGTCATTTCAGTCTTCATGGTATGCTCGTATGCTTACATTTGATTCCCCTTTCATGCTTTAAAAGGTTGGTGTTTCTTGCTCCATGTTTGTGCCATTGTGTATGCCTCTAGGATTAGATCATTTAGATGCCATCTAAGTGGTTTTTGGGGCTTATTTTTGCATGATTTAGGACTGTTTTAGTTCATTTTGGTCATTTGCTTCATATGTCATATGGCCATGGTTTAAGTCCTTGGGCTTGGTGGCATGCCTAGCTTGCATTGTAGATTGGTTTGGCACCTTCTCTAACATGATTTTCAGAGCTTATAATGCATGCCATTTGTCCATGTTTGCATCCTCTTAAGTATGCTTGAGAGTTGTTTCTATATGCCTAAGTGTTAGTCCTTGTGTGCACGCATGTTTGCATGTCATTTTGCCTTCATTCTTGAGCATGTTGGCTACTGTTTTGGGCTTGGTATAGAGCTGCCCAAATTAGTTTAAGTCCATAGTTCGCATGTTGCTGCATGCTCATCTTGTGTGTTGTCACATGTTTAGGTTGTTTAACATGTTTGCTCCATGTGTTGTGGCATGATTGAATGAAGTCACATGCTTGCTTGCATGCTTGAACATCCCCATTGTATTGGGCATACTTATTGGTTAGCATGATTGTCACATGCCTTGAATGCTTGTTCGCATTGTTCATGTTGCATACTAGCTCATATGTCTAGGTTGCATTGCATTGACATGCATGCTTAGCCTTTTGAATTGAGTATGATAGAGGTTGAGCTCCTTGCTTGTTTATGTGCATTTCATTTGAAATCAAAGTGCATAACTTGGTTTCTTGGGCCATCACGCATCGAAATGCGCGATTAGTGGTTCGAGAACCGAGAACCATGTCCCTTTGAGTCATAAACATGATAAGGGATGTGTTGGTGCACACATTTGTTTGGAATGCATTGCCATGACTTATTTTGCCCTCTACTGCTGTCAAAACAGGATTCTACAGGAAGATTTGGCCGGCCGACCATCTTTAGTGCCGACCGACTAACAATTGGTGGCCGATAGCTTAACCAGTGGCCGGTAATCATTTACTTTGGCTGGTGACCATTTCCCTTGGCCGGTGGTATCCCACAGGGTTCATAGAGTGCACCTTGGGAATTTTGCAATGATCAGAGAAGGAAAACAGTGTGGACAGAGGCAACCTGTGCATGGCAGTGGACTTCCGAGCGGAGCCGAGCATGCATTGCATTGGGCCCTCTTCCCGAGGCTGTTTACTGTTTTATTAGATTAGTCAATTTGCTTAACTAGTTTAGTTGGTCTGTAATATTTAATTAGCTTGTAGGTTAGTTAAATCTGTATTATTCTTTCGGTCCCTCCGAGCGAGGGCAAATTTGTAATAAGTGTGGATGCGTGTGTGCATGTCTTCCAACCCCCACTTCTTTCTCCCTTTTACTTACCTGTTTTGATGGTTAGTACTAGGACATATTTAATTTAGCATCCTTATACTATGCATGCGTGCATCATTCATCAGTATTGCATGCATCGGGCTCGACGCATCATACTAACTGCATAGTATTTCAAATCTAAACTTGAATATGTGCATCACATGGTTGCATTTCACATGCCATCCTAGGATTAGCCGAGCCTATCCTAATTGCATTCTGTATGCGTTGCATTAGGCACTTAACATGGACTTGGATCATACATTGATTGCTAACGAGTTCTTTGTTTTGGCTTGGAGTACACTGTAAGTATTTTGTGCTTTAGCATCTCGCACGAGTGTGAATGTTAACGTGACAACATGCTTACCATGTGGCTAGATGCTTATGTGACATGAACTGCCTGAATGCCTGTGGGTGATGGTTGGATTGCTTGAGTTGGAACAACTCATCAAAATCTGTGTTTTAGCCTACTCGCGAGTAGCAAATTTCAAAACATTTTCTAAACAAACAGATATGCGATATTTTGTTCCAAATTAGGCGATCTAGTCTATACTTGTTTTGCTGTGCACATCACATGGTAATTCTAGCTAATTAAATCGGAATAAGAACACATAATGTTTTCAAAACAAGATATCATGATTAGTAGAGGCCGATCTTCGGATCGGGCGTGAGGGGGTGCTCATAGTTGACCTTCCCCAATCCTACCCAAGTTCTCGAGCCGAGGCAACTCTGGTGATGACGGACACGTGGCCTTAGGCAAACGAGTCAGGGTTTCCTAAATTCTCCCAAAATAAAATATTTAGATGGCGACTCTGTATCTGGCAAAGCAGTCCATGTTTGGCACTTCTTTACAAAAATCTATTTTTCAAAACGATTTGCCGGATTTGGACTCTTTGGTTCAAATTAAGAACCGTGACAATTAGAGTCCGAACTGTAGTGAGCCTAAAGACGAACAGAACGGGACTCATCCTCCCGGGGCGTTCGAGGACGTCTACAGCAATGTGGTTTGCAAACTTTGCCAAAATCTCGAGGTAAACTTTGAGTCCCTATCAGAAACAATGGACACAGGTACTCCATGCAATCTAACAATCTCATCAATATAGAGTATAGCCAATTTGTCTGCATTATAAATTGTTTTGACAGGTAAGAAATGAGCAGATTTAGTCAATCTATCAACAATAACCCAAATTGAATCCATACCTTTACTGGAGCGAGGTAACTCAACAATGAAATTCATAGTGATATGTTCCCATTTCCACTCCGGTATTGGTAAGGGTTGCAGTAAACCTGCGGGTCGTTGATGTTCGGCTTTAACTTGTTGGCAATGAAGACATTTCGACACAAAATCAGCAATTTCTTTCTTCATTCCCGGCCACCAGAAATTCAGTTTCAAATCTTGGTACATTTTCGTATTTCCTGGATGAATAGACAGTTTTGAATTGTGGCCTTCTTGCAGAATTCTTCTTTTCAGTTCAGAATCACTCGGTAGACACAGTCTTCCTTGAAATTTCAACACATTAGTCTCAAATTTGAAATCCAGCCTTGGTTTAGATTCTCGTTCATCGATGATCTTCTTCAAGAAGTCACCCTGTTGTTGTTTCTCTTTAATCTCTTCAATCAGTGCCGGTTGAGCAGAAATAGTAGCTATTGTTCCATCTTGTTTATGCAAAACAATCTCAATTTTGAGTCTTTCAAGGTCACATAGCAATTCTTTCTGCCCAGTGAGTAAACAGGCTAAATTTCCAATCGACTTTCGACTCAGTGCATCGACAACGGTATTAGCTTTTCCTGGATGGTACAAAATTTGCAGGTCATAATCTTTTATCAGTTCTAACCATCTCCGCTACCTCATGTTCAGTTCTTTCTGTGTGAAGAAGTACTTTAAACTCTTGTGGTCTGTGTATACCTCACATGTAGCCCTATAAGGGTAGTGACGCTAAATTTTCAGTGCAAACACCACTGCAGCAAGTTCCAAATCATGGGTCGGGTAGTTCTTTTCATGTGGTCTCAGTTGTCGGGAAACGTATGCAATAACTTTACCATTCTGCATTAAAACACATCCCAAACCCTTATGAGAAGCATCACTAAATACAGTATAACCATCCGTACCTGAGGGTAAGGTGAGAATCGGTGCAGTCACTAGTCGAGTTTTCAACTCTTGGAAAGCTGATTCCCTCTGATCGGTCCAGTCAAATGATATCCCCTTCTGAGTCAGTTGTGTCAGTGGTAGGGCAATTTTGGAGAAATCTTTGACAAACCTTCTGTAATACCGAGCTAAGCCTAGAAAACTTCAGACTTCGGTGACATTTGTCGGTCTAGGCCAACTCACTACTGCTTCAATTTTCTGCGGATCAACTGAAATTCCATCCTTACTGATCACATGTCCCAAAAACATCACACTGTCTAGCCAGAATTCACATTTAGTCAGTTTAGCATACAGTTTCTGCTCTCTTAAGGTCTGTAGGGCAATTCTCAAATGATGTTCATGTTCCTCCGTGCTTTTGGAATAGATTAAAATGTCATCTATGAATACAACAATAAAGTCATCGAGGAACGGTTTAAAAATTCGGTTCATAAGGTCCATAAATGCAGCAGGTGCATTAGTAACTCCGAAAGGCATAACTAAGAATTCATAATGTCCATACCTCGTTCGAAATGCAGTCTTTTCAATGTCCCCTGTCTTGACTTTCAACTGGTGGTATCTAGATCTAAAGTTAATTTTGGAGAACACTTGGGCACCCTGTAACTGGTCAAATAAATCATCAATGCGAGGTAATGGATATTTATTTGTCACTGTTACCTTGTTCAGTTCATGGTAGTCAATGCAAAGTCTCAGTGAGCCGTCTTTATTTTTCACAAATAGGACTGGCGCGCCCCATGGTGAAGTACTGGGCCTGATGAACTTCTTATCTAGCAGTTCTTGTAGCTGAACTTTCAACTCTTTCAATTCAGTTGGTGCCATTCTGTAAGGAGCTTTAGATACTGGCTATGTACCCGGAATCACATCAATGGTGAACTCAATCTCCCTATCAATCAAGTCCCCTGGAAAATCATCTGGAAAAACATCTGGGAATTCTTTAACTATAGGAATACTATCCACATTAGTTTTATCATCAGTAGGTACAGTCAATACCGAACATAGATACCCTTTACACCATTTTCTAATCAATTTAAAAGCTTTCATGAATGAAATCAGGTATGAGGGAGGTACTACTCCAACTCCGTTAAACACAAATTCAGGTAGTCCGGGTGGACGGAAAACAACTTGTTTCGTTACACACTCTATGGTAGCATGATATTTCGCTAACCAGTCTATTCCCAATATCACATCAAAATGATCTATATTCAATGGCAGTAAATCAATATATAGATGAACATCCCCAACAATAATTTCACATCTAGGGTACATATAAGCACAAGTCATGGATCCCCCAATAGGTGAAGATACAGCTAACAGATAGTTCATGGGTTCCAATGGTCTATTCAATTTTCGCAAAAAAGCATGCGATACATATGAATGTGTAGACCCCGAATCAATCAAAACATATGCATTTTGAGCACAAATTGAGAGTATACCTGACACAACGGTCTCGGTATTCTGTACATCTCCCGGTACGAGTGCGAACACTCGGCCTTGCCTCATAGGCTCTTTTCCAGTAGCTTTGGGGTTGGGTTTCGGTGGAGCGGTTGATGCTGCTGCGCTTGGTGCAGCTTTACTATTGCCCTGAGGAGCAGAAGGGCAATCCTTGACCATGTGGCCCACCTTGACACACCTGTAACAAGCACCTGATATTTTATAACAAACCCCCTTATGTTTCTTACCACATTCAGAACAAGGCGGTATGGAACCACTTCCCTGACTGGAACTGGTTGTTGACCTTGTATTCTGCTTTTTGTTCGATGAACTGTTCCGGCCTTTCTTAAACTTGAAGCCTCGCCTCTTACCACGCCATTCAGTTCCCGGTGTTTCAGTTTGTTTCAGTGCCTCGATGTTCGACTTAGCCATAATTGCTCGGTCAAGAACATCCACATACTTCAGTAATTTCAAAACATTAATTCTGTCAAGAATTTCCACATTAAGGCCGCCTTCAAACTTCCTGGCCTTTTTGTAGTCAGTGTCAACCATGTGCGGTGCATAACGGGCAAGTTCGGTAAACTTTGATTCATACTCTGCCACCGGCATAGTACCTTGTTTCAATTGCTCAAATTCGGTTACCTTGCGGTCCCTAACACACTGTGGGAAGTATTTCTCAAAGAAGGCTCCCTTAAACTGAGCCCAATCCATAGCAGTATTTGTGTAGCGGACCAGCATCCACCACCTTCTGGCCTCTTCTTGTAAGGTGAAGGTAGCCAATAGGACTTTGTGTGCTTCAGAACACGGAAACACTTCAAATAACTTTCCAGTTTCTAGTACCCATGCTTCGGCCTTCAATGGTTTAAGGCCTCCCTGAAATAATGGCGGTTTCATCTTGTTAAACTTCTGTGTCAGAGCTATTATATCATCATTAACAAGTGGCTCTAGCTGTACTGGAGAAGGTGGGGGCTGTTGGTTTTGTCGTTGCGGCCTTAAGGCCTCAGTCAACATTTCCACTGTTCTTTCGAGCCTTGCCATTCTGGCCTCAGATGATTCAGTTTCATCAGTAGTTCTTGCATTATCCATTTCACTATAGACAATTATAACAATAATAAACATAGGCAGTTGCATACTTAAACACATTAGCACATTAGCACAGATATTCATGTCATGGCCACACACACTTTTCATGCTCATACAATGCCCTATTTACTTTTCTAGGACATCCTATAGCTCATTTGGATACGTATGTGCGGTATAACTCATGGTTTAATATCGCTCTGATACCACTCTGTCACGACCCAAACCCGCCCCTTTGGGTTTAGCACCGTAACTGGCCAGTAATCCGAGATTACTGAAGGCCTGCTTAACAGTGGAACAATAATACAGAGTACAGGGGCTGGCGGAAGCCAAAACAGTAATTAAAAGATGTCCAATGAGCTGTGATAGTCTATGTGCAAAAAGACTTTTTAAAACATATTCACATTCGAAGCAAAACAGTATGTGCATATATCATATACAGATATTCAGGTTAGGGACCAAATCCCTACCATAACAGTACAGTACAAGTACACATATCATTCAGTCTATACAGTGTTACAAAACCATATACAAAGGGGGAAAACTAAAACACCCCAAAAAGCCCTAGCTTGAAGGACTTGGAACCTCGCAGTGAGGCACGTTGGTTGGCTTGACAAAAAGGGAGTTTAAACCCCACGCCCCTAGCTTCGATCCGGTGCCTGGACACCTACATATATATATATATATATATGAACAGTAAGCTAAAGCCCAGTGAATAATATATGCATAAAGAGGTTAAGAATGAATGCCCTTTCAGTATTGAAAACAGTCATTTATCAGTATATCAGTCATTCAGTTTGTGACTCATAATTCATGCCATAACAGTAATTCAGAAACTATAATAGTCATATGTGGTACATCCAATAGCAAAATAGTACAGTAGGTCTTAACAGACCGAGCAGTCAATGATGGCCATCATATCAGTAAACAGTAGTGGTTCTAAACATGGGAACCGACAGAGATCTCTGTAATAGTAGCAGTAACAGTTCAGTAACAGTAAATTGCTATTGATGCCATGAATACAGTTCACAAATAGGACAAACATTCATTCAGTAAACAGTGTCATTTCATAAAGCAGTACAGTCATTTGTTCAGAAAATAATCTCAAGTGAACATATCTTTACAACATTGTTACTCACAGAGTTCTGGGCTACAGATAAGCTAGTACGCGTCCTCGGATGCCAACCCTACACAGTTACAGAATGAACACACACTAAGCTACACAGTTGGGAAATAATAACTTATTCCCTAATTTGCCTCGGTGTGGTTCTACATCAATATCCTCATTAAGATGTCTTAAACTAGGCCTAGGAGTGCCTAGAATGGAATGAGGATGCAAAGATGCACTTGCACTTTTCAAAATTTTCAGAAAATAGGGGTCTCGCTCGAGCGTGCAAACAAATGAGCTTCGCTCGAGCGTGACTTCCGTCACTCGAGCGGACTGTAAGCTACCATAAAAGTACTGGATGCACAAAAATCACGCTCGACGGGCGCTCGATCCACGCTCGAGCGTAAGACACAAGTCCTCGCTCGAGCGTGAACTCTCACGCTCGAGCGGACTGTAAACACATGCAAAGTACTGGATACACGAATTTCACGCTCGAGCGCCACTTTCTTCGCTCGAGCGGACTTCATGTATTCAGAGTGTACGCTCGAGTGTGGAGTTCCTCGCTCGAGCATGGGTCCAAAATTTGGAAATTCCAGATTTGAACCTCAAGCTCAAAACTCAACTTTAAAGCAACAAAACTCAACCTCTTGGGCCCATTTTCTGGAAAAACACTTTAAACCCATAATATAACATGTTTTGAAGATCAATTTATAAAATCAAAGCCCAAGGGTGAGTCAATTAAACACCATTTTCAAATAAAACTTCAAGAACATGAAGAACAATGCAAATGCAAGAATTTAATCAACTTCAAAGCTTCCAAAGCATGATCAAATGAGTTAATTCACTCCCAAACATGATGAATTCATGGACTATAACCCAAATATGGACATGCATGCAATAATTTCCATGAGAACAACCTCAAACTTCAAGATACACACATGCATGCATGATATAAGCTTCAATTCAACAATCATAAACCAATTTATGACCTTAGGGTCCTATCTACCATGAATCATGCAAGAACCAACTTAACTCACAATTAAAAGGATGAAATCCTTACCTAGGTTCCTCAATTACAAGAATGGAAGCTCAAATATACAATCACACTTCAAAATCTCCAAGTCTCCAAGCTAAATGCCTAGATGAACTCAATTTCTCCTATCTCTCTCTCTCTCTCTCTAGTCGGTTGTGTATGAGGAAATGGCTGAGGAAATGTGATATGAATCAAGTCTCAAAGTGTTGTAGAGATAGGCCACTAACATGGCATTTTGGTGAATAAGTATAACTTATGTGATTTAACACTATTTAATCCAATTTAATCATACCAAATCACATTTCAATTAAATATACCATAAAATTACATAAATTCCAATTAGTATAAAACACTAATCAATTTCAGATTCGGCCGCCGATAAGGCCTTCAATTTGCAGTTTAAAACATAAAACACGAATAGAAAATTTAACAGTCAAACAGATAGAAATGCATTTAACTAACACACTCAATCAATCAGTTCAGATTTTCAGTCAATCAGTCAGTTAACATGCTTAATCATAGATTAGCACTAATCAGTGGTGTTATTAGTAAACATGAGCGAGGGTTGTCACAATCACAGACAAGTCGTCGATGTGAATTATATACTACAGAGCTCTGCATGCCTTTATTCATATATAAATATGTATTTTGTGCATATATGTGTGTATCTGCTTTCAAATGTATCTATATGAAAGAAGATGTTCTATGATCAGGAATTATGAACCAACTTAGCACTGTTTTTGTATCTAAAATAGTTCTCGCCCCGAACTTTGAATGTATTTGGTTCAATATCTGACCAAGAATCAAACATTTTCTTGTCTACTGGGCAAAATGGTACTTGAGAACTTGCTATCGGTCTTTGCAGAAGCATCTTCAAAGAAACTACGAAAAAAATTAATTAAGCAAAATTCATATACCTTCTTAGGATCGAAATTGCATACAATTCATAACAAAATGCCATTACAATGGATAATTAACAAATATGTATATGTCCAATTCAAAATTTTAATCAGGAGATTTGAAACTGAGAGCAGTAGCAATAATAATCTTGAGAATGATAGTAAAATAACTATATGCATACTATATATATTTATATGTTGTTCTCCAAGTTATCAAAACTACAAGAAGACAACAGAAAACAATAAACAGATCAATAATCACAATTCAAATCCTAAAAACCAATTAAAAAAACCAAATTAATTTTCCCAATCTTTTCTCAGTAACCAATCACCAGAAAACAAATTCCCCGAAAACTAACTAGTCAGAAGTGGTTATAACAACACCAACCCAGCTAGGAAAAAACCCATTGCTGAGAATCTTGATAGCAATTGCACTCCCAATCACATCCTGAATATCAGCTCCAATCAAAACAAGCTCCGCCATGAACCCCAACAACAACCCAGCCCAATACGGATACTCTTCCTTACACAGTTCCGCCAAGTGCCTCCATGTGGCGACACCGATCCTCGCCGACAACAGCTGGATTGGCAAACCCATCCTGGTGGCCCACATCAACAACCATAGCAGCAAATACCCAGCAATCGCTCCCTCTATGTGAGAGAAAGACAGAGGGCGATGGCGATTTGCGGCGGTGGCGATGTGCGACGGATGTGAGCAACGGTGGTGAAGGACTTTGGTGAGCTAGAGAGAGTGGGCACCGATTGAGAGAAAGAATAGAGAGAGGGAGAGGGCGGACCGAGACACAAAGAGCGAGATAGAGACAAGAGAGATTAGGGCTTTTTTTATTTTATTTTATTTTTATTTTATTTTATTTTTTTCTGTTTTCATGGTACAAAACGACGTTGTTTTAAAATTGGCGACCAAATTTATTTGTCGCAAAAAAATTTCAATTCTCGCCCCACATTTCAAATTTCCCTCCCAAACTTTTGGCGACCAAAAGACCATATTAGTCGCAGAAAAGATACCTTCGCCGACAAACTTTTTTAGTCGCCAAATCTCAATCAACGACGACTAAAATATTAGTCGCTAAAAGTACTAATTTGGTGACTAATTTTTTTTGGTTGCTGAAAATAAGTTTTTGGCGACCAAATTTTTGGGCGCAAAAAAAAAACAAAAAAATTTATTTTTCATTCGACGACTAAATCATTTTAGTAGCCAAAACTCAATAAACGACAACTAAAATATTTTTGGTCGGGGAAAATAAATTTTTGGCGACTAAAATTTTGGTCGCCAATTCCACAACCAACTTATTTTTGATCTTCCGCGGCCAACTTATTTTTTGGTCGCCAAAATGTGACCTTCCGCGACCAAATTTGTAGTTGGTAGCCAAAAGCATACCACTTTCTGGGACCAACTCATTTTTTGGTCGCCAAAATATAACCTTCTGCGACCAATAATATTTGGTCGCCAAAAATAATGATCATTCGCGACTAATTAATATTTGGTCGCCAAAAGCTAACTTTTAGCTACCAACTTTTACCCACCAACTTTACAAGAATCTGCACTTTTAACGACCACTTTCCGCGACCAATATAAAAGTTGGTAGCTAAAAGTTACCTTTTGGCGGCCACATATTAATTAGTCGCGAATGATCATTATTTTTGGCGACCAAATATTATTGGTCGCAGAAGGTTATATTTTGGCGACCAAAAAATGAGTTGGTCGCAGAAAGTGGTATGTTTTTGGCTACCAACGACAAATTTGGTCGCGGAAGGTCACATTTTGGCAACCAAAAAATAAGTTGGCCGTGGAAGATCAAAAATAAGTTGGTTGTGGAATTGGTGATCAAAATTTTAGTCGCTAAAAACTTATTTTCCCCGAGCAAAAATATTTTAGTTGCCGTATATTGAGTTTTGGCTACTAAAACAATTTAGTCGCCGAATGAAAAATAATATTTTTTTTTTTGGCGACCAAAAATTTGGTTGCCAAAAACTTGTTTTCAGCAACCAAAAAAAATTAGTCGCCAAATTAGTGCTTTTAGCGACTAATATTTTAGTCGCCGTTGATTGAGATTTGGCGACTAAAAAAGTTTGTCGGCGAAGGTACCTTTTCTGCGACTAATATGGTCTTTTAGTCGCCAAAAGTTTGGGAGGGAAATTTGAAACATGGGGCGGGAATTGAAATTTTTTTGCAACAAATAAATTTGGTTGCCAATTTTAAAACGACGTCATTTTATACCATGAAAACAGAAAAAAAATAAAATAAAAAAGCCCTAATCTCCCTTGTCTCTATCTCGCTCTTTGTGTCTCGGTCCGCCCTCTCCCTCTCTGTGTTCTTTCTCTCAATCAATGCCCATTCTCTCTAGCTCACCGAAGTCCCTCACCACTGTTGCTCACATCCGTCACACGTCGCCACCGCCGCAAATCGCCATCGCCCTCTATCTTTCTCTCACATAGAGGGAGCGATTGCTGGGTATTCACTGCTGTGGTTGTTGATGTGGGCCACTGGGATGGGTTTGCCGATCTAGCTGTTGTCGGCGAGGATCGGTGTCAGCATTACACCATCCTTGGTTGCTGAGGTTCTAAGGAGTTGTTGTTAGGGGGTTGTTGTTAGGGTTCATGGCAGAGCTTGCTTTGATTGGGGTTGATATTCAGGATGTGATTGAGAGTGCAATTGCTATCAAGATTCTCAACAATGGGTTTTTTCCTATTTGGGCTGGTGTTGTTATAACCACTTCTGACTGGTTAGTTTTCGGGGAATTTGTTTTTTGGTGATTGGTTATTGAGAAAAGATTGGGAAAATTAATTTGGTTTTTTTTAATTGTTTTTTAGGATTTGAATTGTGATTATTTATCTGTTTATTGTTTTATGTTGTCTTCTTGAAGTTTTGATAACTTGGAGAACAACATATAAATATATATAGTATGCGTATAGTTATTTTACTATCATTCTCAAGATTATTATTGCTACTGCTCTCAGTTCCAAATCTCCTGATTAAAATTTTGAATTGGACATATACATATTTGTTAATTGTCCATTGTAATGGCATTTTGTTATGAATTGTATGCTATTTCGATCCGAAGAAGGTATATGAATTTTGCTTAATTAATTTTTTTTGCAGTTTCCTTGAAGATGCTTCTACAAAGACCGATAGCAGGTTCTCAAGTACCATTTTGCCCAGTAGACAAGAAGATGTTTGATTCTTGGTCACATATTGAACCAAATACATTCAAAGTTCGGGGCGAGAACTATTTTAGGTACAAAAACAGTACTAAGTTGGTTCATAGTTCCTAATCATAGAACATCTTCTTTCATATAGATACATATGAAAGCAGATACACACATGTATGCACAAAATACATATGTATATATGAACAAAGGCATGCAGAGCTCTGTAGTATATAATTCACATCAATGACTTGTCTGTGATATCTAAGTGCATTTCACATTGTCTGTGATATCTAAGTGCATTTCATATAGAAACTCTTTTTTGCTTTATGGCAGGGATAAAAAGAAGGATTTTGCTCCTAATTATGCCGCATATTATCCATTTTTCTTCTCTCTCACTTACCCATTCTCCCTCTCACTCTCCCTCTCCCTCTCAATGTTTCTGTTCATCTATGTTTATTTTTTCTTCTCTCCATTTTTGCACCTACCAGCACTGCCATCATCATTTTCCAGGTACCAGCAGTTCGCCTATCTCCAAAAACCCAATTTTAGTTATGGGTCCTCGGTCCTCCCTTTCTCTCGCTCAATTTCTATTTTTTTCTCTGTTTTTCCTAATTTTCAAAACCAATTTATTTGTTATCCCTAATTTTCAAAGCCCTAATGAGTGGATGCTTGAAGGGATGGATTCAAATCTTACTCTTTAGATTTCGTTAGTTGCTTAAAATTAACTAGGTATTGTAGACACCCAATTTTTGACCGTCCTCAAGACTTGGACGCCATCGTTTGAACATTCGATGATCATCTATGCTCGTGTTCGTTTTGAGTTCTCGGAGGTCTCGGCTACGCGCCTTGCCTCAAGATCTCTCAACTTGTCTATTTTGTGCTTGGTTGTGGACCAAACACTTGTGCTTTTGCTTCTAAGGGAAGAGGGTGGCTTGTTTGCCATACCCTCAACCCACCGGCCAATGCTTGAAGCCATCAGCCCTATTTTCTTTCCATCGGCCAAAAGTATTGGCCGATCGGCACTATATTTGGTCGGCCGACACTTATGTTGGTCGATCGGCCTTTTTTTGGTGGTCGAACCCTGTTCATCTGCTTTATGCAGATATTTTGTGCCAGCTGGCACAGCTGACATCCACAATTAACCCCCTTCATGCACGTGTATGGAGGGATTTTCCCTTTGCTTAGCTTCTCCAAGAAGCTTTGCAAATTGGATTTCTATAAGAGGGGAGGCCCTCCTCCCTTCTCAGAGGTTCTTAAATTAGGGTTAGAAAAAGTTGTATCTCTCTATCTCTATATCTCCCTATCTCTATCATTTGTGTGTGTATTTGTGACCTAAAGTGATTTTTGTTCACACTATTGCACACAAACACCTAGCATTACACCATCCTTGGTTGCTGAGGTTCTAAGGAGTTGTTGTTAGGGTTCTTGGAGTGGTTTTAATCAGAGAAAGGTGCTGGTGTTGTGTTCTTGAAGGTGTTCTTCAAGGGTGAGCATTCTTGCTTTAGATACCCCTTTCTTGCTTAGGCTTTTAGCCCTTCTTGCTTATTGTTTTAAGCTTATCTATTATCTGATAAAAGTTCTTTTTTTATGTGCTTTTGAACTTTGTTTAAGGTCATTTTGAGGTTGGGGTTGTTTACCCCCTCCAAGGCCTTGTTAGGCCTTGTTTTAGGCCATCCCTTTTGGCCCTTGCTTTGAGCTTTGCATGGCCTCTCTATCACTGAAATCCAGAGGATTTTCAGTGGTGGAGAGGTGGTTTTGGTGTCCTAAATAGGAGAGGGTCATCCCCTCTCCTTGTCATCTTTAATACTAGCATAAGTAGCTTATGTTGGTGGCTTGTATGCCTAGCTTGTTTTAGCTTCATTTCAGCAAGTATTTGGTGTTGTTTTTTCCATGATTTATCTCTGTTTAAAGTTGGTTTAGTGGTCTCTTGCATGCACCAATATACTTACCTTGCAATCCCTCATTTGCCTTAACATGTATCTAGCATTTAGACTACCAATGCTAGCATGTTTTGGCTCAACTCCATGAAGCTTCTAGCCTTGTTTTAACATGCTTGAGCTCTGTTTTTCATTGTTTTGGTCATGCTTACATTGTTTTGTATAGCTACCATACAATCTAGCTTGTTAGCTTTAGGTGTTTGAGTCACTTGCATGCTCTATTTCGGATTATTTCAGTGGTTTGGCATCACTTGTAATATTATTTCAGTCCATATAGTATGCTCATGTACTTGCATTTGTCACTCTTTAATGCTTTAAAAGGTTTGTGTTTTATGCCTCATGAATGTGTCATTGTGTATGCCACCATGCTTAGGTCTTAGGGATGCCATCTAAGTGAGTTTTTGGCTTACTTTGACATGCCATAACTCTGTTTTTCATTGCTTAAATCATGCCATGTTTGGTTTTGATAGGTGCAGTGTTAACACCCTCTTTGTAGCCTTCATGCCTTATGTTTTGGCGTTGTGTTCTAGCTTGTGTTGGCTAGTTTCGAGCTTGCTTTCGGTTTTGTTTGGACCTGCCTTAGGACTGTTTTTAGGTCATCTTGGCCCTTTGGTGCTTGCTTTTATAGCCATGGTTTGAACCCTTAAAGGCTCAGTTTCAAGCTTTAAGCTTTCTTGGCATGCTTTGCTTGTGTACTTTGGTCGGTTTGGCACAATCTCCTAACATGATTTTTAAGAGCTTACATGTTGCTTAAATATCCATGTTTGCTTCCCTTTAAGCGTTCTTAAAATTGCTCTACAAGGCTTAAGGTAATGTACCATTAGCATGCATGTTTATATGTGTATTTCATGCCTTTGTTTCATCGCTTTGGCCAACTGATTTGGACCTATTTGAGAGCTGTCCATTTTGGTTTAAGATCCTATCACATGCTGTTGCATGCTTGCCTTGCATGTTGTTTGCATACTTGGCCTATTGCATGTTGTTGCATGCTAGTCATATATTCGTATTTGCATGACCCACTTTGTTAATGCTTTGCATGTTTGCATGTATTGTCCCTTGCCATGTTGTATGGCATGCTTGCCTCCACAGTGTATAATCCGTTACATGCTGCCTTTCCTTGAATGTTGCCACAATCCTTACATGTTTGCAATGCTTGTTTAGGTTGCAATTGCATTGCATGCTTATTACCATAGCTTGGTATCTGTCAATTGTCCTTGACATTGACATTCAATGTTGCATTAGTTACTTGCCTTGCATGTCTGCATCCTTGGCCTACTTGATCAAGCAATGATAGAGGTTGGAGGAATCCCTTATGTGTTTTTTTTGTGCATTTCATTCCATTTGAATTGCATATTTGGCTCTTATTGGACATCATGCATCGAAATAGAACCGATGATAGAGATGCCGGTCCGCCAGCTGGTCCGTAGGGACTACATCCTTTTGAGTCTCAAAATAGATAAGGAAGTGAGTGACGTCGTGCAAACATTGGCCTGTAAATGTAATTACGTCTAATATGCTCATGGTCTCGTCCTCTGCCGTGCGGAGAGCAATACACAGCAATTCTGCCAAGAAAGATTGAATGCCGGTCAGCCGCATACATTCAGTGCCATAACTATCCAAACCGATGGTCTCATAACATGTTGGCCGAAGAGCTTTACATAATGGTCTACATGAGGACAATTACCATGCGCCGAATGCCTCTATCTCAATTGGACGTGATGGACTCTCAGAAAGTCCCCAAGATGGTGGTCATGAAGTGAATCACAGAAGTGGCACCAGTTTTCAAGATACAAACATATGTAAAGGCCTAACATTGTGACCATGGCGATGGATTTCTGGCGAAGCCGTCGAGCACGCCATGCCACCCTCTTCCCGAAGGCAAGTTTTTAACTGTTTTCATATAGCTTTAATTGATTTTGCTTAATTAGTTAAGTGTGTGTAATAATTAATTAGCATTGTTAGTTAGTTAATTATGTAATTTGTATTACTTTTGTCCCTCATGTTGAAGGGCACAATTGTGGTAACTATATATGCGTGCTTAGTGTGAGGGGTTGATGCATGTCTGTCTAACCTCGCACTTCTTCTCCTTTTTACTTAACCGTCTTACAATGGTTTAGTTCATAGGGCACGTTTTATATTAGCATTCCTTATGCTATGCATGTTTTGCACATTCATATTGTAACTTGCCCAATGCAACCGGGCCTCGGCGCATACATACTAACTGCATTGTATTTTATTCTAAGTTGAATACATGTCCTCGATGTCGCGATCTCACATGCCATTTTAGAACTTAGCGAGGCCTATTCTAAGTTGCATAGTTTATATGTGATGCATTAAGCCATCTTAACATGCGACTTCGATCAACGATTGATTACTAACAATGTCTTTGTTTTTTGGCTCGGTGTACACTATGAGTGTTTTATGCTTTAGCATCTCGCATGTATGTGAAGTGTTAACATGAACCAGATGCTTGCCAAATGAGGCTATTGCTTATGTGATATAAACTGCCTGAAATGCGTGTGGGTGAAGGTTGGATTGCTTGAATTGGGAATTCATTGAAATTCGCATTTGTTAGCGCCTACTTGCGAGTAGCAAACTTCAACCATTTTCGCAAACAAACATGGATATTTTGTTCGCAACTTAGGCGAATCTAGGTCTATATACTTGTTATGTTGTGGCGCATCACGTAGTAAGCTAGCTAATAACCGGAATAAGAACACGTGTGTTTTCCAAAAACAAGATTATCATCTTAGTACAAGGCCGATCTTCGATCGGGCAAAGCGGGCGGTGCTCATAGATGACCTTCCCCAATCGTACCAAGTTCTCGAGCCGAGGCAACTTTGGTGATGATGGACACGTGGCCTTAGGTAACCGAGTCAGGGTTTCCTAAATTCTCTCTGCAAAACAAAATATTTAGGTAGCGACTCTGTATCTGGCAAAACAGTCCATGTTTGGCACTTTCTTTCTTAAAAATCAGTTTTCCCAAAACGATTTGCCGGGATTTTTGACTCTTTTGGTGATTTATCAGTCTCGCAATTGCACTTTGCCGGGATTAGATTCAGAGGCCGTGAACATTATGAGTCCGAACTGATAGAAGCTGAGGCCCTCGGGCGGCGGGTCTCAGGTATTGGTGCATATAAATTTCTGCTGCAAATTGAAACTTTGTCTCTCTTTCTTAATTAGGACCACTAAACATAGTGCCAATAGGCCGTGGCCTTTTTACATGATATCAAATATCGATATCAGAAAAACTAAACCCTGAATAATAATACACCAAGGAATCATTTTTCCTCCCCAGCAAGACTTTATGGAAGACTGTAGCCCAGAGAAGACACGCCATTGGAATCAAAATTCAGAAGCTTTAGTGCAATGACATCAAAACTTTTTACAACTACAAGTGAAAGTACTTGTCAAGCACCTATTGATGCTATATTTCCTCTTGTTAGACCCCCGATCTCAAGCAAAATAAAGTCTAAAAATAGAATAGACTAAAGAACAATGTAAGCTAAAAAAAAAAAAGGTTGCCCAAAAAGACCCAATAGCCCAATTAAGCCTAAATTATTCAGTTCTTGTTTCACTCTCAAAAAGGGAGAAGCACCATCATTAATCTAAATTATAGATATAAAAATCATATATGACGCTCGTAGTTTGTTTTATTAATATCTGATATAAATTTGCCCAATATTATTCATATTAGATTATACAGCTTTATTATAATCTGATATATTTGGCTCAATATTATTTCATATTAGAAATATACAAGCTTTATTATATCTGATATAATTTTGCCCAAATATATTCAATATTAGATATACAAATTATCTTGGCGATGCAAAATTATGTAATCAATTGGAGCTAGTTAGTTGACTAGAACTCTTGTATTTTATCAGGAGATTAAAGAGAGAGAAGCCCTTAACCTATATACAATACTTTCCTCAATCAAGCCACAGGCTTTTAATCTAACCAAAAACAAAACAAAAAAAACCAATAGTGTTTGTGAGTTCCTGATTAATATCTCTTTTTTTTTTGTTTTCTTGTTTTTGTTTTCTTCATTGGTTTGTGCTTTAATGATGCTTTGTATGCTTTTAACTATGTGGGTCCATCAGTATGTCTTAGGGATAGCAATTTAAACGGCCCAACGGGGACCTGACCGACTCGATTAATACGATTTTTTCTTCCCGCGCCGAAAAATACCCCCGACAGCGGGATGGTATTAAAAAAAAAATCCCCGGGTCACTTTCGGGCCGAGGACGGTGATAAGAAATTACGCCCCGTCCCTGCCCGACCCGACTCACCGGCCCGCTCCGTCACCCAAGTTTCTGCCGCCGCTTAATATATATTAATATTATGCACTGTGCACTCATTCTCTCTAATATCATATATTATGTACTCATCTCCTCCCTAATATATATATATACCCTCGACCACCTAACCACTGTATATACAACTGTCTTTCTCCTTCACTACTAACAATCCCCAAAAACAAATACACCTCCTCTCTTCTCTCCTCAATTCGGATTCGATCTCTCTCCCCTCTCTGCGCATGATCGATTCTGTCTCAAGCGTCACTCCTCCAGCACACTATTCTAGACTCTCTCACTCATCTCATGCACTGGTCTAAAAACTTCTCTCACATCAATCTCGAGCACGTGTCGCGAGACGCGCCGGATCGGCCTTCTCCGTCGTCCCATGGC
>NW_021027752.1:162040-179702 GCF_004153795.1 Camellia sinensis
CATTTGGGTTATAGTCGACAGGTTTACTAAGTCAGCTCACTTTTTGCCTGTCAAGACTACATTCAATGACTGGGAGAAACATGATTGTTGCATCCATTTATAGGGCGTGTGTTGTTATGATTGAGGGTGTAGAGTTGTTAGTCGATTTGATGCCTTTGAGCATGACTCATTTCGATGTCATATTGGGAATGGATTGGTTAGTAGCGAACCATGCATCCATTAATTGTGTTACTAAGAACGTCACATTGAAGACCCCAAATCTAGCCGAGGTCATTTTCCAGGGTAAAGGGGTAGTACCCCCACCTTACTTAATTTCATCCATGAAGGCCTACAAGTTGATCCAAAAAGAATGTAAGGGTTATTTATGCAGTATACTAAGTGATTTGAATGGAAATGTTGAGTTAGCCGACATACCCGTTGTTGAGGAATTCCCCGATGTCTTTCCGAATGAGTTGCCTGGCCACTTTGTTGATAGGGAAATAGAGTTTACCGTGGACACCATGCCAGGAACACAACCCATCTCCAAAACCCCCTACAGAATGGCCCCAGCCGAACTGAGAGAACTAAAATTGCAATTACAAGAACTGTTGGATAAGGGATTTGTTAGGCCGAGCACTTCACCGTGGGGAGCACCCGTTCTATTTGTTAGGAAAAAGGATGGCACACTTCGTCTTTGCATTGATTACAGAGAGCTTAATAAGGTGACCATCAAGAACAAGTACCCATTGCCCAGAATCGACGATTTGCTTGATCAACTACGAGGAGCACGAGTCTTTTCCAAGATTGACCTTAGGTTAGGCTACCACCAGTTGAAGGTTAAAGTCGAGGACATCGAGAAAACTGCTTTTCGGACAAGATATGGCCACTACGAATTTTTGGTAATGCCCTTCGGAGTAACCAATGCCCCAGCAGCATTCATGGACTTGATGAACAGAGTCTTTAAGCCGTACCTAGATGAGTTTGTCATTATCTTTATCGACGACATATTGATCTATTCCGGGAGTACGAGCGAGCATAAGAATCATCTGAGACTTGCCCTGCAGACCTTGAGAGATAAAAAGTTGTACGCCAAGTTAAGTAAATGCGAGTTTTGGCTTTCCAGCATTTCATTTCTAGGGCATGTGATTAATGAAGACGGTATATCAGTTGACCCCAGTAAGATCGAAGCCATTGTGAATTGACCGACGCCGACCAACGTGTCCGAGGTTCGTAGTTTTCTGGGTTTGGCAGGTTATTACAGAAAGTTTGTAAAGGATTTCTCGAGGATTGCAGATTGCAGTGCCTTTGACACAACTAACTAAGAAGGGAGCAGCTTATGAATGGACTAATGAAAGAGAATCAGCCTTCCAGGAGCTGAAGACAAGGTTAGTTACAGCACCAGTTTGGTACTACCATCGGCTAATGAGGAATTTCAGATTTTCAGTGATGCTTCACATAAGGGTTTGGGTTGCGTGCTAATGCAAGAGGGTAAAGTCATAGCGTACACGTCTCGTCAGTTGAAGCCCAGTGAGAAGAACTATCCTACCCACGATCTGGAGCTAGCTGCCGTGGTTTTTGCTTTGAAGATATGGCGTCATTACCTGTATGGAACATCTTGCCAAGTTTTCACCGACCACAAGAGTCTGAAGTACTTGTTCACTCAGAAAGAGTTAAATATGAGGCAGAGAAGATGGCTCGAGCTACTGAAGGATTATGACATGCAGATTCAGTATCACCCAGGTAAGGCAAATTCCGTAGCCGACGCATTGAGCAGGAAGTTAGTTGGAAGCTTGGCGTGCCTGACAGCGGTTTCGGTGGAACCGACGATTATTGAGGAAGCGAAGACCAGACAGAAGGAGGATAATTTCCTCAAGAAGGTAATTGATGAATTCGTCACCAAGCCGAGGCCGGGATACACTATGGAGAATCAAGTGCTTAGGTTTGAAGGGAGATTGTGTGTAGCCGACGTACCAGAGTTGAAAAAGAAGATTTTTCTGAGGCCCATAATTCCAAGTTTGCCATTCATCCAGGGAGCACCAAGATGTATCAGGACGTGAAGCGGACCTTTTGGTGGCCAAACATGAAAAGAGAGATAGCCGAGTTTGTATCTCAGTGTCTGAGTTGTCAGCGAGTGAAAGCAGAACACCAGAGACCAGCAGGACTTCTTCAACCCTTGTCAATTCCTGAGTGGAAATGGGAGCACATCTCCATGGATTTCGTAGTGGGTTTGCCGAGGACGCAGAGAGGCATGGATTCCATTTGGGTCATAGTCGACAGGTTTACCAAGTCAGCTCACTTTTTACCGGTCAAGACCACATTCAATGCCGACCGACTTGCCGAAATGTACATGAATGAGATCGTTAGGCTTCATGGTGTGCCGATGTCCATTGTGTCAGACCGAGATCCGAAGTTCGTTTCTAGATTTTGGCAGAGTCTACAAGGAGCCTTGGGAACAGAGTTGAGATTTAGCACAGCCTTTCACCCCCAGACCGACGGGCAGACAGAAAGAACGATTCAGACACTCGAAGACATGCTCAGACTGTGCGTGTTGGATTTCCAAGGAAGTTGGGAATCGCATTTGCCATTAGTAGAGTTCGCGTACAACAACAGTTATCAAGCCAGCATAGGCATGGCGCCGTATGAATCTTTGTATGGAAGGGAGTGCAGATCGCCGATATGTTGGACGGAAATAGGAGACAAAGCTCTAATTGGCCCCGAGTTGGTTCAGATAACAACTGAGAAGATCAAACTCATTCAGCAGAGGATTAAAGCTGCACAGAGTCGACAGAAGTGTTATGCCGACCAAAGAAGGAGGGAGTTAGAATTTGAAATTGGGGATCATGTATTTTTGAAGGTCTCGCCGATGACAGGAGTTTCGAGATTTGGGAAGAAGGGTAAACTTGCACCCCGATATATTGGGCCATTTGAAATTCTTGAGAAGGTTAACACCGTTGCTTACAGACTTGCTCTGCCACCAGATTTGAGTCAAGTCCACAGCGTGTTCCATGTTTCAATGCTGAGAAAATATATCCGAAACCCACTGCATGTAATAGATTACTCCGGAGTTGTGTTCCATGTTTCGACAGACAAGTGAGACAGTTGAGAAACAAGTCGATATCAATGGTGAAAATCGAATGGGAGAAACATTATGGCGAGGAGGCCACATGGGAAAAGGAAGAGGAGATGAAAATCCGTTACCCGGAGTTATTCGTAGGACAAGGTAACTTAAGTTTGGGGACCAAACTTCTTTAAGGAGGGTAGACTGTAGGAACCCACATTTTATGTCCCCATCATGTTCATGAGCATCGGTATGATTATGACTGGTTAAGCTTGCATGTGTGTGTAGTGATTTGTTTCGCTTGAGTTAATGTGATTCATGCCTTGTTTTGAAGCCTTGTGATTTGTCTAAGTGTAGGATGCTTGTCTTGTTCCTTCCTTGATGTGAAACTTAGGTTAGGCCTTGCCTGAGTTGTGCTAGCCGATGTTATTCCAAGCCGAGGTCATCCTTAGTCTAGTAGTAGTATCTTGAAACCCCTTGTTGACCTCCGTTCTCGTCTTGCCACATTAGCCGAGATGTTACCCTGTACCCAAGTGATCTCGTCCTGGAGTGGTATGACCTAGGCCGAGGTGTGGCGCATCTAGGCCAAGATGTGGCACAGCTTAGTCAAGTGTTGTCCTTCCTAGCCGAGGTCATTGTCACCTTAGTTGCCAAAGTCCTTTGTTAGCCGACGTCATCCCTTGCCGGAGTGCCATTCCGTGTAGCGTGTTAGATACGCCTTGTTGTTAGCCGATGTCATTGCCTCGTCAGAGAGCCCATACCGCTTTACTTGTTGAACACCCTTCCACCATGCTTTGTCTGGTCTGTCAGCCACCTTTTCAGGAAGAACCCAACCAGTCGCCGCCACGTGTCTCAGCAGAGGGTTAACCCCAGAACCGGGTATAGAAAACTATCATTTGGTATCATAACCTTGTCTTGTAGAGAGAGAAGCTCTAGGAGGAAGAAAGAGTTGAACTGAGAGGAAGTAGATCTTCAAGCTCGATTCCTAGATGGTCCGAACTGTTAAATCCTGTTCTTAGACAGGTTAGATTCTTGATCTGCTATGATGTTCTTATGTTATGTTATTGGCATTGCATGATGGAAATGATTTGTAAGCCATGCATCGTTTTGAAGTTCGATTTTAGAAAGAGAAAATGACCATTCATGTGTTCTTCAAGAAAGTCTTGTTTTGATCCAAAAGCTTGCTAAAGAATCATGTTTTTGTGTTTATTTCTGCAAGATTTCAAGTACGGGTACCTCAGGTCCATGTTTTCAAAACTCATAGCACGAAAACCCCAGATTTGTGATGACAGATTATGATGACATTCATATTTTTCAATGTTTTCACACTAATGTTCTTCATGTTCATCAGCAGAGGGAAACCCAGAGTTTCCCGACCTCTTTTCCTTGGCATGTGGCCTCGGGAAAACAACCTCGGCGAGGAGGTGTGGAACCTCGGCCTAGACCTGGTTGGTGCCCAGCATGTTTTCCGAAACCATTTGTGTACATATGCAAACTTGTTAAGGGCATTCATAGCGCTTTGCCATGTGTTTTGTAGGACTTGGGCTTGTCTCGACCCGCGACGTGTGAAGAAACTATGTGAGTGGTATTTTTTTAATAAAAGCTATGTACACTTGCTTTTGATAAATTCTGTTTGCGTTGTTTGAAAAGTAATTTGATCTTAGCATGAATGACTATCCATACTTGTATATTAAACACTATCTTGTTTTGATGACATTTCTTGAAAGTCTTAGCTGCAGGGACTACTAATGCAACTGCACTCTTGTCTTGAAAGTCCTTAGCTGCAGGGGACTATAATGCAACTGCACTCTTTCGTGTCTTGAAAAGTCCTTAGTTGCAGGGGACTATAATGCACTGCACTCTTGTCTTGAAAGTCCTTAGTTGCAGGGGACTATAATGCAACTGCACTCTTGTCTTGAAATTGTCATCACCCTCTTGTATTAAGTAGATGTAATAACATCCAAAGAACTTGAAAGGCCGGCAATGAACTTGATTTTCCCCTTGATCGTAAAGTATGCTATGTAGTTGAAAGAATCTTGGATATCAATCATGCAAAACCTTATTTTCTAATATCATTCACTGAGTATCCAAGCTCACCCTCTTCTATATATATGTAGGTGATGAACAAGAAGGCATTGAGGCCTAGACGTGATTGCCGATGTGTTTTGGGTGCATTTGCCGACATGTTTTGGATAGCATTTTTGCACCATCTTGAAGATCATGCTTCTCAGCTTATTTTTCATTTGTACTTGTATATGTCGGCTTGAGAAGCCTTTTGGTCAAGATGTGTTTTGTATCTCATTTCCTTATTGTATTTAAGTTGTAAGACTTTATAAGGATGTATGTCATTTCATCGGACTTATGCACGGCTCTCATGGACTATTTAGATTCTGTATATGTATATATATATTGCTTCCGCACTTGTAAGCCCCATATTTTATACTCTGATTGTGTGTGATTTTGAAAGTTGGCCTTCGGTAATTACGGATTACTGGCCATCACGGCACCAAACTACTAGGGGCGGTTTGGGGGCGTGACATATACTGGCTTCTCTTTAATTAGATTAAAAAGATCAGAACTAGTGTAAAAATATAAAATACAAAAAAATAAAATATATGATCAACGAATTATTGATAAAAATTAAATTAAGTGTAATATAAACTAAAATCTTAAATTAACCCAAAATAATTAAGATAAATTTATAAAATTTATAAAATCTTGTATTTTTTTTTTCTCCACTACATTATGCAGTCCTCCACCATCACCACAACCACTATCTTTTTATCTTCACGACCATTGTTATTAGTAATATAGGTACAATATTTCCTCCACCACTACCACTATCACTATCACCACCACCACCACCACCACCAACTTATTATCACAATATAAAATTACAAAACACAATTAAATTTTAATAATTTTCAAATTTAATATTATATATAGAAAATAATATGTTTTAGTTCAGTATTTCAATTTTTATTAAACAACTTTTCAGCCTAAAAAATTCACCATTTAGTTTTTAATTTTTTGTTTTATCAAACCCTACCTTAGTGACAAATTGAGAAAATCTCAAGAGGGCAAGGCAAGTGTGGCAAAATAATTATACAAGAATTTCCTTTTTTAAAAAATAAAAGAAAAAAAATTAATGCATAAGGGTTATGAAAAAAATTAGTAAGAAAAAATAACAAATTTATATCAGTCATTTTTATTACTTATCTACCTTATTTTCATATAATTTTTGGGCTATATAATTTTGATTTTAGTGACTAATTTATTAGGCTATCATTTTAAGAAATTTTATTGGTTAATCTCATTTATATAAAGAAAAATTAATGTAAAGTCCAATCTAAGGAATGCATAAGGCATTACATCTAGTGAATATTTTTTTATTGGTGAGAGGTTCACCCTTTGTAAAATAGTTTGGTAAGAAATCCTTTTTGTTGGGTGGTTCTAAAAGGGAATTTTTTAAGGTCCCTAATAATAGCAATTTAGAGGATAAAGGACACTAAAAAATAATATGATGCCTCAGGTCCCTCATACAAAAATTACGCGCTTTTTATTCAATTTTTAGATGAAAATACGCTCTACAGTCATCAGCAATCAGCAGACTGGTATTCCGTGCATGATATCCCCGACTGACCTCCACAAGCTACACACGAGTGAACTGTGGTTTTTTCATCTTCATGATCGACATTAGGGTTTCATCATATTCAGCGAAGCTAGGCTCTCATCTTCCTCGAAAAACTTTGAAATTTCTTCTACACAAATTGCTCTAACTCATTTTACTATTCATCCTTGAGTCTATTCATCTTCATCTTCGTTTGTAATTAGGGTTTCATCCTCATCACCTCACTCTAGTAAGTGTTTTTATTCCAGAACTAGTTTTTCTCTGTATCTACAGTTCATTGCATTTTATAATACTGTTCCATTAACTAGGGTTTCGATTTCGTAATAATATTAAGATACCCCCTTTAGATGAATTTTCTCTAGCATTACAATTTTCTCTAAACACACTGGATTCCTTTGTTTGTTTGATTTTGTCCTGAATCTGAATTTTACCTGACCACCTTTAAACAACCATCAAATTTCTTTGAACAAATTGGACTTCGTTCAGTCTATGTGCCTTGCTTGATTTCCTCTGGCTAATTGTCTCTTTGATTTTCTCTCCAATTTTCTCTGGCATTGTAACATTCCGTGGCTTGCAAGATTTATGTTTCTTTTTTTAAAATTTCTCTGGCATGTTTATTTTGTTCAATTCTTGTTTCCCTCCAAATTTCTCTATTGTGTAATTTTTTGTGGCATGTTTATGTTGCTTTGTTTATTTTCTCTAGCTTGATATATTCCACAGAAAAACACTGAGTATTTTCGTGTGTGTCTAATTTTCTCTAGTATTTATAATTTTTTCTGGCCACATTACTTTTCTTTCTTGTTTGTGTCTAATTTTCAATGGCATGCTTAATTTTCTCTACCATGCTTGATTTGTTTTGTAAGTATGCTAAAGCGTAAAGACTTACAGTGTACTCCAAGCCAAAACAAAAGCTAGTTAGAAATCATGCATGATCCTAACTATACAAAGTGCCTAATGCAACACATGCAAAATGCAATTAAATAGGCTTGGCTATCTAAGATGGCATATGAATGCAACACTTGATAACATGCTTTGAAACACGTATTCAAGTAGATATTTGAAAATACGATGCAGTTTGAATGATGCGTCGAGCCCGGTACATGCAAGACAAATGAATAATGCAAACATGTGAGCATAAGGTATGCTAATCAAATCGTGCCCTGATCTAACCATCGAAAGCAGTTAAATAAAAGGGAGAAAGAAGTGGGGTTGGAAGATATGCACACACACACGCACGCGTATTACAATATTGTGCCCTCTCGAAGGAGGGTTCGAATGAATAAGCTAAGCTACACTAAGCTAAGCTAAGCAAACTAATCTAATTAAGCTAATTAGACTAATTATTACAAAATAAAATAAAGAAATAGCTAAGCTAAGCTACTTAATTATTACAACACTTTAACTAATTAACGAATCAATTAATTAAATTACAAAACTATGCTAACAAACAAGTAAAGCAGTAAATAAGACTGCTTCAGCTCTGCTTCAGAAAGTTGAACATGCATGCATTCAGATTTCGCCCCGAAAATCCCACCGGTTTGCTCTTGAGAGGCTCTGTTTGCAGGGTGTCTCCTAGAATTTTCTATTGAACCTTACCAAATAATTGCTGAGGAGTGCACCAGTGGCCTGCTGGCCATGATGGCTTGCTGCCGGCCGCCTACCGGCCAAAGAGAGGCACTATCAGCCAAGGATGAAGCCTTGCCGGCCAGTGATGAGGCACCGCCGGCCACTGGTGTGCTGAATCACCATTCTACAACAGAGCTCTAACAGAGGAAACTGGAGGGTCCCCCAAGGGTATGTTTGTGCTGCACCCTCTCCTTATCATCTCAAAACATCATAGGAGGGGGGCTATTAGATCCAAAGCCACCAACCAAGCATTTTCAATGCATGATGGCCAAGAATCCAACTTATACACATTCAATAAATGCACAAAAAACAAGACTCAATACCGCTACCTTATCATGGATGATAAAAGGCAATGGAGACAAAGGAGATTGGCTCATTTCATCACTTTGAGTATGAAATGAACCAATCTTCCTCGTGTTCAATACAACGTCCTATTGAACACAATGCAATGCACACATAACATGCTTATCTTGGTCATGTTTTACTTGATTCATTTTATTTATACATTTTAGCATTACCAAGCCATTCTTTAATCGGTTTGTCCAAGGTGAGTGTCCTCTAACGGGAGAGGGGTCGACCAAAGGATGGTTTAAGACATGAGAGAGATCATGCCTTTGACTAGTAGAAACCCTCAAAAGAGAGTTAAAGCCATTGAGCATAAGTCTCAATCCCAAGCTTAAACACAACCTTAAGACTAACCAACCCTCAAAACAAATGAAAAATGAAGAATTGAGGGAGGTTGCAGACTTTTTAGTGCTGAAATGGCATGAAAAATAATACTACAACATGCAAGCAACTCATGCACAACATGTTAAGAGCTAAAGCATTAAAGCTAGCGAAGAGCACTACACTAGAGGCATGTAGTATCAAGCACAAATGACCAAACCAGCTCTGGACAGAGCTAAAACATGCCAAAACAATGGCTAAATCATGCTGGAATGGTAGTACAAAAGGCAAGAAAAACATGCTCACAAGTTGGGCCACAAACAAGTCTTAAAGCACAACTCTCAAAAGTGATGAAAGAATGAAATATGTGAGAGTGTGACAAAGATATATGCACTGAAGTCACGTGCTAAATGATGCTATACCATGCAAACAACTCAAATAAAGCATGTTAAAGAGCTTGAAACACAAAGCTAGTGAAGCAAATTAGACTACAACCATGCAAGATGAAGCTCATGTGAACAAGACAGCTCAAAATAGAGTTAAATCATGCTAAATTAGTAGCAAAAACATGCTAAGATAGAGCCTCAAGGAGGTAGAAAAACATGCTCATATGTTAGGCCAACTACACATGCAAACAAGATACAAGAAGGGGAGGCCACCCCCTCCTATTTTGAACCTCAAAACCAATTTTGTACCACTGAAATTCCCCTAGAATTTAGTGGTTAAAAGGCCAAGAAAAGATTGTTTTAAAGGCTTTGAAAGATGGCTCAAAAGGCTTTGCAAGCCAAAGAGCAAAGGGAGGAAACCACCCCCTAACTAAAAAAAGGCTCAAACCATGACTTTAAAACCTTAAAAACAAAGTTTTTTAGAGGTTAAAACCAGCCTCTAAGTAGCATACAAAGATGGCCAAACAATGAATTAAAACGAGGCTTAAAGGAGTCAAGTTCTTACCCTTGAAGCATAGCAACAAAACAGCAAGGATTCTGAGCTAAAACCACTCCAAGAAGCTCAAACAAAGCCTCCAAGAACCTCAGCTTCAAGGTGAAGGTGTTTGGCCAAGGGTGCTAGTGCAAATTTATAGAGAAAACTCACTTTCAAGCACAAAATATAGAGAGAGAGGATTCTAGAGAGAGATAGAGAGAAATTTTTGTCTTCCAAAATGTTCAACCCCTTGCATGCAACAAGATGACCTCTATATATAGAAGATACAAAGGCCTCTTGTAAAGATCCAACCATCCACATGCAAGCAGATGGGCCATTCAGTGAAAACAGTTGTCAAAAATATCTACAAAATATCTGCTGATGCACTGGTGGCCGGCAGGACTCATCAATGGCCGACAGGCCAAGATGCATGGCCGACAGAGCCCAATCATGGCCGGCAGTGCACCACAAACAACAAGCTGGAAGGACCAAAACATGGTCTAAAAATGAGAAAGAATGGATGTAGGGTTTGGAAGGCTCAAACCTGTGGCGTTCCGTCGCGGATTTCGAGTGCTCAATGAGCAATCACACTTGTCACCGAATGTACCTTCAAGAGCATCCAAGTCTTGAGGACGGTATAAAATGGGGTGTCTACAACCCCTTGCTGATGAAATCATTGCTTTTAATGTGGATACTGAGAAGGATCCGCGTCTGGTCTAGATCGGGTCCACGTTGTCTTTTGGAGGAGCACAAGGGCTTAGTCGCTTTTTAAAAAGATTTCAAAGATGTTTTTTTGTGGTCCTATGAAGACATGCCTGGAATCGATCCTGAAATTATACAGCATTGAATCGCTCTTGACCCCGAGGCCTGACCCGTCAAACAGAAGTTACGGAGAATACGCCCAGATTGGGCTTTGAAAATTAAGGAAGAAGTTATCAAATATATTGAGGCAGGGTTCTTGCTTGTGTCTGAGTATCCAACGTGGTTGGCTAACATCATCCCAGTGCCGAAGAAGGAAGGTAGAATTTGAGTCTATGTCGACTTCAGGGATCTGAATAAGGCTAATCCGAAGGATGATTTTCCCTTGCCACATATTGATGAGTTGGTAGACTTCACCGCGGGTCATACATTGCTCTCCTTCATGGACGGATTTTCCGAGTATAACCAGATTCTGATAGCACCCGAGAATAGAGAGAAAACTGCCTTCACTACGCCGTGGGAAACCTACTGCTATCGGATGATGCCGTTTAGGATAAAGAATGCCGGGGCTACCTATCAATGGGCTGCAACCACTATTTTGCATGATATGATCCATAAAGAGGTTGAGGTGTACGTGGACGACATGATTGTCAAGTCCAAGGAAAGAGAAGGTCACTACACTGCCTTAAAGAAGTTCTTTCAACGGATCAGAGAATACACACTGAGGTTGAATCCGCAAAAGTGTACTTTTTGCGTAACAATAGGGAAAATGTTGGGTTTCTTGATCACATAGAGAGACGTCGAGGTAGATCCTTCCAAAATCAAGGCCATTCTAGAAAAGCCACCACCAGGGACTGAAAAGGAGGTGCGAGGCTTTTTGGGTAAAGTGCAATTCATAAGGCAGTTTATTTCCAAATTAACCTTGACTTGTGAACCACTATTTGGTCTCCTGAAGAAAAGGAAAGAAATTCTGATAGGATGATCGATGTCAATTCACTTTTGAGCAGATCAAGCAGTACCTTCAGAATCCGCATGTGTTGTCACCGCCAGAGCTGGGAAAGCCTTTGATTATGTATCTATCAGTCACAGACACAACGATAAGATGCATGCTTGCTCAAGAATCTGAGGATAGAGTGAAGAAAGCCATCTACTACTTGAGCAAGAAAATGTTGGATAATCTACACTCCGCTAGAGAAAGTTTGTTTAGCCTTGGTATGGGCTACCAAGAAGTTGAGGCACTACTTGTTAGCTCACTCTGTAATTCTGGTTTTGAGATTAGATCCCATCAAATATCTTTTTGAGAAACCAACGTTTATGGTTAGGCTAGCTCGTTGGTTGCTCTTTCTTTCCAAATTTGATCTCAAGTATGTTACTTGCAAGTCAGTCAATGGGAGAGCCATAGTGGAGTTCCTGGTGGATCACCCAGTAGAAAGGGATAAAGTGGTATAATACCTATTCCCATATAAAGCCATTTTGCAAGTTGAGGAGGAGACTTGGACAATGTACTTTGACGGAGCATCTAATCAATACGGTTATGGGATAAGTGTGTTGCTGATAGCACCCGACAATTACCATATACCTTTAGCCTTCAAACTCCAGTTCAAGGTATCCAATAAAGAAGCAGAATATGAGGCGTGTATCACTAGTTTGGAAGCCGCCCTGGAACTAAGGGCAAAAAGGTTAGTCGTGATCGAGGACTCGAACCTAGTTGTGTCTCAAGCAAACGGAGACTGGAAGGTCAAAGAAGAAAAGATGAAGATCTATCACTAGACCCTAGACGTTTTGATTCCTAGGTTTGAAAAGCTAACTTTTACGCATCTACTGAGAGAGAACAATAGGTTCACTGATGTTTTATCAACTCTATATTCTATGATAGACATCCCACTCAGAGTCTGGATACGTCCGATCATCATTAAGTAGAGATATACATCGACCTACAAAACTATCGCCTCAATAGATGAAGCACAATATCAAAACCCTTGGTACTATGATATCTGGAACTTCTTAGAAAAGGAGATGTATCCACCGGGGGCAAATGACAAGGATAAGAGGGCAATATGGCGGATGGCCGTTCAATTTATCATCTACAGAGGTAAACTGTACAAGAGAGGTCATCTGGGAATGCACAAGTTGTGTGTCGAAGCAGAGGAGTCAAAGCGTCTGATGGAGGCCATCCATAGGGGAGAGTGCGGAACGCACATGAATGAAGTAATGTTAGCCCGAAAGATTGTCAGGCAAGATTACTATTGGACCACTATAGCGGAGGATTGTATTGGTTTTATTCGGTGATGCCACAAATGCCAAATTCATGCGAATTGCATGAATATCCCATCGTCAAAACTGTACAACATGACTTCACTATGGCCTTTTTCAGTCTTGGGAATTGACATCATCGGCGCGGTCACACCAAAAGGGTCGAATGGGCGTAAATACATTCTGGTGGCAATTAATTACTTTACAAAGTGGGTGGAAGCTCAGTCCTATGCAGTGTTGAAAGCAGCGTATGTGGCTAAGTTTACCCAAAATAATATCATTTGACGATATGGAGTCCCAAATGAGATTTTATTAGATAATGGCTCCCACTTCAAGAAAGAAGTGATCGACTTGTTGGAGAAATACAATGTGGCTTTCCATAAGTCATCTATATATAGGCCACAAACCAACGGAGCTGTTGAGGCCGCCAACAAGGACATCAAGCATATTCTACAAAAAATGGTTGAGACCTATAGTGACTAGCCAGATAAATTGCCATTTGCACTCTAGGGCTACAGAACTTCAATTCGGACGTCTACAGGGGCAACTCCTTATTCTCTTGTCTATAGGATGGAAGCTGTTCTGCCAAACGAAATAGAAGTTCCATTATTGCGAGTTATAACTGCGTGTCAAATAACAGAGGCGGACTGGCAACATAGCAGGTTTGAAGAACTGATGTTGTTTGATGAGAGAAGGCTGAAAGCATTGTACCATGTTCAAGGCTATAAATATAGGATTGCTAGGGCTTTTAACAAGAAGGTTAAGTCCTGGAATCTTAAAGAATGGGATTTGGTGCTGAAAGACAACTGAGCTCCCATTCATGACCCAATGGGCAAGTTCAGACCCAATTGGACTGGTCCTTACATCATCAAAACTATCTGGTCGAGTGGAGCTGTCATTCTCATGGACCTGGATGGTCTACAATTTTCACAACCAATCAACATGAACAAGTTAAAAAAATATTATTCCTAAGAGGCTCGCTAGGCCGAAAGCCCGGAAGGGTAACCTAGGCAAAAGTTAGAGCACAAAAAATTAGAAATAAAGAAAAATTGAGCTCGCAAGGTTGAAAACCCTAAAGGGCGATCTTGGCAGAAGTTATAGCGCAAAAGGAGAGAGTTAATACTCGAGTGAACCTGAACCTAGCTACGTAAGGCTTGATTCACATCTTTAGGATACATAGGCAACTTCATCCTGAAGTTCGGCTGTAAACACCTCTAACTCAACTGTCCTATCCATGTGTTTGATCAGGTCATCTTTGTCTTTTCTTTACCTTAGAGTTTGTCTTTGATCTTCACTCTGAGAGCTGGTTACAGTGCTGAGCAGTGTAATTCAGTCAAGGGGCAATTTATGATCTTTGGATTTGGAGTTGTACATCTCGTGAATTGATTCCGTGTGTGTCAAGTGGCGATCTTTTTCGAAAATGGTTTTGAAAAGTTTTGATAAAAGTTAATTTTGTTGAAATTTTACCTTTTACAACTTAGACTATTTTTGGACCAAAAGGAAAATTTTCAGTGCTCACAACTTCGATTTCATTGATTTCAATACAAGGTTCTCCAACTCTCGATACAAAACAAAGTTGCTTTTATTACATTCAAAAAACTTGAAAATAAAGATCAAAGCAATAAACTAGGGGCATAGATGAGTCAGGTGCTCCTGCGTCCCCTAACTCGTGCTTGTGGAAACTTCTGATGCTGAAGTGGGCTTGGTTTGTGCCTCATCATCGAGCCAGGCTAAGCATTCGCTAGAGAGGGTGCAGCTGAAACTAAAGGCAGGGGCCAGAAGCTCTCTTGTCATCTAACCAGTGAGGTACCTAGCCAAGTGTGAACCTCGGATGGGGAATGAAATCAGGTACTCTATCCCTCCTCTGGGCAAGTCTGATCATGCCCAAATTGATGTTTGAACCTGAATGGGAAGTAGAACACATAGTGAGTCAAGCCAATCAGTTGTGTCCCAGGTTGCCGAGCCATGTTATAGCTCATCTTGATCAGGTTAAGCCAGGGGCAACGCCAAACTATGTCAGCAGCAGACCTGTTGTACATCCACTCACACCACCACCCCTCGTTGAGAAAATCCACAAGTTATTGACGGAAGAAATATCCATGAGTCGAATACTTAGGGCAAGAATCCACTACCTTTAGCTTATTCATAAGCCACACTTGGGAAGGAATGAAAGAAAAGAGAGATTAAAGAATAGAGAGATGTATGTTGAAAGAAAAGTGAGAAAAGGGCTTTTAGAGAAAAATAGTGCATAAGTGCCGAGAGATGTGAGAAACACAAATTGGAAAGGGTGGGAAACATTACCTGAAGAAGTAGTGGACTTCCCACGAATCTGGTAGTCTTCTGCCAATAGAAGGTTTCTAAGTCCATCAAAGTCTCAGCCAGTGCCAAGCCAATGTAACTCTTGCCTTCTTTTAGGCCTTACGCTACTTTGATCAAGCGAATGCTAGATCCACCAAAACTAAGGGCAAGAAGGAAATGAGCTAGCATACATAAGCAAAGGGCATGCTGCCGAAAACCCCACCAAAGATGATCGCTGCGGTCACCGGCGTCAGAAAATCGACGAATCAAACTTGGAATGTCTACTCTCCGTTGTAGGCCAGAGATCGAGCCCCGTGCATATTGAGCCCACACATCCGTCCCAAAGCTTAAGCATGACCAGAACGGGGCTGGGGCATGATCTCCTCGTCTCAATGGGATTCCATTAGCACCTAAATTTCTTCAATTGTTGGGCACATTTCTTGTCCCCCGAAGCTAAAGATGTGCGTACTCAGGTTCCAACATCTAGCTGCGGCATGAAGGAATGGAAAACAAAGTCGAGTCCGACTCAATAGAAAAAGTACATTTATGCCGAAACCCCAGAAATTCACCTTTTTCAAGCCGTCCAAAGTCGCAATCCAATCCGCAAGGTTTTGGGCAAGAAATGGCTTCATTTATGGTAAAAATAGCAGTAAGAATGAGTTTTGAAGAAGAAATGACGAAGTTGAAGCTTTTGTAGAAGATAAGGCAGTGAGTGAAAGCCAGCCGCCAACAATCTGGAGGTTCTACACATTGGTGGCTAGCAAGCCACTACTGTGGCCGGCAGGTCACTGTTGGTGGCCGGCAAGGTTTATCCATGGCCGACAAATGGCCGACAAGCCCTTTATGTGGCCGGCAGCCATCTTTTCTGTCCTTATGTCCACCTGCGTGCTGAAAATACTAAAAACATGTGTCTTGTTCTGCTCTTTACGTGTTTTAAGGTCTTGTTTTGAGTCCTTTTGGTTTTTAGCAAGTTTGTTGAATTGTATTTGAGTTGTTTTGTTTATCGAGTTGTTGTTATGTTGTTTATCGAGTTGTATATTGTATTTTGTATTTTGGTTGTTGGGCGGTTCATTACCCAATTAAGCATTTTGTTTTAATCAAACACTCTTGTCCATTCCAATTCCTTGTCCATTTCATGTATATAAGGTGCTCATGATTCAAAAACGCCAACACACTTTCCATAAAAACTACGAGTTTTTATTCTGATCATGGCTTTTTACAAAAAAGAAGTACAAGTTTTAAATCAAAACAGAACTTTCTAAAGCTATACATATGCTAACACTATTAACAAAAAGAAACTAAGCAAAAACACAAATAAACCAGCACCAGTCATCTCAAGCTCGAGGGGCCATCTTCATCCTCTTCCTAGATGGAGACTTAGAGCTATATCCATCAGCGTCGCTGTCTGACTTAGATGCCAAGCCGTAACCAGAATCGTCGTCGCTCTCTACTCTAGAGCCTGACTCAGCACCACCTCCAGATCACAAGCCACCATCATCTCCACTCTTGGAGACTCGGACTGCGGACTCACTGCCTCCCTAGAGTCACTAGTCTCAACATCGTCGTCACTCAACACTGGCTCCGAGGGGCTTCTCTGACCTCGACCACGAAGCTCCTCTCGGCTACATGTTGGGGACCGTCTCTCCCTATCCTCTACTGCTGGAGGAGGTAGAGATAGTGCAGGTGCAGTCGCCGCCGTCGCCGCTGGTACAGTACAGTATTGGCATATCAGATACAATGTATGGTTGCAGATGCAATATGATGAAAGTAGTGGATGCGATGAGCCGAATACAATACAAGTACAGTACACTGTGTCAGTGTAGCATATCAGTGTGATGTGACAAGGGACAAAATGCATACCGTGATATGAATATTAGTGCTTTAGTGAGAATGATGTGCACAATAGTGTGGAAAATGCTTAAATACGGGCAGAAAATAAGGGAGCATACCTGGATGCCATGGAGACTGGGCAGTGCCTCTCTCCTCAATGTCATGCCCTCGAACGAAGCCAGTAGCTCGAGCAGTCCCTTAGTGTACTCTGGGGGTGCTTGCAAATGCGTTGGGAATGATCAGTATCCGAAAGGAACAAATATCAGAAAGAAAATAGAAAGCAGAAGAAAATGAGCTACATGCCAGATGTGCGTTGCGAGCTATGAAGTATCGATGCCGGGCTTCCGCTGGCTCGCTCGAAATCTAGTAGGCCGCCTCGGTTGGCCTCCAGCATGTCAACATGGTCGGGATCTCTGGACAACTGAATTAAATATCTGTTTAAGAAACCAGTGCTTACGGGTAGGCTAACCCGTTGGTTGCTTCTCCTCTCCAAATTTGATCTTAAGTACATCACTCACAAGTCGATCAAGGGAAGAGCAGTAGCGGAGTTTTTGGCAGGTCACCCAGTAGAAGGGGATGAAGCGGTAGAATACCTGTTCCTAGATGAAGCCATTCTATAAGTTGAGGTGGAAATTTGGATAAGGTACTTTGACGAAGTATCCAATCAATACGGTTATGGGATAGATGTGTTGCTGAATGGG
>NW_021027752.1:180400-224037 GCF_004153795.1 Camellia sinensis
TGAAAAAACTTAGGTTAATGTGCATGTTTAGTTTGCCTATCATGCTTTTGTAATGGGATGACCGATGTCAGTTTGCTTTCGAGCAGATCAAGCAGTACCTTCAGAACCTACTCGTGTTGTCGCCGCTAGAGCTGGGGAAGCTGTTGATTCTGTACCTGTCAGTAACGGACAAAACAATGGGATGCATGCTTGCTTAGGAATCTGAGGATAGAGTGGAGAAAGCCATTTATTACCTAAGTAACAAGATGCTAGATTATGAGACCTGTTACACCCCGCTGGAGAAGGCTTGCTTAGCTTTGGTATGGGCTACCAGGAAGTTGAGACACTACCTGTTAGCTCACTTTGTAATTCTGGTTTCAAGATTAGATCATATCAAATATCTCTTTGAGAAACCAATGCTTACGGGTAGGCTAGCCCGTTGGTTACTTCTTCTCTTCAAATTTGATCTGAAATATGTCACTTACAAGTTTGTCAAGGGGAGAGCGGTAGCTGAGTTCTTGGCAAATCACCCAGTGGAAGGGAATGAAGTGGTAGAATACCTATTCCCGGATGAAGCTATTCTGCAGGTCGAGGAAGAGATTTGGACAATGTACTTTGACAGAGCGTTTAACCAGTACGGTTATGGGATAGGGGTGTTGTTGATAGCACCCGACAATTCCCATAGACCTTTAGCTTTCAAACTTCGGTTCAAAGTATCCAACAACGAAGCAGAATACGAAGCATGTATCCCTACTTTGGAAGTCGCCCTGGAATTATAGGCAAAAAGGTTGGATGTTATTGGGGACTTGAACCTGGTTGTGTCTCAAGCAAAAGGAGGCTGGAAGGTCAAAGAAGAAAATATGAAGATCTATCACCAGACTTTGGACGTTCTGGTTTTTAGGTTTGAGAAGTTAACCTTCACTCATCTACTAAGAGAGAACAACAGGTTCGCTGACGCCTTATCAACTCTATCTTCTATGATAGACATCCTATTTGGAGTCTGGAAGCGTCCGATCATTATTGATCAGAGATATACGCCAACCTAGGAGTCTATTGCCGCAATAGATAAAGTGCAAGATCAAAACCCTTGGTTCTATGATATTTGGAACTTCTTAGAAAATGAGGTTTATCCACTAGGGGCAAATGCCAAAGATAAAAGGGCAATACGGAGGATGGCCGTTCAATTTATCATTTGTTGGGGTAAGTTATATAAGAGGGGTCATCTGGGAATGCACAAGCTATGTGTTGACGCAGAAGAATTGAAGCGCCTAATGGAGGCCATCCATAGGGGAGAGTATGGGGCATACATGAGCGGAGTAATGTTAGCCGGGAAGATTCTCAGGCAAGGTTACTACTGGTCTACCATGGAGGAGGATTGTATTGGTTTTGTTCGACGATGCCACAAATGCCAAATCTATGCAAATCGCATGAATATCCCGCTGTCAAAGTTGTACAACATGACTTCACCATGGCCTTTCTCAGTCTGGAGAATTGACGTCATTGGGGCAGTTACACCGAAATGGTCAAATGGGCATGAGTACACTCTGGTGGCAATTGATTATTTCACGAAGTGGGTGGGAGCTCAGTCTTATGCAGTGTTGAAAGCAGCACATGTGGCTAAGTTCATCTGAAACAACATCATTTGCCATTATGGAGTCCCGAACGAGATCATTTCAGACAATGGCTCCCATTTCAAGAAAGAAGTGATCAACTTGTTGTAGAAATACAACGTGATTTTTTTAGGCCTTATTCCCATCTTCAGGATACGTAGGCTATTTCATTCTAAAGTTCGGCCGTAAACACCTTCAAATCAACTGTGTCTATGTGTTTGATCAAGGCATCCTTGTATGTTCGTTATCTAAAAGTTCAGTTGTGATCCTTTCTCTAAGAGAAGAACTGACTATAGTGCTGAGTAGTGCCATTTAGACAATGGGGCAATTTTTAATTTTTGAATTCGGGGTTGTATGTCTCGAGGATAGATTCCATGTGTGTCAAGTTGTGATCCTTATCGAAAATGGTTTTGAAAAGTTTTAATAAATGTTGATTTTGTTCAAATTAATTTTTTTACAACTTAGACCATATTTGGACCAAAAGAAAAATTTTTAGTGCCCACAACTTCAATTTCATTGATTTCAATACAAAGTTCTCCTACTCTCGATACAAATCAAAGTTGCTTTTATTACATTAAAAAAAAAATTAAAAAGTAAGATCAAAGCAATAAACTTGGGGCATAGATGAGTCAGGTGTTCCTGCGTCCCCCGCTTGTGCTTGTGGAAGCTTCTGATGCTAAAGTGGACCCGGTTTGTGCCTCATCTTCGAGCCAAGTTAGGCACTCGCCAGAAAATGCGCAGTTGAAACAAGGACAGGAGTTAGAAGCTCTCTCGTCTTCCACGTAATGAGATATCGAGCCAATTGAGAACCTCAAATTAGGAATGAAGTCGGGTACTCTACCCCCTCTTCTGGGCAAGTCTGGTCGTGTCCGAACTGATACCTAAACCAGAACCGAAAGTAGAACACACAGTGTGTCAAGCCAATCAACTGAATGCCAAGCTGCTGAGCCATGCTATAGCTCATCTCAAGTAGATCAAACTAGGGGCAACGCCAAGCAATGTCAACAGTAGACCTGTTGCACATCCAATGGCACCACCACCCCTTGTTCAGGAAATCCACTAGCCGTTGGCGAAAGAAATAGCCTTGTGCGGAATATGTAGGGCAAGAATCCACTACCTTCAACCTGTCCATAAGCCATATCGGGGAAAGGATGAAAGAAAAGAGAGATTAAAGAATAGAGAGGTGTGTGTTGAGAAAAAAAGTGAGAAAAGGGCTTTGAGAGAAAAACAAAGCATGAGTGTCGAGTGATGTGAGAAACATATACTAGAAAGGGTGGGAAACATTACTTGAAGAAGTAGTGGACTTCCCGCGAATTTGGTTGTCTCTCACCGATGAAAAGCATCTAAGCCCATTAAAGTCTCGGCCAACGCCAAACCAATGCAGCTCTTACCCTCTTTCAAACCTTGGGCTACTTTGATCAATTGAATGCTAGACCCTCTGAAACTAGGGGCAGGAGAAAATGCGCCAACATGTACAAACAAAGGGTGTGTTGCCGAAAACCTCACCAGAAAAGATCGCCTCGGTCACTGGCGTCAGAAAATCGATGAATTAAACTGGGGATGTCCAGCTCTCCATTGTGAATCAAGGATCAAGCCTCATGCAAAGTGAGCCCACACATCTTTCCCAAAGCTTGGATGTGACCAAAACGGGGCTGAGGTAGAATTCCTCATCGTGTCGGAATTCCATTAGCGCCTGAAATTCTTCGATTGTTGGGCATATCTCTTGTCCCTAGAAGCTAAAGATGTGCGTGATCGGGTTCCAACATTTAGCCGCGGCATGAAGGAACGAAAAATAAAGTAGAGAACGCCTTAGCGAGAATAGTGCATTTATGCCGAAACCCTGGAAATTCAGCTTTTCCGAGCCATCTAGGGTTGCAATCCAATCCGAGAGCTTTTCGGCAAAAGACGACTCCATTTGTGAAGAAATTACAACTGAAATGATGTTCTGGAGAAGAATTCACAAAGCTGGACCTTTTGTAGAAGATAAGGCTGTGAGTGGAAGCCAGTTGTCAACAATCCGGTGATTCTCACCTTTTGGTAGTCGACATGTGGTTGGCAGGCCACATTGGTGGCCGGCAGATACCTCTTGTGGCCAACATATGGCCGGCAGCCTTCTTTTCAGGCTTGCTGCCCACCTATGCGCTGTGCAGTGCTAGAAACATGTGTTTTATCTTTATCTTTGTGCGTTTTAAGGTCTTGTTTTGAGTCTTTTTGATTTTAGCAAGTTTGTTTATTTGTACTTGAGTTGTTTTTGCTTTGTTTATCGAGTTGTTTTTGTTTATCGAGTTGTATTTTGTATTTCATTTGTTGGTCGGCTTGTTACCCGATTAAGAACATTGTTTCAATCAAGTGCTCTTGGCCAATTCACTTTTGTGTTCATTTTCATGCAAATATGGTGCTCATGATGCAAAAATAATAACACTTTTTATAAAAACTGCAAGGTTTTATTCCGATCATTTTTTTTACAAAAAAGGGAGTACAAGTTTTAAAGAAAATAAAACCTATCTGAAGTTATACATGTGCTAATGCTACCAACCCAAAAAAGACCAAGCAAAAAAACCAAAAAATCAGCGCCGGTCACCTTAGGCCCGAGAGGCCCTCTTCGTCCTCTTCTTTGGAGGAGAGGACTCTGGGGCACTATTTCCATCAGTGCCGCTGTCTGAATCAGTCTCTGAACCCGAGCCAGAATCATCTCTGCTCTCTGTCCCAGAACCTGCCTTGGCATCATCACCTCCGTTCTTGGAACCAGAGCCGACATCGTCTCTACTCTTGGATGACTCAGAATGCTGACTCGCTGCCTCTGCAGAGTTGCTGGTCATAGCTTCGTTATTGCGCAAGATAGGCTTTGGAGGATTGCTCTGGCCTCGGGTACCCCTATCTCTACCTCTCATTCCTCCTGCTGGAGGAAGTACTGCTGCTGCTGCTGCTGCCGCCGCCGGAGCCACCGATAAAGGTGGGATCTGAAAGGACAATTGTCACATATCAGTATGCAATGTGTATATTAGATGCAAGCATAATATGCAGAATAAGTGTATACGAAAGTCAGATACAGTGTGTGAGTACACTGTGTGAATGCAGTGTGCTTATGCAGTGTATCAGTGTAGTTTGGAGAAGACTATAGTTGAAATGCCAGTGTATCAGTGGAAATTTGATAGCATAAGGTGGAAACTAAAGGAAATTACCAAGATGCCGTGGAGACCAAGCAACGTCTCCCTTTTTTGTATCATGCCCCTCTAGCACAGGCTCTGGTCGCCCTACACGCCTCTCTCGCTACAGGAGCCCTTGCTCCCTTACCTCTACGAGCGCCTGTCAAGGGTGGCATGAGGTGAGTCTGAATAAAGGTCGCGTAGTTGCCCTCTGATCTAAAGTAGTCAGCATCCAAGCCCACCATAAATTGAATGACTGCATCAACGGATAGGCTGTCTGCTGATCTCATGGACTTCGGCGGTGCCATCGGAATGATCGAGTCTGGTAAGCCCAAGGTCTGTCGGATGAACTGCTCACTCAGGAACCAGGCTCGGTAGACTGGGCCCTCAAGTAGAATGTGGAAGCAAGAAGTGGCCTAGGCCCCGGCATACTGGTCCCGTATCCCAGTCGGCATCATAGCCCAAGGCTGCCACATGATTTGCAAACAGAGTGTACACATCATTAGTCGCTGTCAGTTGCTAAAGTGTGAATCAGAACAGTTGTAAAGCATAAATAATTGTGTTTTGGGTTACCTTATGGGCGGCTACTATGTCAAAATAGTGGCGAAAGAAGGTGAAGGTCTCGCGAGTCCTACACTGACACGTGCCATCATTCCGCCTCGAGTAAGGAACCACCAGTGGGAGCTCCTCCATGGGCTCTGGGGCGAGTGTTGGAAAATAAGCATAAACCTACAGCTGCAAGGAAAGTGCAGTAATATGTGATTAACACAGTATGAACAGATATAGAAAGTGTAAAGCAAAAAGCATACAGCATGAATAGATACAGAAAGTGCAAGGCAGAAAGCATACAACATGAACAGATGTAGAAAGTGCAAAGCAGAAAGCACAGGTGTTTTGCAGATATAAAACAGAAAATGTGAAGCACAAAATGTAAAGTGCAAAGAAGGAACTGAAATGCATACCCCCCAGTCTCGCCAGTAGCCTCCGATCAGCTCTTCCATCAGGTGGGAGGTAGAGCTCATGTAGCTATACAGGGTGGTGAAGCCAACTCCGCCCCAATCATAGAAGCGAACCCAGGGAAGGGTCACCAGGGCACTCAACATATACAAGCCCACGGTGTTCCACTTGTTCAAAAACAAGGTGGTACTGAGGATAAACATCAGAAAACCCCTGGCGTACTGCTCCATCTTCTCTACTGTCTCGGGCTCGCTTCATCGAAACTACTCAACGAACCAACTATATCTGACCAAAGCTGTCCGGTATAAGAGTGGACGCGCTCCTAGTAGCTTGACCCAAGCAGCCTCCCACTCTTCCATGTTTGTGTTGAACGGGATTGGATCACCCCCTACTCCTAAGCCGGTGATCATGGCAACGTCGTAGGGAGTCATCGTCATCTCCTTAGCAGTGGAGAAGTGGAAGGAGTTGGTGGTGTCCCGCCACCTCTCCACAAGTGATCCTAGAAGAGGACGGCTCGTGATGACCCACGTCAGGCCGAAGCCGGTCTCATCCATAATGTCACGAACCCTTGTAGGGAGCTCGTCGTACCAATCTCGTGCAGTCGTGGCTCCATACCCTCTGAAGGCACGAGACTCGCCCTGTGGCAAAGAATAGATGAATCAAATAAGACAGTAATGAAAGTACAGTCAGATAAAAGGCAGTGCAAGAAATGCAAGTAAAGACAGGCAAGAATGCATGAAAACAGAGTTCATACCTCAACGGCGATGGATGAAAGGTGAGAAGCCGGCTCCCTCAACAGGAGGTCCTCCGGTACATTGAGAACGAAGTCGCTAAAGCACCTAATGCCTTTCGCTGGAAAGATATGTATTCGGGGATGGTTCCTCGTTGGATCAAAAGGGCGTACACTCAATGGTAGCGACTTAGACTCCACCTCAGGCTCAAACTCTGCCTCAAGGTCGGCCTCAATACCCTGAGCTGCCTCGGCAGCCTCAGCAGCGACTGGCGCCTCTGTCTCTGCAATAAGTGGGAATACGGGGGGAAGCTATGAAGGAGCCCCGTCGTGTGACATACCATTTGCCATCTGGAAAATGGATGAAAAGTTTGTGAAAAATGAAGAAAAATAGAGAAAAGAGGGTAAACTTGGAAAAAGTCAACCCTAGGACAGAGAAAATTGAAGAAAAAGTCAAAGCTTGGGAAAGTTTGTGAAACTCAAGAGAAACTCGAGGGGATCAAGCCTAGAAGGGTGAAAATGAGGAAAGAAGTGTCGAAATCAAATTTTGATCGATTCAAAAGGAAGACAATCAAGAGGGTTTAGCGAATAAAGTTTGCGTGGGGCGTTGGAAAATGCATAAAAGGCTCGGATCTAGAGAGAAAAAGTGTTTAGAGAGAGAGAGAGAATGAGGAATTTCGGACATGAGGAAGTAAGGAAATCAGCCCTTTTGTCCTATACTTAAAGACCCATGCGCAAAAGACCAAAAAGTCCTCAATCTGTGACAGGTGGTGTACGGCCTCCCTTGGGGTCCTGATGATGTTTTGTGTCCTTGATTTCTAATAAGCATAGGGAGATTCACTATTGGGTTCCGATTGTCTCTATGGAAGCTCAAAATTGTGTTTTTGGTGCACAATGTTTGTCACTTGTCAAACATGAACGAGGTGTATCCTTTAAACATATTGTAACTTTTTCGAGAGATAAATCGGAAGTTGTTAATGAATTTGTTTTTGTCAAATTATGCCTTTGATCCATGCATAGAATATGCATTTCACTTTGCTACATAGAATATACATTTCACATACGTTGTTGTATAAGATATGCATTTCATGAATATTACATGTGTGTCTAGCATCCGTTATGAATCACGCATAGAATATGCTTCCGTTCTTGTTGCATTTAGAACATGCTTTCAATTAACATTGTATCTCAGTTGTTTGTCTTGCATAGAACGTGCATTCTTACTGTATCGCACTTGTTAAGTTTCTTTCTTACACAGGCAAATGATATTGTATGTACTGTTCATTCAGAGGAGTTCCAGATAAGTCATTCGTGTCTTGGTAGAAGAACCTGCATAGCTTTATAGCTAGCATCATAAGTGCATCTATCGCACACATTCATTTTCTTAGTCCATTTATCGCACACATACACTTGTTCACCTTGTGCATCTATTGTACTTGTTCACTTCGTGCATCTATCGCACACCTATCGCACTCCTTCATTTTGTGCATCTATCGCACTTGTTCACTTTGGTAAATCTATTGCACACCTCTCGTTTTACCTCGGGAAGTACGAAGTACACGCCCAAGTGGTTGTTTCCCAGGACGCGTGAAACACAGCCCTTAGCGGGTTTTACCACGAGACGTACGAAGTACGCCTGAGTGGTTATTTCTCGAGAGGCGTGAAATGCAGCCCTGCGTTGGTTTCACCTCGGGACGTACAAACTACGCGCTTGAGTGGTTGTTTCCCAGGACACATGAAACGTAGCCCTGGGCGGGTTTTACCTTGGGATGTATGAAGTACACACCCGAGTGGTTGTTTCTTAGGAAGCGTGAGATGCGGCTCTAGACAGGTTTTATCTTGGGACGTATGAAACACGACCCCGAGCGGTTGTTTTTCTCAGGACACGTGAAACGCGGCCCTAGACAGGTTTCATCTCGGGACGTGCGAAGCACGAGCCCGGGCGATTTTTGTGTTGTATCTCGGACGCATGAAATGTGGACCCAAGTGGTTTTCCTTGTTTTATCAGGACACGTGAAACGCGGCCCTAGGCGTTTTTCAGTTTCTCGAGACGTATGAAACATGACCCCGAGCAGTTTTGTTCTCAGTTTCTCAGGATGCGTGAAACACAATCCTGAGCAGTGTTTTCTTTTCTCGTCTCTTGTTTTGGCAAGGTTAGACTGTGTTTTAACTCTTGTATCAAAACCGGTGTTGGTTTAAAGCTTGAAGCTGCTCATTCATTTTTTGTTATCTTGCTTATTGTATTCATTCTTGCTTGTCGCATTTGTTATTGCTAAATGCATCATCTCGCATGATCATGAGTTTTCAACATGGTCAGCTTCACGAAGCATGTAAGTCCAACCTTCAAACTGCTTTGCATGCATATCATTTGCATCGCCCCAGAACTACACTAGTTTGATTCTTTGCAAAGGGATGTGTAGGCAGCCTATGGGCGCAACCATTTATTTTTTGTCTTGTTTGTTTGTGCAAGTCTTTCGACCTTGTCAAAATAGGTCGTCCTCGGGCTTTGACATTCACTCACGTCATTTCATGATGTCCGAGTTCTGTCAAAGAGGGGCATGTAGACACCCCATTTTTGACCGTCCTCAAGACTTGGATGTCATTGCTTGTACACTCGATGATTATGATTGCATGTGCTCATTTTAGTACCCGAAGTCCTCGGTGGAATGTCTTACCTTTAAGCCTTTAAACCCTATCCACTTTGTGCCTTGTTTTGGACCGAAACCTTAATGCTTCAAACCTCAAGACCCTGGGCCCTGCAAACCTCCTCTAGTTGGCTATTGACCACCAATTGTGCCTTGCCGGCCACCCTTGTGCCTTGCCGGCCAATGGTGTGGCCTGCCGGCCATTATTGGTGGCCTATCAGCCACATTAGTGGCCTACCAGCGGCCAGTGTCTTTTTTACAGATATTTTGTTAACAGTTGTTCCAGCTGTTGGCACAATTGGCTTCATCTCCCTACACATGTATGGAGGGATTTATCTCAACCAAATGCATGTTTTTCTATATATAGGGGGTCTCCTCCTCCATTTTTGAGCGTTAAAATTTTTGGAGCAAAAAAGCTCTCTCTCTTTCCATATTTCTCTCTCTCTCTCTCTCGCTCTCTCTCTCTCTCTCTCTCTCTCTCTCTCTCTCTCTCTCTCTTGCAAATTTGTGCATATTAGTCTACATACAGCACACTTTTGCCTACACCTCCTTAACCAAAGTTGATCATCTTTGTGCCGAGGTTCCTCAAGGCCTTCTTGGAGCTCTAGAAGGTGGTTTTGGCTTGAATTGTTGCCTAAAGTTGATCTTTGCTTCAAGAGGTATACTACTTGCCTTTTTAACTTATTTTGCATACTTGTTTTTCTGTCTCTTTCCCATTGATTTTGGGCTGTTTTGGGATATAAAAAACTCTATTTTGGTGGGCTGAAGTTGGTGGTTTTTGGCCATTTAATGTTAGGGGGTGGTTCACCCCTCTTTATTCCTTGTTTGTAAGGTCTTTCCACCTTTGTTTCCCACTTTCAAACTATCTTTTTTGGGCTTTTGAACACTAAATTTCAGAGTATTTTCAGTGGTAAAAATCATGTTTTGAGGTCTAAATTTGGAAGGGTTAGCCACCTCACCTTGTGTTTTGTTTGCTAGCCTACTTAGCTCTATATGTTAGCTTGTTTTTCTAGCCATTTATAGCTTAATTCCAGCATGTTTTAGGCTCTATTTTGGACTGTTTTAACTCTATTTTGGGTTGGTTAAATCATTTGAGTCTTGTATTGCATGCATGTAGTGTAAGTGTCCTTACAAGCTTAGTGTTTCAGGCCTTTAGACACCACTTGTTTGAGTTGATTGCATGTTTTAGTGTTTTTCTCGCTTATTTTCAGCACACATTAATCTTTGCAACCTCACTCATTTCTTGACTTTTTTATTTGCTTTGAGGGTTGTTTCGACCTTAGGATTGTTTAAGCTTGATATTAAGGTCATGCTTAATGGTTTAACCCTCTTTTGGGGGTTCATTATCAACGGCATGACACCTCTTTCTTGCCTTAAACTACCCCTTGTTTGACACTTCCTTCTCTTTTAAAAGACTAACTCACCAATGGACTTAATTGGTTAAAGAATGGAATGGTAAGTTAAAATGGGTAAACAAAAAAATAAAAACTAAAATTGTGCAAAGATTTGGTTGTGTTTTGATGTGTTCAATCGGACGTTAATTGAATATAAGGAAAATTGGGGGATTTCATACTCAAAGTGACGAAATGTGCCAATTTTTCGTAAGGTCTCCATTGCCCTTGAGCATGCACGATACGGTTATGGTTTTTGGTCTTGTTTGCACATTTATTAAACTTGTACACCTTGGTTCTTTAGCCATCTTGCAATGAAATTGCTTAATTGATGGTTTGAGGACCAAGTGTATCACTCCTTTGAGATGTTTCGATGATAAGGAGAGATATACAGTACAAAAAATCTGTGAGAATAGCCTATCTTTGCCTTGTTTGCTCTCTGTTGCAGCAAGAAATAGTGCATCATCTACAGCCAGCCGACCACTGTTTCTGGCCGGCAGGCTATCAGTGTTGGACGGAAACCCCCCAATGGTGGCCTTCCGGCCACCACTTCTGGCTTGCCAGCCAACAATGAATTTTGAGCAGAATGTTTGTGAAACAGAGCAGCTTTGACCTAGAAGTGGAAAATCAGTGCAAGGGTTGTGCAACAAAGGCTTCTGAGGGCAAACACTGGATGTTTTTTGGGTGGAAACCGAGCATGCATGGGCCTCCCTCGCTTCCCGGGAATAATTAATTATTTTAATTAGCATTTAGCCATTTATTTGTTGTACTTAATTAGTTATAGCTAATTAGTTTGTTTTGTACTTATTTAATTAGTTTAGATTAATTAAATTAGTTTGTGTTGTAAATATTTAATTTACTTTGCCTAGTTAAATTATGTAATTGTTGTAATATTTAATTAGCTTAGATAGCTAGCTTATTTATTCAAGTTTTGTAATAATTAGTTAAGTAGTTTAGCTTACCTTTTATTCACTCGGACCCTCCTACGCGACGGCATCAATGTTGTAATAATGTGTACGTCTTCCAACCCCACGTCTTTCTCCTTTTTATTTATCCTCCTTTGGTGGCTAGATTAGGGGCATCACGTTTCAGTTAGCATATCGCATGTTTGCATCCATTCATTTGTCTTGCATGCACCGAGGCTCGGTTCATCATTCTAACTGCATTGTCGTTTCAAATACCTTGTTGAATACGTGTTTAAACACATGCTATGAAATTGTTGCAAATAACATGTTAAGTAGCCGAGCCTATTTTAGTTGCATTTTTGTATGTGTTACATTAGCCATCTTGTGTAGTTAGGTATCATGCATATTTTTTCTAACTCTTTTGTTTTGTCTTAGCTTGGAGTACTCGATGAGTTTTTAGTGCTTTAGCATACTTGCATGAGTGAGTGATTTCTATGACTAGCATGCTTGCCATGAGGCTAAGTGCTTACTTCTTAAACTACTTGAATTCCTGTGGATGAAGGCTTGTTGCTTGAATTGGAATGATTCAATGAATGTACGTTTAAGCCTACTTTGTCAAGTGGAAAATTTACAAACTTTAAGCCCACTTTGTTAGGTGGCAAATCCAAACCCATTTCGAAAAAAAGAAACATAAAATTTCATTGTTCTAATTCGGACAAACTAGTCTATATCTTGTGTGTGCACATCACATAGTAAGTGCTAGCCCAATAGGCCGGAACAAGAGCATATAATAATGATAAAAATCATATCACGATTAGTAAAGGCCGATCTTTGATCGGGCGAGCAGGGGTGCTCAATTTATGACCTTTCCCTCTCGTACCTAAGTTCTCGAGCCGAGACAATCTTGGTGATGACGGACACATAGCCATTGGCACGAGTCATGAGTTTCCTAAATTTTTCCAAAATAAAATATTTAGGTGGTGACTCTGTATCTGGCAAAGCAGTCAAATTTTGGCATTTTTTATTCAAAATCGATTTTTCAAAAGATTTTCCAGATTTGGACTCTTTGGTGTTTATCAATTTCACATTGCACTTGGGAGATTAGATTCAGAACTGCGGGAGTCTGAACTGTAGGACTTCTTTCAAACTTCTGAAAGGGGGCGTGAAAAAGCTGAGCTACAAAGCCAGTTGTGTGACTTATCTAATTTTTTTTGGCTAGCTGTGTGTATTTCAAATTTCTCTATGCGTATATTTCTAAAATTCTTGTCATTTCAATTTTCTCATAACCATTTTTTGATTTTCTCTGACCGTAGAGCTTCATCAAGATAACAAAAAATCAAACTTTCTGAATCACATTATTTGACAAGCATCTTGAAACGGCATGGAGGAATTGCAAGTTCCTCCATTTCTCAATAAATAGCAGTGGCAATAAGAAGTCAACTAATGAAAATCAATGGACTTCACTTGTCTTGGAGAAAAAAGACAATTTATGAAGGTACAACAATTTGCTAAGGACAATGAGGGATGATGTACATGACAAATATCTCAAAGATGCAAAACAATTGGTAACAAGTGCAAATTTTTCTGATCCATGATAATGTTTATGTGATAATAATTTTCATAGATTCCCATTAATTTGTGTCTTTGTGTCCTTGTGTGTAAATTTCTCTGTTATTTAAAAATTATTTTTTTTATAGCAAGATTATGTGGAGAATTTTTTGAAAGCATGCCTTGAAAGAGAAGCATAATCACAACTCTCATTCAAATTGATAGACTCACAAAGCACAAATTATGACTTTCAATATGTCGACAATGCTCCACAACAAGCCAGTGATTCGTAAGTCTCATACAACATCTACAAATAAGATAATTTAATTGGAATGTTTCTCAAAACTAACTATACCTATAATTTGTATGAAGTGTGGATTGTGGCCTCTTTGTATACTACATAATGAGACAATATATCAACCATGAACCTATCAGCTCGACATTGTTAACACAAGACGTAAGGTTGATGAGGGCGGAAATCATAGAGAGATTTGCGACCAAAAGTAGCCGGTCATGGACAGAACCAATTCAGATACCACCAGAAGAAGTACCAAAAGTATAATAGTAAAAGCACACTAGTGAAGGTAGACAATGCACACAATGTAATTAGAAATAACCCTTCAATATTTTTTTTCATATATTAAAGGAATGATGATGTTTAACATATATATTTTTTCTTTTTTTCTTTTTTTTTATTAATGTAAACTTCAAAATTTTATAACTATCAATGGTTAAATAAATAAATAAATATATATATATATATATTTATAATGCATGCTAAGTGGTGATTGTCAACATAATACACAGAGAAAATTATATGTCTGAAGAAATTTCTCTAGATTGAAGTGACCAGAATTTCACAGAGAAATTTATCTCGTATCATAAAAAGAAGGTGCCTCATGTAATTTGTAATGCACTATGTTGGTACAAAACAATGCACAAAGTAATTCACCACCATCAAATTCAAAAAACACAATGCACATAGTAATTTTCTCTGCTATTATAAAATTTCTCTGGTTGAATTTGACTTCAAAAAACACAATGCATAATTTTCTCTGCTAGTAGCAAATTTCTCTTGATGAATTTGATTGGTATTATAAACACACTTCCTAAACTATGTTTCAAAAAACACAATACGTAGCAATTTTCTTTGCTATTGGCAAATTTCTCCAGATGAATTTGGCTAGTATTATAAATACACTGCCCAAAGTATGTTTCAAAAAACATGATACTCAAAGTAATTTTCTCTGCTATTGGAAAATTTCTCTGGATGAATTTGATTGGTATTATATGCACACTGTCCAAAAGTACATTTCAAAAAACACAATACACACACTAATTTTCTCAGCTTTTGGCAAATTTCTCTAGATTAATTTGACTGGTATTATAAACACACTGCCCAAAGTATGTTTCAAAAACACTAGTGTATTGATCCAGAAATTACAGACAAAATTTCAAAGAAAATACTAAACACAATGCACAACAAACACATTATTTATGTAATAAGATCCATACCCATACAAATTTTTTTTCTGTTAACCAACATCGAAAAATGCAACATAAATTCCTCTGACATCCTCAAATGTATTATTCAATCAATAAAATGTATTATCCTCAACTATTTAATAAAGGTTCCTTGCATGTCCTCTTATTATGGTGACCAATACACCGACATCGACTACACTTCATCACCCTTTTAAAATCTCCAGCAGAAGTAATTATGTTCTTCTTTGGCCTCCCAGCTGGTCTCTTACTCAATGGAAGTAATCAATGCTACACACAAATTTTTCAAAAGTTAGAAATGCGCTAATCAAAAACGAGTATGCTTGACGATACATATCGGCATGAAAAAATGGTTCAACAAATGAATTCAAATTCTTTCCACTCCTAATAATTGCAGCAACAGCATGTTGACATGGTTACCCATTTATTTTCCATTTTCAACATGAACAAGTTCTCAACCCAAGATCAACCATAACCAAAGTAAAACAATGCAGTTCAAACACATTATCAGATGATAAACTCATATTCTACATCCTCCAATCCATGAAAGCCTTCTCTACCACACTATCCATATGAGGACAGAGAACTTTATTTCATTTACTAGAAAGCAGCCTCCTATCATACCTCATATTCATGATTTGCAATCGTATCATGTCCACCAAATTTGTTATTGGCAAGTTTCGAGCTTCTCGTATCCATGAATTGAATGACTCATCAACATTTGAATACATTTCGCTATAACGTTGCCCCTCAAAATATGCATCACTCCAATTTTCATATGGTAAACTTCTTAAGAAAACACTCACAATGTCTCCTCCCTCACTTTTTAATTCATTTAACTTGAAATGGAATGATGCCTTTGTTGGCGCATATGCACGTTCTGTAAACTTGGACATGATCCTCTCCCTAACCAAATTTGTGTTTCCACACGATAACCTATCCCTCAAATTTCTCTTTAGATGTTCAAGACAAAATCCATGATAGCAATTGGGGAAAAACCTAGCAATTCCTTCCACAATACCACAATGTCGATCTGATATAAAACTTATCACCCTCTCTAATCCTAATAATTTACAGAAATGTTTAAGGAACCAACACCAATTGTCTTTATTCTTAGCATCAACAGCGGCAAAAGCTACAGGAAAAAACCCTACAAAAACAAATAGGAACAAGCATATTAGATATGCACATTGAGTGAAAATTAGAACAATAAACAACCAGAGAAATTTCACGCTGCCAAAATCTAGAGAAATTTCACGCTACCAAAATCCAGAGAAAGTTCACAGAGTGACCAAATTCAAAGAAAATTCACACAGTGCTAACATCTAGAGAAAATTCACACAGTGACCAAATCCAGAGAAAATTCACATAGTGGCAACATCTAGAGAAAATTCACCCATTAGCCACATCCAAAGAAAATTCACACAGTGGCCACCTCCAGAGAAAATTCATAGTGTCAGAGAAAATTCACAAAACATAACCACAAAAATAGAAAATTCACTCAATTCCCACATCTATATAAAATTCACATACTTAGAGAAAATTAGATACATTTATATTACCTTCATTCCCATCTTTTCCCGTTGCAGTAAGCATAACTCCTTTGTATCGTCCTTTCAAAAAAGTTCCATCAAGAAACAACAATGACCGACAATAGTTGAAACCAGCAATGCATGCATGAAAAGCCACAAACACTCTTTTGAAATGCTTGTTATCTTCAAACTCTAACTCAAAATGATTACCTAGATTGTTCTTCCATGCCTCATCAAAATACCACCGTAATTGATCAAATAACAAACAAGAATCCCCATATGTACTACCTTGTGCTTTTTTACCCATCAACCAATCACAGTTATAACTGATTGAGACCTCATACTTGTCTTTCATTTCTTTGAAAACATCCACTAGACGAGTTGAAGGCTTCGCACTTACCTCTTCAAGTATCAGCCCAGAAACTAAGCTAGAAGTCATCCTACCATGTTTACTAGTATAAACCGCCACACCACATGTATTGTAACAACCCACATTAATGTCCTAGTCATGTTTGCATGCATTTGTATGTTTTGTCATGTTAAGTTGTTGTAACAACCCATATTCATGTTGTAGTCATATTCATGTTCATTTATGTAACCTTGTCTTGTTAAGTTTGCATTCATGAATCTTGTCTTGTTTGCTTAAGTGTTGTGTGCCTGCTTTGATCCTCCCTTGGTGTCTCAAGCCTAAGTTATGTTAAGCCTAGGTCATGCCAAGCCTAGGTCATGTTACGCCTAGATCATTCCAAGCCGAGATCATCTTCAGTCTAGAATTATCTTGGAACCACTTTGTTTGACCTCCACCTTCGCCTTGACATATTGGCCGAGATGTCATTATCTAGGCCGAGGTGTTCATCGCCAAGGCCGAGATGTGTATTATCTAGGCTGAGATGTTACCTTTGCACCTAAGCGATCTTGTCCTAGAGTGGTATGACCTAGACCGAGGTGTGGCACATCTAGGCCAAGGTGTGGCACAGCTTAGTCAAGTGTTGTCCTTCCTAGCCGAGGTCATTGTCACCTTAGTTGCCGAAGCTTTTTCCTTAGCCAATGTCATCGTTTGCCGGAGTGCCTTACCGGGTAGCTTGTTAGATACTCTTTGTCATAGTCTTGTCTTGTCAATCTATCACCTTTTTTAGGAGAGCCAACCAGCCGTTGCCACGTGTCCGAGCTGAGTGTTAAGTCAGCCGGCAGAGAGAGAAACCTATCATTTGTTGTATCTTAGTTTTGAGGAGGAGAGAGAAGCTCTAGAAGAGGAAGAGGAGTTCTTGAGGGAGAGTGGATTTCTAAACTTGATTCCTAGAGATTGAACCGTTAGATCCGTGTTCTAAGGTTAGATTCTTGATCTGCTCTTGTCGTTCTTTATATTTATGTTATTGCATTGTATGATTGAATATGATTTGTAAGCCATGCATTGCTTTGAAGTTCGGTTTTAGAAAGAGAAAATAGCATTCATGTGTTCTTCAAGAAAAGTCATGTTTTGATCCGAAGGCTCATGCCTAGATCCATGTTTTTGTGTTTGTTTCCACATGATCTTCAAGTATGGGTACCCAGGTCTATGTTTTCGAACTCATAGCATGAAATCCCAGATTTTGTAAATAAAGAAGTTATGATTTTAGCATTCCTGTTCTTCATGTTCTTCATGTTTATGTTCTTCAAGTTCTTCATGGGTGGAAACCCATATCTCCAGACCTCACTTCCCGAGGTGTAGTCGCCGAGATCACTCTCACCTAGACGTCACACTTAGGCCAAGTATCGTATCTCACCTTGGCCTACCTTGCCTGATCATTTACACCTTTAGTTTGTCTTGTGCGCACCTCGGCATGCAGCTGCATGCCGAAGCCTAGGTAGCCACACCTTGGCCAGGAGGTGTGGGACCTCGGCAAAGACCTGGTTGGTACCCAGCATGTCTTCCTAACATGTAAAACAATGTTTTGACTTCCAGCATGTTTTCCCGAGATCATTTGCATGCATGTAAGACTTGTTTTGAGAAGTATGTTCAGTATACTTGCCATGTGTTTGTAAGACTTGGACCTTTGCCTTGATCCCGACGTCCCAAGAACTATGTGAGTGGTATTTTTAATAAAGTTATGTTATAAGGTTTTGATAAAGCTTTGCCTTGTTTTGATAAAAGTATTTGCTAAGCATGAATGATATCCCTATTTTATGTATCAAGTATAAGTTTTGCGTATTAAGTGTATGTTTTGTTTTGATGACGTTCTCGGAAAGTCCCTTGTGTTGGAGGACTCTAAACTTTCGCAGCACATCTTGTTTTGAGGGTCCTTAGTGCCAGGGGACTATAATGCAACTGCACATCTTATTTTGAAAGTCCTTAGTATCAGGGGACTATAATGCCACTGCACATCTTGTTTTGAGGGTCCTTCCGTGCTAGGGGACTTTAAGCCTAGGTAGCACCGTCCTTTCGTGCTAGGGGACGTTAAGCCTAAGTAGCACCCATGTTAAGATATCGGCCACCGACGGACTATGAACGGGTGTGCTCGATGCCGAGGTTATGCTTTTGTTTTGAAAGACCAAGGTTATGCCGAGGTTATGTTTTAAGTTGACATATGTTAAGTAAGTATGTAAGTTTTGAAAGACCAAGGTTCGATTGATGTTTTATTTCAAGCCAAGCTAAGCTTTGTTATGTATGGTTTTGACAAGGATATACTATGTATTGTTTTGAAAAGATCTCGGGTATCATTCATTTAACCCCTTTATTACTTATACCATTCACTGAGTATCCAAGCTCACCCTCCCTATGTATGTATGTAGGTAACAAGAAAGAAGTCGGCCTCGCCGAGGTGTGTGCATTTTGTATGTATGTTATGTCGGCAGTAAGGATGTTGGCAAACTAGAAGATTATGTTTCATGATTTGTGGCTCAAGTGTTTTTGTTTATGTCGGTAATCTTGAAGCTTATATATTTTGAACATGTCGGCTCGAGAAGCCTTTTTCAAAATGTAATATGTATTTTTGGACTTCATTTTATTTGTATTCAAGTTATAAGGCTATGTAAAGATGTATGCCATTCCATTTTACTTATGCACTGCTCTTATGGGCCACTTGTATTTTAAATTATTGATTCCGCACTTGTGAGCCCCATATATTTATACTCTGATTGTGTGTGAATTTTGAAAGTTGGCCTTCGGTAATCTCGGATTACTGGCCATCACGGCACCAAACTACTAGGGGCGGTTTGGGGTCGTGACATGTATATTCATTGTTCAAAGTTCTTATGTAAAAGAACCCATTCGTTTTTTCAACTGAAGCATGTACACGCCACATACATCCCGTTGATTCCTTATATGCACATTCTGTTGTAACCCTCAGCTTGTCCTTTTTAATATACGTGAACACAAAACCAACCTTAATAGCATACTTGCACAAAATAGTACGAAACTCAACCACACCACCCTCAAACTTTTGTCCAACATTTCTAATATTATTTCGCCAACCAGCTGACAATAACACCTTTTCTTGGTGAGAACAAAACTTAGAGAGTGAATTACTTTCAATATCCACGAGCCTATCACATTCACCATGCATAACATCTACCCAATTAGACCCCACTTCATTCTCTTGATCAAAAGTACTACACCTAACAACTGAAACATCAACTATATCAACACCACGTGTACAAACAACCCTCAACATATTCAGAAAATCAATATTATTTCGAACCAAACAATTCGGATGGCCCACAATAAAATATGAAATAGAGATCGTCTCAGGTTTCAAATTCTCCCATGTTTTACACAAAATGCCAATCAATTCCTCAAAATTCAATTTGCATAAAACATTAATGACAATAGTATCATTTCCACATTTGCACAGTAACAACACTACACTATCCATCTAAACTGGGAAAAACAAAAAACAAAAAAAACAAAAAAACAAAAAAGAAAAAAACATGAAAAATAACTTGTTCAATATAAAAACACATAAAAAGCACAACATAAAAGTCCAAAGAAATTTGTAATAATTATCATTTTCTCTAGATTATAATAACAAGCTTATAATTTTTCTCTGGACTCAAATAAAAGTCCAGAGAAATTCAGTTTCAAGATCACAAAAACAAAAACGCATTAATATCAAAAGAAAAAGATGCTAACTATTAAACACAAGCACAGACAAAAATTACAGAGAAGATCTCTTATGTTCACAAAACGTTCAATTGAGATATTTAATTTTCACTGAACTACTAGGTTACAATTTTCTCTGTGATTTTCATTGAATTATAATAAGAAACTTACAATTTTCTCTTGACTACAAATAAAAGTGCAGAAAAATGAATAGTGCAAAAAAAAATGAAAAGTGCAAAAAAACAGAGAACAAAACTTAGAAAATTGCAGAAAAACACATAAAAAGCACAACATAAAAGTCCAAAGAAATTTCGTTTGATTTTCTTTGTGATTTTCACTGAATTATAATAACAAACCTACAATTTTCTCTGGACTACTAAGAAAAGTGCAGAAAAATGAAAAAGCGTAGGAAAAATGAAAAATACAAAAAAAACAGAGAACAAAACTTAGAAAAGTGCAACAAAACAGAGTTGGTCTCCAAAAATAGACAACAAACTTATCATTGGTAAGCATGTTAACGAAAAATAGAGAACAAAAAATACACTCTAAAAATAAAAATCAACTCCATTGAACTGGCCTCTCTCCAAAATTGATCAATAACATAGAACGAACATCAACTCCAAAAATCAAAAACAACTTCATTGAGCTGGCCTCTCTCTCAAATTGATTAAAATTGAAAACAAAAACCTAATTCAAAATGCAATAAAAAAACTAATATGAATTCGGAGTCCTTACATAAAAATTAAATCAAAAATCAAAATCCTTTATTTTCATCCAAACATACCTGATTCAACTCCATGAAATCCCTAGAAAATTCCTAGAAAATAAACCCCACCGCAACTCCTACACGTTCAATTGTGGAGTTGAATCAGGAGGATGGTGGTGTTTTCAACCTTTATCTTCCCTTTGTTTCTTCTTTTGCGGTTTCTATCACCATACTAGTCACTACCACTGCTCTTGTTTCTATCATCGGTTTCCACCAATGAAGATTTTTCAGATCAAGATTTGATACTGTTAAATGTGTTATTATACAAAAGGTGACCACCTCAGATCCATAATGTTTTATTTTGTAACATAAAGGTGGGGATTAAGGTACCAAAACTACTAGCTGCGGCGATGAATGGACCGTGAAGGTGGTTGTTATTATTTGTTTGGTGGTGATCACTTTGCTTTTGTTTTAGTTTTTTGTGTTAGAATAATATCTCTATGTAGGGTTTCCTCTTTTTATGGAGGTTTTCTCCTTCCTATGTAGAGATTTGTATTTTCTTTCTATGTGAAACTCGTATCCTCCCTACGTGGAGGTTCTTTTTTTTATCTCTTTTTGGATTTATTTTGTACTCCAATGTAATTATTGTTAGATGTGAAATATATTAAGCCTTTTACTTTCCCATTAAAATAAAAAATAATAATAAATCACTTTTTCCATATCAAATCTTAGTTTTCCTTCTTATGATTATGAAAACTTAAAAACAAAAACAATATTCAATTTAAAAATAGAATTTATAAAAAAATGAAATAAATATACGAAATCTAAAAACATTTCTATTCTTTTTTTCTAACACTATGTTCATTGAGGGGAGAGGAAGTGAAGGGAAGAGTTAATTGTGATGGATAGAAGGAAAGGAAAGATAAGGAAATTGGCAGAAAGTCTCTTCCCTTTTGTTTGGTTAGATAATACTTAATTCAGGAAAGATATACTTATTTTATATTTTTAATATTTTAATATGAGAATTACTTCACTTCACTTCACTTCCCTTCCACTTTCTCTTAATTTTAGAAGAAAAGTAGAATGCTTAAAATATTTGTACTCTCTCCCCCTCATACGGGTGCTTGTTGTTCGGGTTGGATTGGTGTCACACCTCAACTTTTAATTACTCAGATACCATTACCAAATCCCTTATTTTTATACAATTTCAGTGATAACGTATGGAAGTTCAATACATTAATAAGGACAATTAAGTAAAAGTTCTCTCATTCGAATACATAATGAATGCAACATGAGCTAAAATTAAATGAATTGCCCGTAGGCTTACATCATTACATATAAGAGAAAGGGTTCAACTCTCTTTTACAACAACGGCATTCAACCAACAAATAAAAGACCCCATGACCAACAGATAATGAAAATCCTAGATCTTGAACACCTCTTGACACACACCTGAAAAAGGATTAGCAACATGAGATAAACATAAAGTCCAGTAGGGATCCCAACATGATCCTAAACAATAACAACATACAGATAGTTATGATCATAAATGCTTTAAGTCATACCATATACGTAAGTGTCGGTTAATACATGAAGATATATTACATAGATAATTTCCTCAAAAATGTTGAATTTGTTCAACAACACAACCATTCGTCTTTCCTTCATTTTGTTACCATTCAATTTTAAACTCACCCAACGACAACTAATTTTCAAAACCAATCCATAGAACCCAATTACGTTTTCTTTGATTACCAAACTTACACCAATTTCATTCTACAATTTTTGAATAGCAGTATCCCAAACGATCATGAAGACGGTACATGCAAAATACTCCTCACATAACCATATAAGACAAGTGACATCCTCCACAAAATAATCATCACTATGCATGAAACACATAAAGAGAACTAAGAATAATAATGAGAAACCCAACTACACTCTACCTGTCTCAAGCACGATAAGCCAAAGATACACCTTTTCAATACTCACGCCAATTTACCAGTCACCAGCTGGAAGGTAATGGTACCTTTGCCAAGTTCTCCAGGCACTAGCTGGAAGGTAATGGTATCCATTATTCTCAGCACATGCACATTTCCAACCACCACTTAACTCACAAATATAAATAACCCGAGTGTACTACATACACAAAATCTATTCAACATCACACTATCATCCTCCACCGATGACCAAGGACAAAACCTCTAAGCAAAATATATAAACACACGTAATACGATAACCTGATACTTATTTAAGTCCAACAACGATGTTAATAATAACAATATTCAATGGTTTCAAAACCCAACCTCAAGTTCATGTCTGAATTTATGATACCTCATAATTTCTTTCTTTTGTTTCCTTCTTTTTCAAAACCAGCCCTTTTATTTTCCAAATTTACATGCCTAAGTCCTTTTTCTTTCCAAAAACCAATTTCCACATTTCAATAAAACCACATTCACGAATTCCAAGCCATAACTGAGCTTAATTCAATATGATTATTCAAATATGTTCTAATACTAAAATTAATTTCCCCCCTTTATGTTAACAACACAATAACAAAACTCAAATTATCAAAGCACAAACATTATTCAAATTTATCCCTTTCTAATTCATTAGGTCAAATATGAAATTAGGCCTTTTTCTCCTTTGCAACATAAACAAATTAATCTATCCTCCAATTAACCCAAACAACAATCAGTTGCTGATTTCTACTCCAAACATTCAAACCCTAGATCCCTTTATATGATTTTCAAAGAAATCCACAATGGATATGATTTTTATGCAATAAAATCTACCACATGTCTATCTATAGACGACGTATTGAAGAGGAATAAAGAAATCCCTACCTTTAGCAATGAAGAGAAGAAAGCCCGAAAATCCAACTTCAACGAAAACACGAGCTCTACATTTTGGTATATGGAACTAGGGGCCAAAGATGTATAAAATTAGATGAAAACCAGGTAGAAAGAGCTTGAATGCTCAACAATGGCAGAATGAGAGAGAAAAAAGAGACAGAAGAGTGATCCAATTGTGACCAAAAGTGACTTTTATAGTTGTTGAATTCAGACAGACTGTAGACACCCCATTTTTGACCACCCTTAAGACTTGAGCGCCTCAAGTTGATCACTTAATGATGAAAGTTATACTATACAAACGTTCGATTTCTTCAGCAAAAGAGCTTCTAAATCCCAACCTTACACCCCATTTTTTACCAAAACTATTTTGACCAAAACTATTTTAGACCTTAAAATCCTCTTTTTCAAAATATTTTTCCAAATGTTTCTACAATGTTCTGAGGCTAGCATTTCGTTTAAAATATTGCATTTTTTCGGTAAACCGAGTAAAGACAAAGTGAAAATAAATGGAAGGGAGGTGAATTCTTTGAAAAATCTTTAAAAATTTTCTTATTTATAGGTTTAGAGTGGAAGAAAATAAGTTGGGGAAGAAGTTAGGCATCAATCCGTTAGGATAAATGAGTAGCCTTCACTAAAATAGGCATATCTCTTTGCACACTCAGAATTTAGATGTGAGTTTACCTTCATTGGAAAGTAGACGTCTGAGACTTCAATTTAGACTCAAGAATGACCTAAAATCAAGCCCAGATGAGGGAGATATGCCTACTTGAAGTTGGGCCTGGAAGTAGTTTTTTGTCTGGGCGGCCACTTGTGTCAAAAACTAGATATTTTTGCCAGCTGTCTCCGCAGATGCATGCACCACTGCAGCTGTCTCTATATGGATATTTCTGAGATATCAACCTATGTTTCTATATATACTTGACCTTCCCTCATGTTTTGAAGGTTAGAAAAAATTCCAAAAACTCAAATTCTTGAAAATATCTCTCTCTCTCTCTCTCTCTCTCTCTCGCTATCTATCTTGCAACCTACACATTCTCCCTCTATACTTTCTAAACTAAAAATTTGGCTCTCCTTGCTAAGGTTCTTGAGATCAAATTTTAGCCCTTGAGAATGAGAACTCGTGGGTTTGTCAACAAAAGAGTTACTTTGCTTCAAGAGGTATAATTTTGGGCTTCTCTACACTACTGTTTTCCTGTCTTTTTTTACTGTTTTTGAGCTGTTTTTACACTATTTTTATGGGCTAAAACTTGTGTTTTAAAACTACCAAAGGTGGAGGGGTTAATCACCCTTCTTTGGACCTTGTCTCCTAAGCTTTTGCCCTTGGGTTTCCCATCTCTTCATCAACTTTTTTTCAAATTTATACCACTGATTTTCAAAGGTTTTCAGAGGCTAAAATTGTGGTTTTGAAGTCCTAAAAATGGAGGGGTTAGACACCCCTCCTTTGGCTTGTTTACTAGCTTATATTCTCCATTATTTTAGCTTACTCATTTAGCTCTTTTTACCTCAATTCCAACACTTTTTTAGCTTAATTTATGACTATTTTTATGTGTTAGTTTCATTTATGCTTTGTATAGCATGCTTGTAGTGTAATGGTCCCCATAGGTTTGGTGGTTGAGGCCTTAGCCACTAACCTATTTGAGTTGATAGCATTTATTTCAAGTTTTCCATACTTGTGTTCATCTCTAATCATCTCTGTGACCTCCCTCATTTCTTGATTTTTCCTTTGCTTTGAGAGTCGTTTCAAACTAATTGTTTGTTTAAGCTTGAGATAGAGATCATCGTGCTTAATGGTTTAATCTCTTCGGAGGTTCATTACCAATGGCATGACATCTCTCTCATGCCCAAAACAACCCTTTGTTTGACACTTCTTTCCATTAGTGGACTTAATGCTCATTTTGGACTAAAATGACTAATGAATGGAAGGCAATTTGAAAGAGGTAATAAATTGGAATAAAATAGAGCAAGATAATAAAATGGTTTGGGTTCAATCAGACATTAATTGAACCCATTGAGTCTTGAGTCGTTTCATACTTGTTAGTGATAAAAATGGTTTAAGAATCAACGTCAACCACTTCCCTCGATCAATATCATGATACGGAAGAGGTTCATGAGTCTTTAATTATGCATTTATTGAAATTGTAACCGTTGATTCATAAGTCATCACGGAATGAATTTGTACCGATTGATGGCTTGCGAATCGAGCCTACCCCTCTATTGAGCTGTCTGATGATAAGGAGAGGCAGGGTGGACAAACATCCCTTAAGGATGCTCTGTTTGTGCTCTGTTTGTTTTCTATTGTAGTAGGAGAAACCCAACATTAGTGGCCAGCGGGCTACCTTTACTGGGCGGTAGGCCATCATTAGTGGGCAGTCAGCCACCACTTCTGGCCTGCTAGCCACCTTTTTAGCCAGGCAGTACCACTTTCTTCACAGAGTAGAGCAGAGACAGAGGTGTAAAAACAGTGCAGAGACATTCTCAAGGGATAAATTCATGTGCATGCATGTGTCATCCCTTGTTTCCCGGGGCCCATTAAATTATGCTTGCAATGGTTAATTACTTGGTTAATTAGTTAATTAGTTCCTTAATGTAACTAATTAGTTAGTTTAGTTGGTTAATTTGTATTAATTAATTAGTTAGAGCTAATTGATTTCACTTTTTGTTGCAATTATTTAATTAGCTAGAGTAGTTAGTTAAATTTCAATAGTGTAATAATTAGTTAAGTAGCTTAGCTAATTCATTCATTCGGACCCTCCTGCGTAAGGGCAAAATATGTAATAATGTGCATGTCTTCCTACCCCACATCTTTCTCCCATTTATTTACCCGCTTATGTTGGGTAGTTTAGAACATCATGTTTCTTTTAGCATTTCCCCAGTTTGCATCCATTTGTCTTGTATAAATCGGGGCTCAGTTCATCATTCTAACAAGCATTGTCGTTTATTACTTTGTTGAATACGTGTTTAAACCGCATGCTATCAAATTGATTCTCATGCCGTATTAGTAGCCGAGTCTATTAATTGCATCTTGTTTTTGTCGCATTAGTCAAAATTGCATTAATTAAGCACATGCATGTTTTCTAACTCTTTTGTTTCTTTGGGCTTACCTTGGAGTATGAGGTGAGCATTTTTGTGCTTTAGCATATCGCATACGTGTGATTGTTGCCATGTCTAGCATGCTTGCCATGAGGATAAATGCATAAGTGATATACTTTCTTGAATGCCTGTGGATGGAGGCTAATTGCTTAAATTGGGATAATTTGAGTAAAGTGCATATGAAGCTCACTTTTTTCAAGTGGTACATACTCAAACAATTTTCAAAAACAAACATGAGGTCAAAGTGTTCCAATTTTTGCAAATTAGTCTATACTTGCGTGCAACCCACAGTAATGTTAGCCTAATAATTGGAACAAGAGCATATAATGTAAATAAGAATCACATCATGCTTAGTAGAGGTCGATCTTTGATCGGGCGAGTGGAGTGCTCAATTCATGACCTTCCTTTCTCGTACCTAAGTTCCCAAGCCAAGACACTTTTGTGATGACGGATAAGTGGCCTTTGGAATGAGTCTCGAGTTTCCTAAATTTCCCAAAAAATATTTAGGAGGCAACTTTGTATCTGGCAAAGTAGTCCATTTTTGACATTTTGATTCAAAATCGATTTTCCAAAAAGATTTTATGGATTTGGACTCTTTTGTGTTTATCTATTTCACATTGCACTTGTGAAATCAGATTCAGAACCATGGGAGTCCGAACTATAGGGCTATCGTATCTGAAAGGAGCACAAAAAGTCAATCTATAGTTTCTGGCGACTCTACTGGGGAATTAGAGAACTTGACTCGAACTTCATGATGTGAAATTTTATCTACACTTATATGTTCTTGCATTTGGATTTGCATTGGTGCGCTTAAGTCACTATGTTTGCCATCTGTTATTCCTGGACGGTTTGCCAAAGGCTTGCCCAAAAGCTTGCCAAAAGGCTGACCGGTTGTGGGCTCTGCCATATTGGGAACATAACCCTTGGATTTGGATTATCATTATACCGTTTGATCCTCCTTTCACTTCTCGTTGTTAGGTGTGAGAGGTATATTAGGTAGTCTTGCTGATGTACGCCCTTTGACCATTCGACCTAGCTGTATATAGTAAAGCCCTAGTGACTGTTCCAAACTAAGACATGATACTCACCCGAATGCAGGATTACGTGAAACCGCTTGATTGCAATAGTGAAACCTAGTTCATGACAAAACTACGACAGGTTAACCCTCCCCCTCATAGGGGTATTTTGGTTCTTTCTTAACTGGTATGTGCTTTACAGTTAAAGTGTACAGAAAAGTTCATATATGTGGCACAGTTGGTATTTGTTTTAGGGCAGAATTCAGGGAGGAGTACATTTATTCAGATGTGATCATATCTATTCTATTGAAACTGGGCTGAGGTGCTATCTATTTTGTTATTTGGAAGGTATTCCTAGAACCATAGCTTCAAAAGGCTCCGATATCCCCCAGGTACTTTGGACTCGTGTCGATAGACTTTGTAAGGTCGAGGACATAGTTTAGGGGCAATCGGTGTTTGCTTCACTGCCGCCAGTTACAAGGCGAAGGAGGATTAGATAGAATTCACCAGTCCAGTTCCTACATCAGTCATCCCTCAACTCACCTATGTCCAGCCCAGTTTAGGAACAGTTATCTACTTCGAGTCCAGCATAAGACCAATTACCTATTCCAATGGCACAGTATCCCCGGCCAGTATGGAAAAACTGATACACTATGTGTAACAAACAATTGAGACACTACAGCATGACGCGATCCGTCAAGACAAGGTTACGACCCGTCAGGCCGAGGTTATAACCACGCTACAACAATAGCAATCGCAGCCAACAGCAGCCACTGCATCACATGTACCCATTGCAGCTATCCCTGTGCCTGGTGCCACTGCTAATACTGCTAATGTCCAAGAAAACAAGGGCAATCCAACAGGGCCAATCCCAACACAAGCTTCCAAAGCACCAATTTATCAAATCGAGGCACCATTCAAATTCAAAGTCGATCCAACTGCACTCAAAGTCAACAAATTAGAGAAGTTGTTTAAGAGAGCAGCAGGAGTTAACTCCATCTCGGACAGAGAGGATAAAGACACTGGTTTTGCAGTTACATTGCCAGATCGATTTAAGATGCCGCACATTGATCGTTTTGACGGCTCTAGGGATCCGATGGTCCACTTGTGATTGTTTTCTGATATCTTGCGGCCGATGGGCTTAACTAGACCACAGAAGCTATCTCTCTTTGGTCACACCATGTCAGGTATAGCGGGCATTTGGTATGCTAAGTTGGAAGGTTTTGTCAAACAGAATTGAGACGAGATGGCTGAAGCCTTCATTGCTCAGTACTCTTACAATACACAGATTGAGGTCACAACTCATGATCTCTAGGCAACCTGTCAAGAGCCGAAAGAGGGTTTCTCTGAGTTTGTGATAAGATAGAGGGCCAAAGCCTCGATGATGACCACAAGACCTTCTGAGAAGGATCAGATAAGAATGGTTGTTCAGAATCTGCATGGCAAGTTGCTACAGAAGATGATTATTCTACCTTTATTTTCCTTTACAGAGCTTCATGAAATGGGGGTTCAAATCGAGAATGCCATCAGACAAGGGATCATTGTGGAAGATAATGAGCCTATGAGGAAGAATGTTGCTCATAGTTCCAATGCTACTACTAGTGGTAGCACAGCTGTGAAATGCTTATAAGTAAACACTGTCATCAGTCCCATAACCACTTTAATTTGGCCCCAAGCCCAAAATTTTCATCCTCTTTACATGGCTCTCTCTCAAGCCTTGAAAATGCTACTAGAAAAAGGGCACCTAGAGCTCCTAGAACCCCGACCCCTTCTAAATCCTCTTTCACCAAGACATGACCCCGCTAAATACTATGCTTATCATCAACAACACGGTCATGATACAAAACGCTGCATCCGCCTCCGTCATAAGATTCAAGATATTATTGACAAAGAGATCATAGTTTTACCAAAAAGACCTCAAGCCACCACTAACCCATTACCTATACACCTCAACCTAATCCATACACTGCCATCCAACTACAACCCTAGCATATACATCACCCGACCCGTTTACCCAAGCCTAAGGCATTCATTCCTGAATGCACAGACTTGTGTATGATGGATGCACTTGAACCCCAATTGTCTCAAACCCATGAACCCACTATTTCTGAGCTGATGAGCATGATTGAAGATTTGCAGAGAACTGTGGCAGATTTAGCCTTTGGAATTTTGGCTCCATCATCAACTACATCACATGCCAGAAATTTCACACCAAAAGGCTCCCCAATCTCAGGGTGAGCTGCAATTGAAAGGGCCAACCTAAAGCCATCTCAAGTCTGGATGATCACACGTCAACAACAAATGGGCCTTACCTCAATATAGTCACCCAATCCCTTGGCAAAGCTGAAACAAGTCACAAGAACAAGGCCGGGGCAAGTATTGATCCTTATGAACAGCTTCAGTGGGCTATTGAGGCTTTGAAGGTCAAAGGGTTGAACAAACAACAAATGCTTGCAGTTGTCGCAAAGACTGTGGATGACACTTTTGTCGCTCAGGATGAGAGCATTTTGAATCGAGAGGCAAGCCAGGGAAAGGGATGTCGTACCAAAAACACCCCTTACAACTCTAATCCTACACCGGCCAGAGATCTCCAAACCCAAGCAACACTTGCCAACCCCTCTGTCAATCCTGTCAGGACCAGTAACCACACCTTCAATCCCATTTTCATGACCTTATTCAAAACTCTCCAAATCCTCATTGGATAAGACCATCTCAAATCCCTTGACCCTCGGCCTCTCCCTAATCCCCTTCCAGCCAAGTATAATGCTGCTAAGTATTACTCTTTCCATCAACAAACTGGCCATGACACTGACAGTTGTTTTTGTCTTCGCCATGAAATTCAAGATCTTATTGACAAGAAGGTCATCACTCCACCAGGTCCTACAAAGGCTATCGGCACTGGATCGATGAACTTGTGGGATAATGTGACTATGTGATCGGGGACAAACCACTTGCTGATGGTGCTCATTTTACTCTGAGCATGGTGGATGGCACGCATTGGTTTTAGCAATATTGAAAATGTTATTTATTTTACTTTCTAAACTAGGTGTTGAGTCGTGTTGAGTCAGTCTTGTTGTGTTGAAGTTTAGTGATTTCGGGGATGTTAACTCAAACATCACTTTCTTGTTTTGTGTTTGTCTTTTACACTTTCTTTTGCATCTATTTCTATCATTGAGCCAGTTGAGCAAGAAGATCTGAGTGAAACGGTAGTAATTTTCACTTACTTCTCTGTGTCTTTAAATTATTGCATTGACCAAAGTTTTTCAAAACTTTTCTAACACTGTGATGAAAACAAAGAGGAAGGAATTGAGAGGAAGAGAGGCCTGTTAAGCCCTTAATGTATGAGATTATGTTTGTTAATATAGATACTGAGAAGGATCCTAGCTTGATCTAGATTGGTTCTACTTTGTCTTCAGAACAGCACAAGCGACTAGTCACTATATTAAAAGATTTCAAAAACTTTTTTTGCATGGTCCCACGAAGACATGCATGGAATTGATCTTAAGATTGTACCGCATAGGATCACTCTTGGCCTCAAGAGTCGACTCCTTTGCTTTCAAACCTTGATTCAGAATGTTCAACGATCAACTAAAATATGAGGCTTGAAATAAGGTCGTATGTCATCAAAGGAAGCTTGCATAGTTGGATTAGAAGCAGCCCTTGAACTAGGGGCAAAAACGTTAAATATGCTCAAAGATTCAAAAGATGAGTCATTTCTCAAGCTAATGGAGATCGGCAAGAAAGCCAAATCCCATAAATGGATTGAAGAAAATTTTTGGTGAAGGATAATCTAGTTCCTATCCACAACACAAGGGGCAAATTCAGACCCCAATTGGATGGGCTCCTACATCATCAAGACTATTTAGTCAGGGACAACAGCCATTCTCGTGGATCTTGATGGCTTGGAGATCTTACGGCCAATCAACATAGACAAGTAAAACTTTTCTATCCTTGAGAGGCTTGCTGGGCTGAAAACCCGAAAGGGCGACCCAGGCAAAAGTTAGAGCAAGAAAAAAAAAAGAAAAAAAAGCAAAAATGAAAAAAAATGGAAACAAAAAAAAAGAAAAGAGAAAGAAGAAGAAAGAAAAACGAAAAAAAAAAAATAGAGCTCGCAAGGCTAAAAACCCGAAAGGGCGGCCTTAGCAAAAGTTAGAAGGCAAAACGTAAGTGTTAATACACGAGTGCACCTTAACACCATCGGAACTACATAAGGCCTGATTTCCATCTTTGGGATCCGCAGGCAACTTTATCCTGAAGTTCGGCCCCAATCATTTTCAACCTGCTTGCTTCATCCGTGTTGGTTGGCTTATCCTTATTCAAACTAGGATATCCTATCCATGTGCAAATTAGCTCATCTTCGCGCTAATCTTCATGCAAAATTGGTTGTCCTATTCCGTTAGAAGATTCAGTTGCAAGACAAATCAAGTTCAGATCTGAGGCTGTGCATCTCAAGAGTTAATTCCACGTTGGTTGAGCAGTGGCCATTGCAAACATAGTCTTTGAGGATTTTTAATGAAGTTGACTAATTTTCTCAGAAATTATTCCATTTTTTCCACAATTGAACTATTTCTTGGACCTAAAAAAGGAAAATTTTTAGTGCTTTTGGTCTGACTTACATGATTTCAAAGCAAAAAGTTGAATAAGCATGTTAATCTAACTCTCATATTGGTCAAAATTGTTTTAGCAGAAGCCAAAAATTAAAAAAAAATGGTCAAAATAATGAACTAGGGGCATAGTTGAGTCAGGTTTTCTGTCTTTTTCCCATTATCAACATACTCGCCAGAAAGAGAACAATTGAAGCTAGTAGCAGGGGTCGAAGGCTTTCTCATCCTCCAAGTAGTGAGGTATTAAACCAAGTGCTAAGCACGGACTGGAAATGGAGCTGGATATTCGACTCCCCTCATAAAGTCCATAACTTCCATCTTATCTATTAACCACATCTAGGAAGGGATAAAAATAAGAGAGATTAATGAATAGAGAGATGTGCACTGAGAGAAAAAGTAAGAAAGGGGCATTTTAGAGAAAATAGAGAATGAGTGCCAAAGTGATATGAGAATCACAAATGAGAAAGGGTGGGAAACGACACCTGGAGAAGCAGTGGGCTCCCCGTGAACTGAGAGGTCTCTTACCGGTGGTAAACATCCAAGTGTTGTGTTTGTGGTTCTTGTTTTGAATCATTTTGAGTTTAAATAGACGTGTTTAGTTTGTTTTTACTTTCTTTTTCCTTTATTGAGTCATGGTGTATTGTGGTTAGTCATATGCTCAATACTCAGATAAGAACTCATTCTCAATTCTAAATTTCAAAAAAATAAATCGTTTGTGCTCAAAGTGCCATGCTATTCTCAACATGATGTGCAAAATATGATTCTTTCTTTCATGAACTGCAAGGTCCAACCCCGATCAAAAGAGGAAGCAATCAAACTAAGACATATCTGAAGCTACATAGGTTCCGGACTGCAAAGCAAAAGAAAAGAGGAAAAATTGGAGCATCTGAGCAATTTTTGGGATTGCATTCCGGAGGCACCTTTTCAGGCCTTGTCATTTCTCCGAAGTGTGAGTGTACCTCGACCTCAAGCTCAAAACCTGCCTCAAGTCAGAATGGCGATCAAAGTGCTCTCCATGAGCACCTTTTCCCTGCTAGAGGCATCTTGGCTATGTTTGCAATGAGTTCCTAAGAGACCAACAGCGACAGTGGAAACTAGAGTTCGAATGGTTGAGGCCTAGAATGCAAAGGTTTGGAATTTTTGAGACAAAAGTCTAGTTTAAATACCCAGGGGTGTATTCTCGGCTTGAAATCTAAATGGCAGCCCCATAGGTTGAGGTAGCTTATAGGGGCCTCAATTCTAGATACTGAACCAACCTAGTCTGTCACCCCGTTAGAGAATAGGGAAAGTTGTAAATATGATCATGAAGAAAAAGCAGCATATGTGGCTTCTACATGCAAAGGTTACCCCTTGTCAACATTTGAGGGCCTTTGAACTGTGAGTTGAAGATAAGAGTACGAAGAACACAAGAGGGAAATTCCCATTAGAGTAGAGCAGTTCATCACCACTCACCCTATGAGGTACTTTCTAAAGTGCCGTTTTGTTTGTTTACTGCATTTCCTGTGCATCTACTGCATAATCACATCACCTTCGTGTATCTATTAGAGAATCTCATCATACTCTTTGCATACATCTCATCATCTGCGGACCTCTTCTCACGACTTCAGCACGGTTTAAGTGTTCCCTTCTTCACATGATTTCAGCATGTTTGGAATTTATATTAGGACGCATGGAATGCGACCCTGGGTGCTTTCTCAAGACCTCTTCTCACGATTTCATCATGATTTGAGTGTTCCTTTCCTCACACGATTTCAACGTGTTTGGAATGTATCTCAGGACGTGTGAGATGCGACCCAGCAAGACCTCTTCTCACGATTTCAGCATGGTTTGAGTGTTCCCTTCCTCACACGATTTCAACGTGCTTGGGATTTGTTATTCTTTCTCTCACAATTCCAGCGTGGTTGGAGTACGTTACCCAATTCATCTACTACATTATCCATCGCATCCATTACATCATACCATCCATAACTCCTTGTCCTTGACTCTGAGCATATTAAGAGTCTTGGTAATTTGCTCCAACCAATCCTCTGCCTCTAACCGTTTAGCCTTTCCCACAAACTCTGGTGGATTAGAACGAAGAAACTCCTTCTTAAGCTTGAAGGCACGCCCGTTGTCACTCTCACTGCGAGCAAGAGCATCCTGCACCGCTCTCACAATCCCGCGTGCAACTTCCTCATTGACAGCCAATGCTGTAATGACAGGTGCTAAAAGAACTGTTGTGCCCTTACCGACACTCCTATTCCCAACTTGTCCTCTATTCCCTCGTGTAGATAGCCTATAAAATCAAAACAAGGCCAACTTAGTGCACAACACCATAACCCTTTCCCGAGGCACATACACTCACCACTTCTAGGCTACAAGACAAGCTAACACCCAAATACACAGTTCTACTACATATAAACAATTAAACACATAGTCACATAATCGAATTAAGCGCACAATGATAACTACTCATCCCGAAACTCTCAAGGAATTCTCCTCAGAAACCACGTTCATCAGGCGTGTTTCCGATAAAGACCTCAAAGCAAATTCACAGGTTACAAGCACTATCTAAGAAACTTAATCCTATGCTCACATAAATACAACACATAAATCCTAACACTTATCTTAACTATATACAACGTCCTCACCAAGCATTGCAAACTCAATGTGGTAAAAACCACTCCCCACGAGCCTAAAGTATTCAAACCCGGCTCACTCTAATACCAACTTGTCACACTCCAATTTTTAATTACTCGGATACCATTACCAAATCCTTTATTTTTATACAATTTCAAAGATAACATATGGAGCTTCAATACATTAATCAAGACAATTAAGTAATAGTTATCTTATTCGAATACATAATGAATGCAACATGAGCTAAAATTAAATGAATTGCCCATAGGCTTACATCATTACATATAAGAGAAAGGGTTCAACCCCCTTTTTCAACAACGACATTCAGCTAACAAATAAAAGGCATCTTGGCCAACAAATAACGAAAATTCTCGATCTTGAACTACCTCTCGGCATACACCTGAAAAAGAATTAGCAACGTGGGATGAACATAAAGTCTAGTAGGGATCCCAACATTGAGTGTTCCTTTCCTCACACGATAAGACCTTTTCTCACGATTTCAGCATGGTTTGAGTGTTCCCTTCCTCACACAATTTCAACGTGCTTGGGATTTGTTCTTCTTCCTCTCACGATTCCAGCGTGGTAGGAGTATGTTACCCAATTCATCTACTACATTATCCATCGCATCCATTACATCATACCATCCACAACTCCTTATCCTTGACTCTGAGCATATTAAGATTCTTGGTAATCTGCTCCAACCAATCCTCTGCCTCTAACCGTTTAGCCTCTCCCACAAACTCTGGTAGATTGGAACGAAGAAACTCCTTAGTAAGCTTGAAGGCATGCCCGTTGTCACTCTCATTGCGAGCAAGAGCATCCTGCACCGCTCTCACAATCTCGCGTGCAACTTCCTCATTGACAGACGATGTTGTAACGACAGGTGCTAAAAGAACCGTTGTGCCCTTACCGACACTCCTATTCCCAACTCGTCCTCTATTTCCTCGTGTAGACAGCCTATAAAATCAAAACAAGACCAACTTAGTGCACAACACCATAACCCTTTCCCGAGGCACATACACTCACCACTTCTAGGCTACAAGACAAGCTAACTCCCAAACACACAGTTCTACTACATATAAACAATTAAACACATAGTCATAATAATCGAATTAAGAGCACAATGATAACTACTCATCCCAAAACTCTTAAGGAATTCTCATCAGAAACCATGTTCATCAAGCGTGTTTCCGATAAAGACCTCAAAACAAGTTCACGGGTTACAAGCGCTATCTAAGAAACTTAATCCCATGCTCACATAAATACAACACATAAATCCTAACACTTATCTTAACTATATATAACATCCTCACCAAGCATTGCAAACTCAATGTGGTAAAAACCACTCCCCACGGGCCTAAAGTATTCAAACTCGGCTCACTCTAATACCAACTTGTCACACTCCAATTTTTAATTACTCGGATACCATTACCAAATCCTTTATTTTTATACAATTTCAAAGATAACGTATGGAACTTCAATACATTAATAAAGACAATTAAGTAATAGTTCTCTTATTCGAATACATAATGAATGCAACATGAGCTAAAATTAAATGAATTGCCCATAGGCTTACATCATTACATATAAGAGAAAGGGTTCAACCCCCTTTTTCAACAACGACATTCAGCCAACAAATAAAAGGCATCTTGGCCAACAAATAACGAAAATTCTTGATCTTGAATGACCTCTCGACATACACCTGAAAAAGGATTAGCAACGTGGGATGAACATAAAGTCTAGTAGGGATCCCAACATGATCCTAAACAATAACTACAGATAGCTATGATCATAAATGCTTTAAGTCATAGCATATACATAAGTGTCTGTTAATACATGAAGATATATTACATAAATAATTTCCTCAAAAATGTTCAATTTGTTCAACAACACAACCATTCGTCTTTCCTTCTTGTTACCATTTCAATTTTAAACTCACCCGACGACAACCAGTTTTCAAAACAAATCCATAGAACCCAATTACGTTTTCTTCGATTATTGAACTTACACCAATTTCATTCTACAATTTCTAAATAGAAATGTCCTAAACGAACATGAAGACGATACATACAAAATACTCCTCACATAGCCATATAAGACAAGTGACATCCTCCACAAAGTAATCATCACTATGCATGAAACACATAAAGATAATTGAGAATAATAACGAGAAACACAACTATTGTAACGCCCCAAAAATAATTACAATAATCCAACCCAACACAATTAACGCAAGACAACATAATCAAAATAATAAACTTTCATTAATCTGAATTCATATACAAAAGTAACACATGCGTTATACATTCATAAATAGTTCATCATGAATCTACAGCATGTGCTTTAAGTAATAAAGAGGAATAAAAGTTAAATAGATATTTAAATGCCCTAAGAGCTTACATGTTTCTAAGTCATTACTTGGTTACAACAAAAGCGAGACTAACTCATTACAAATAAAGTCTTGGGCTATACAAAAGAAAACGCAACAAAAGGAAGCTCTTGCTCCAAAGTCCCTCCAAGCTATTGCCTTAGCAAAGGCATATCATAAACACCTGAAAATGGTTTTTCCCAAATAGGGTGAGCCAAAGCCCAGTAGGAACAATCTAACACAGTATATGGATCTTAACAAAGATATAAGTATAATGTGTATTTACAATGTCAATGATAAGACATCCATATTCTATATAATCATAAAGTACCAAAATTCACATCTCAATCCTTTTTCCTTCGTGTCAATTCAAGTTAATTCATTTTATCTCACTTCATGAGCCAATTTCATTATCTTTCAGACAACCCATCTAAGACTACAGCTCAATGGTTCCCACATTAACACAATTATCACATAAGCACTTCAAGTTGCTATTTTACAAAAATTTCGTCCTTGAGATTGGCACCCATGTATACGCAAAGTTTCAGGACTTTCACCTTAAACACACGGGCCAACTTAATTTCAATGGAGTCCATCCCCTATATCGTCCCAAACAATCATATATATACAATGTATTTTAAACGTGGTTATATTCAATGACAACCAACAAGAGATTAGTTTCAATTCACCTACTCCTCATACAATTTCTACACCAGTCATAGTTATCCTCCACCGATAGCCCAATGCAGATATTTCTAAACAGATATTCAATCTCAAGACAGATAATTTATTCAAATTCCCAAAGGTGTGAGGTAATTCATGTCCAACTCCACCATTTATATCAACATCCATTCAATTTCATATTTATAATATCAATTTCATTTATTTATACAAAATAAATATCTGAAGCATTTTAAGGCAAACTCCCCTTTTTCCCAAATATCAATCCCAAATATCAAGATCAACTATTTTGTCACAATATAATCTCATATTCATCACCATAACCATTTATAACTCATTCACTTAGAAACTCCTCTTTTGATTTCATACCCAAATCCTAGGTTTGTTCATAGTACACCCAAATATCACCATTGTTACACAATAACTCATAACTAAGTTAAAAATCATATGAAATTGTAGAAAATCCCTACCTCAAGCTTAGAAGACCAATGCAACAATGGAGGAACTTCAAAGACACTGAAACCAACTTCTACTCGGATTCAAACGGAGCTTTAGAGATGCTCTACCTTTTTCTCAAAGGCACTAAGGTGAAGAACCCAATGGGTTTAGGTGAAATAGTAGAGAAAAGATGAGTTTTAGAGTGAGAAACTCAAGATCTAGGGTTTTAGAGAGTTTTAGTGAGAGAGGGATGGAAAAGTGATGTAAAATGAGGCTGTCACGAACTAATATACGCACAGTCTACTCGAGCGCAGTAGTTGACGCTCGAGTGTTAAACACAATAAGTTGTTCCGCTCGAGCGCAAAAAGTGACGCTCGAGCACAAAACACACACATCCAGTAGTTTTGCAGACGACAGAGCAACGCTCGAGCGCAAGAAAGGCCACTTGAGTGCCCACCCACTCAAGCGTAGAAAACATTCTCCCAGTAATTTTGAAGACCTACAAAAGTACTAAGAGTTTGCAAAACCCGCTCGAGCATAAGAAGTGCCGCTCAAGCGGAAGAGCCAAAATCTGGGCAATACAAGTTTGAAAACTGAGCTACCCACTCGTTCCAAACATGCTCCAACCAACTCAAAAACCAAACTCAAGCGGCATTTCCTATGCTCGAGCGTCCAATCTTGTGCTTAAGCGATGTCATATGTCCGCAAAACTTTTGAAAGTGTGTATTTGAAACTCGAGCAGAACATTGTGTCTGATGCTCAAGCGTCACTTTTCACACTCGAGCGTACTGCGTGAATAACAGATCGTGAGGATGATTTTTTTCATCACTTTTTCACTCCTCTCTCTCTCTCTCTCTCTAAAGCTCTCCAAAGATCTTGAGTTTCTCCCTCTAAAATTCATCTTCTCTCTTTTATTTCACCTAGATCCATTGGGTTCTTCATCCTAGTGCCTTTGAGAAAAAGGTAGAGCACATCGTGGGCTCTCTTTAAATCCGAACAAAGGTGGGTTTCGGTGTCTTTGGAGTTTCAACCTTGCTTTGCTCGTCTTCTCTTCTTAAGTTAGGGATTTTATACACTTTCATATGGTCTTTAGCTTAAATATTTGTCGTTGTGTAACAATGGTGGGATTTGGAAGTAGTTTGAACAAACCTAGGGTTTGGGTGTGAAATGAAAAGAGGGTTTTTTGATGAATGGAAAATAAATGGTTATGGATTTTGAAAATAAGGTAGTATTGTGTGAAAATTGTTGATTTTCATACTTGGATTGATATTCGGAAAAGGGGAAAGTTTTGCCCTAAATGGGTCAGATTGTTATTTTATATAATTAACAGAAATTGACATTGGTAATGTGAAATTGGAGAATTATTGATATAAAGGGTGGAGCTGGGCACGTGTTGTCTCTCACCTATGGAAACGCAATTAATTTATCTATTGAGAGGATTATATATCTGTTTAGAAAATATCTGTGTTAGGCTATCGGTGGAGGATAGCTATGATTGTTGTAGAAATTGCATGTGGATTAGGTAAATTGAAACTAATCTATTATTGGTTATCATTAGATATGACTATGTTTAAATACATTGTATATGTATGATGTTTGGGAGGAGAAATGAGACGCACTCTATTGTTTGAGATGAGATAGGGGATGGACTCCATTGAAATTAAGTTGGTCGGAGTGTCCAAGGTGAAAGTCCTGAAACCTTGTGTATACATGGGTGCCGATCTCGTAAATGAAATTTTCATAAAATGGCAGATTGAAGTGTTTGTGTGGTAATTGTGTTGATTAGATAACCACTAAGTTGTAGTCTCAATTGGGTTGTTGAAAGATAATGAAATTGGCTCGTGGATTGAAATGAATTGAAGGAAAATAGAATAAGAGATGAACATGGTACTTTATGATTATTAAAAATGTGAATGTTTTGTCATAGGCATTGCATATGCACATTGTACTTAAATCTTTGTTAAGCCTCATATATTGTGTTAGATTATTCCTACTAGGCTTTGGCTCACCCTATTTGGGAAAACCATTTTCAGGTGCTAGTGACATGCCTCCGCCAAGGCAATAGTTTGGAGGGACTTTTGGGAAGTAAGAGCTTTGTTATTTTGTTTTTATTCTTTTATATAGCCAAGGGCTTTAATTGTATTGAGCTAAGCTTACTTTTGTATAACCAAGCAATGACTTGGAAAGATGTAAGCCTATAGGGCATCTGACTATATGTTTAGTTTCATTTCTATCAACATTGTAACACATGCTATAGATTCATGATGAACATTGGTGAATGTATATCACATATGTTAACCTTTGTAAACAAACTCTGAACTCTGATGGATGAATGTATCTTATTTCTATTATTCTTCTGCTTATGAGTTGTATTTATTGCATAAATTTTGGGGCCATTACAACTTGGTATCAGAGCATACCGGGTTTGAATACTTTGGGTACGTGGGAAGTGGTTATTACCACGTTGGGTTTGTCTCGCTTAGTTGAGATGTTAGTATGTATTGTATGCTTATGTGATAACATACTTATGTGATTATACGGGTATAGGATTTTATTTCTAGGATGTTGATCAAGTCTACAAGTTTCTAGGAGTCCTATTGGAAAGGCACCTGATCACTGCCATTTCTAATTGGAACTCTGGCAACGCCGCGGGATGGTCACTATCTGGAAATGAAATTCGTATGTGTTTATGTGATTATGTGCTTAATGGAGTGAATTACTATTGTCCAACACCTTAGGACGCGAGGGAGTTAGCTTCAGCATATTTATAAATGTGCTAACCTCTTTTGTTACCTTCTTTAGGATGTCAGGACGTGGTGGTGGTAGGCATGGCAGGCCTAGAAGGCACGAGGTGCCCATATCGGATGATATTCCGGCACAAAAGGAGGGAGTTGGTCAAGCCAATGCGGCCGAACCAGTGGGTCAACAGGCCATGGACGCCTTAGCCCGCGAGATGGCCAGAGCATTGTGGGAATCCATGGACATTCTCAGTGCTGAGAATCAAGTCCAAGCCCAAGTAGCTAAGGCAGGGCCATCTTTCTTAAAAAGAGAGTTTTTCCGGTTGAATCTAGACGAGTTTTTGGGTGATCGTAAGGAGCCACTGAAGGTAGATGAGTGACTAGAACGAATAATGAAGACGTTCAAGATGCTTGGCATCGAGGATGACCAATTGAGAGTGACCTTGGCGTCTTTCCAACTGAAGAGGGATATGGGTCAGTGGTGGAAGTATGTGTGTGGACGCGTTGGGGTGACTTGGGAGGCATTCGTCAATGCATTTTAGGACAAGTTTCTACTTCCCACAGTTAAGGAGAAGTTGAGAGACCAGTTTTCCAAGCTGGTACAGGTGAACACACTAGTGGCTGAATTTGAGGCCACATTCACTAGCTTCTTTAGGTTTGCTCCTGAGCTTGTGGCGACTGAGGAACGTCATTGTCTAGAGTTTGAGAAGTGGTTAAGGACCAGGCTCATGTTTCGAGTGGTCAGGTCCATGATTAGGGATTATAGGCGCCTTGTGGAGACGGCGGCCCATCTTGAGACCATTATGCAAGCAGAGGAAGAGAGGATGAGGGGCTATAGGAGGAGTCAGGATAAACGGTGAGACAGCAAGAGGTAGAGGGATTCTAACCCCCAATCATCCCGGGGAGCATAGTCGACGTCTACCTTTCCAATGCTGAGTTTGGGTTCTTGGAGGGATGGCCAGGGAGATTTTACTTGTTTTAAGTGTGGTCAGTTGGGCCACAAGTCTCCAACTTGCCCGCAGAAAGGAGGAGGGCAGCGAGCAACATCATCTTCGGCTCATTCTTAGGGCCAGAGTCAGAGAAGGAGGCAGCCGCCCACTTGTTATTAGTGTGGGCAGGTGGGGCACATGAAGAGATTTTTTACACAATTGGGTGGCACATCTGGTGCATCTGGTTTAAGGTAGTGTAGACACCCCATTTTTGACCGTCCTCAAGACTTGGACGTCACCGTTTGAACACTCGGTGATCATCCTTGTTTGTGTTCGTCTTGAGTTCCCGGAGGCCTCGGCTGCACGCCTTGCCTCAGGATCTCTCGACTCGACCGTTTTGTGTCGGGTTTTGCACCAAACACTTGTGTTTTTACTTTGGAGGGCAGGGAATGGCTTTTGGGACATCCCCACATTCCACCGGCCATGGCTTGAGGCCACCGGCTGGGTTTTGTTGCCATCGGCCAAATGTGATGGCCGGCCGGCCAGTTTGACTGCCGGTCGGCTACTTTTATGGCCGGCCGGCCAAGTGTGGTTTTCAATAGATATTTCTGTAGACAGCTGGTAGCTGTTATTCTAGGCTATACCCCAGCCCATACCTGGACGTGGGTGTTCTGAGGAGTTGCAGATTGATACATATCTATATCAATCAAGCTCTCTCACTTAAGAGAAAAAAAAAACGAGGAGAAGATATACAACTTGGAGCAAAAAATCTCTCTCTCTCGCTACATTTTTTGCCTCTCTCTCTAAGGTTTAGGGCTTGTTTGTGCTTAAAAGTGCATTTTCTTTGCACTTTTGCACACAAACACCTAGTTCTCTACTCCCTTTATTTAGCTGAGGTCCTTGGAGGTGATTCTTGGGGTGATTTAAAGCCCTTTTTGGTCCAAAAGTTGCTGATTTGCTGCTATGCTCCAAGGGTAAGACTTTTGTCCCTTTTTATCCCAATTTTGCAAAGCTTTTTATCCTATCTTGCATCTGTTTTTGAGCTTAGTATATAACATATAAAATTTCTATTTTCGGGTGCTCTAAATAGTTTGTTAAGGGTGTTTTAAGCTTTGGGGTTGTTTGACCCCTGTTAAGGCTTGTTTGGCCTTTGTTTTGTGCCATTTTGGTTGAGCTCCGGGACCATTGTGTTTAAGCCTCCTCACCACTTAAATTTTGAGGGATTTCAGAGGTGAGGATGGTGCCTTGAGGTCCTAAGAAGGAAAGGGCCACCCCCTCTCCTTGTTGTCCTTGAAAAGGGCCATTTTTGCCTCTTGAGGGAGCATCTTGTTTAAGTGTGTGTTGACCATGCCTTGACTGATATTTATGCTTATTTTGCCATGAAATAGCATTGTATTGAGTTGGTTTGGACACACCTTGCATGCCTTGCATACATGTCTTGTAATGCCACATTTTTGCCTTAACATGCTTTAGGTGTAGACCCTTGTTCTAGCATGATTTAGGCTTAGCTTTGTGAAGCTTACATGCATATTTTGATGTGCTAAGGGACTGTTTTAGGTCATTTGAGTC
>NW_021027752.1:240530-266362 GCF_004153795.1 Camellia sinensis
TCATGTGCCATTCTATGCCATATTTCATCCTTTGCCATGCTTTGTTAGAGTTGCATGTTGTGCGTTAGGATCGGTTCTTTGCATTCGTGCATGTTTGCATGTATTTTGGTTGTCTCATTTTCATCATATGGCCACTGATTTGAGTGTGGCTGAGGTCCACTCATATTGGTTTAAGTCCATCTTGCATTGTGTATGCCATTTGGTTCATGTTGTTTCATGTTTGACCATCGCATTGTGTACGCTTTGATTATGCCTTTGTGTATGTCCATCTTCGTATGTGTGCATTGTGTATGCCATATAGCTCATATGCATTGAGTATGCCATTCTAGGTCCATAGCATTGCGTATGCTAATTGCATGCGTGCATATCATCCCTCGCATGCCAGCGTGATTTGGTTGCATTGCATTTAGGGTTGCATGTTAGCCACATTGTGCATGCCATCTCATTGCATTGTGTTTGGAGTAGGGTTAGTCCAAACACGGGAAACGAGGGACGTTTCGTGCTCAAAGTGATGAAACGTGTCTCAATTCCCAGTCGCCGACACTCCGGATTACCCATGATGGAGTTTGGGCCTTGTTGTGTTTATATGTGCATTCATTGCATATTGAGTCGTGCAATTCGACTCCTCGGCCATCATGCATCAAGATGTGTGATTAGTGGCATGAGGATCGAGGTCTACATTCCCTAGAGCTTGTGCAATGGCAGGGAGAGTGGTCGTGCATACATATGTGCAAATACTTTGCCATGCCCCTTTCTTGCTCTCTGTTGTAGCAAACCGGAAACCGGCAACAAAAACTGGTCAACAACCTTCTGGAGTTTTGTACAGCATTCCGGGATCAATTGCAAACAAAGGCGAATCGGGGCATCGCGAGGAATTTCCCGACGAGGCAGCTCGAGCATGCATGCATCTTTCATCATTCGGAACAGAGCTGAGGCGGTCCATTTAGCTTGCATGCTAATTTATTTGCTTTTCTAGTTAATTTGTTGATTAATTAGGGTTTTGTAATATTTAATTAGCTAGAGCAGTTAATTATTTATTAAAACTGTATTATTTATTCGAACCCTCCGAGTGAGGGCATAATTCTAATAAGTGTGCGTGTGTGTGAAGTATGTCTTCCAACCCCACGTCTTTCTCCCTTTTATTTACCAGCTTATGATGGTTAGATTAGGGCATGTTTCAATTAGCATCCTTATGCTCGTATGTTCGCATCCATTCATCTGTTTTGCATGCACCGGGCTCGGCGCATCATACTAACTGCATCGTATTTCAATTTCAAGTTGAATACATGTTACCTGTAGCATCTCATATGCCATCTCAGAATAGCCGAGCCTACCTTAGTTGCATTCTTGTATGTGTTGCATTAGGCATTTCAGCATAGTTAGGATTCATGCATGTTTTCTAACTAGTTTCTGTTTTGGTTTGGAGTTCTTGGTAAGTATTTATGCTTTAGCATCCTTGCATGTGTGTGAGTGACTTCCATGATAGCATGCTTACCATGAGGCTATGTGCTTATGTGATATACCTGCCTGAATGCTTGTGGGTGAAGGTTGGGTTGCTTGAGTTGGAATAATTCGTCCAAACCCGTGTTTTAGCCTACTTGCGAGTAGCAAACTTCAATCCATTTTCGAAACAAACGGATATGCGATGTTTTGTTCCAACTTAGGCAATCCAGTCTATACTTGTTTTGTTGTGCGCATCACATAGTAATTCTAGGCTAATAAACCGGAATAAGAGCACATAATGTTTTCAAAACTCGATATCATGGTTAGTAGAGGACGATCTTTGATCGGGCGAGCGGGGGTGCTCATGAAGTGACCTTCCCCAATCGTACCCAAGTTCCCGAGCTGAGGCAACTTTGGTGATGACGGACACGTGGCCTTAGGCAAACGAGTCAGGGTTTCCTAAATTCCCCAAAATAAAATATTTAGGTGGCGACTCTGTATCTGGCAAAGCAGTCCATGTTTGGCACTTCTTTCAAAAAAATCTGTTTTCAAAAACGATTCGCCGAATTTGGACTCTTTGATGATTCATCAGTCTTGCATTGCACTCTGCGAGATTAGATACAGGACCGTGACATTTGAGTCCTGAACTGTTGTGAGCCCATATGAACAAAACGGGGGATTTCCCTCGGGATGTTCGGGGACATCTACACCTCCACTAGTACACTTTCTACAGTGAAGCACCCATTAGAACTGTCAAAGAGAACACCTATACCCCCCGTGTATCATGTTATCAAATTCCACTAACACAACTTGTATGACACCAATAAATATTAATAAGAACCCAACCAAACTCCATACTACAGCACTCACGCCAATCCCCAATCAATACAAATATGAGCATGGATTAAAATAAATCAAGTAAACAAGGAAGGAAAATGGTGAAATGCATACGCAAGCTAGCGATTCCACTCTAAAGTCAAATGGTGTGATGACTCGCATTTCTGTAATCCACTCGAAACATTCAAGTTTGCTGTAATCAATCAGAAAAAATACTTCAAATCTCCATCAATACATTTATTCCTTAGCATAAGAGATCAAGCCTCTACAAAGAAAAAAAACCCCTAAATCTAGAACAAAAATCCAAACACATTTACTCATTTCATGGAAATCAACATTCCACAGCATCAAAAAAACAAAATAAAAACCCTAGAGCTAGAGTGAAATGAGGAAATAGATAGATAGATAGAGAGAGAGAGAGAGAGAGAGAGAGAGAACAAAATAAAAACCCTAGAGCTAGAGTGAAATGGGGGAATAGAGAGAGAGAGACCTGAATCAAAATCGATTTGAGGCTAGACGGTGTACCGACCGTGGCGATGAGACGGTGAGACATAGTGAGGGACAATGATCACCATCGATGAGAGGAACGATGAGCGATGGGCAATGGTTAGTTGATAAGAGGGAGAGCAATTGGGGATATGAGAAGGAGAGCAAACGATGACCTGTTTGTTGTTTGGTTTGTTCTGTGTTTGTGTATCATACATACAGAGAATGAAATCTAAAAAAAGATACAATAAAAAATCTTAATAAATATAAAGCAAGTAATAAGATTTTATCAAGTGTGATTAAAAAATAAATATAATCATATACTAATTAGAAATTGTGATTAAAAAAATATAAATAATCATACTTTATTGAAAAGTGATGTAAAAAACAAATATTATTACACTAAATCAAATCAAGTGTGATTAAAATATTAATCTAATTTTTTTTACTACACTTCCAATAAAAGTGAGATATTTTCATTTATTAAAGTGTGATTTCTAACTATTTTTGTAATAGTGGATAAAGCAAGTAATAAGATATTTATCAAATAATAGACAAACAAAAATCACCACATATTTAGAAATTTCTGTAAAATTCCTTCCATTAGGAGATGTAAAAGAATTTCTTTACATGAGCCTCCATTTAAGCTTACAAGATCTAAAACTTGACCGAAATTAACAAGTAAGCCTACAAAAAATCCAAAATTAGCAGCCTATTCTACACCCCAAAATTAGAACTATATCAGCAGCAACTATCACTAACTAATTTTTACATAGCAACTTACATTTATGGGAAAAAGTTAGGGTTAGAAATTGGGGACAACCACAAAGAGAGAGAGAGAGCAACCAAGTTAGGGTTAGAGAAAAATCAAGTGAGGAGGACGCAGGCAGCGAAGCATCCAACAAATTAGGGTTCAAATTGGGGAAAAAGGAGTTACGAAAGTGAGAGACGAGAATGAGGATAGCGAGATAGAGAAGAGGGGGAACGGAGGTTGGAAAAGTGAGAAGAGGGAAGAGGGAGCTCAGAAAAGCGAGAAGAGAGCAGGGGGAGAGAGTGAGGCGAAAACAGGGAGCAAGAGAGAGAGGGAGGGAGAGAGAGAGAGACCTGTTGTAAAGAGTGCCGGTCGATGACATGTAGGTTAACTGGTGCGATAAAGATGAACGGACGGTGTGACAGAGATGTATGGGTGAGGAAGTGACAAAGAGAGATATCTATGGTTCAATTTTATTTTTTATTGATTTTAAGCATTTGGTGACGAAATTTGGTTTTCCTCTCTAAAAATAATACATTTGGAGACGAAATTATTTCCTCTCTAAAATTTTTTACAATGGTGACAAAAAATTTCGTCTCCAAAATGGCGCCAAATCTTCCGCTAAATTTTCCAAGGGCGGGAAATTGTTTTGTGACGAAAAATAAAATTTAGAGACGAATAAAATTTTCGTCACCTATTGTTTTATTTGATTTTAAGCATTTGTTGACGAAATTTGGTTTTCGTCTCTAAAAATAGTACAATTGTAGACGAAATCTTATTTTCATCGCTAAAACATGCATATTTGGAGACGAAATATTTTTTCGTCACGCGTTTTCGTCACCATAGACCTTTTTTGTTGTAGTGATTGTTGAACTTTAGGAGCTTCAATTCAATATGGTTTTCTTCAACTACTTCTTGATCATCCAAGAGCTTTCATCTTGATCCTTTGAGTCTACTATAAGCAGAGAAGCCAATCTTCTCTTTTCTTCTTCTTTCTTGATGGAGAAGTTGAAGCCAACTTCCTCACAAATAGGTGCTAAAATTGATGCACTGTAATGAGATGTGGGGATCTCGAGCTGGGGGTATTTTTGCAGTTATTTATTTGTTTAAAGGGTAAATTAGACTATTTGTCCCTCTTGGTTGAGCAAAATTTTATTTTGATCGCCGTTGTTTCAATTTGAATATCCATATGTTTTTGGTTTTGTTGTAGTGTGGTTCATTTGTAATTTTATTACTTGAGTTTTCAGTGGAAAAAGAATATGTGCAATTCACGAGACTTTTATCAATTTCTCACAAGAAAAGAAATAATAAATTACACTAGTTGCCTTATAGTTTATTTTGAATTTTACTTTGGTCTTTTTAGTTTTCTACACGTTTTTTCATCCAAAATGTAAATGGCGTATGATGGAGGGATAACATTGTAATAAAATTAAAAGTATTACTATTAAGGTTCAAATTATAAGTACTTGTATTAAAATGATACTTCACTTAAATTACAAGACTACTGATGTAATTTATCTATGTTTAAACTGGAATGACAAGGCCCCCTCCACCTAGCGGGTTGCCTTTGACGGTATTTGTCACGCCCCAAACTCGCCCCTAAAAGTTTGGGCATGACCCACTCAAAAACGGATACTTAACCTGGTATACATTACATACGGGGCCTGAACGGAAGCATTAAGTATAAGAAGATAACATGAAATAAAAAGAACTATATCCATTGAGCGACCACTATCATGCCAGGATCACCAACAGTGCATCAAATGATAAATATTTACATACACATATACAAACCCCGCCCCTTGTTGGGCGTATAACAAAAACATTGAAAACTTAACATATAATAGACAATCAGAGTGCAAGCTAAAACTTAGCAAAATTCCAAAGAAATGATCAGGCTTCACCCAAATGCCTGGATACACAAAGATTGGTGAAAGGTAGGCGAGCAACGAGGGTTAAGTCTGACCTCCAGACTTGCTACCTACAGAAACAAATAACATACAGAGTGAGACAATCTCAGTGAATAATAGTACTTAAACAATTCAATGCTTAACTTGAATTATGATACGTATCAATGCTTATATAAATAAAGAGAGCATATGATTAATTTGATTCTATCTTAAGTCCAGAATGGTCTTGTCGGTTCACAATTTCACAGATTGGCCCTCGGCCCAATGGTTCACACATTCACACATTGGCCCTTGGCCTAACAGATTCTTAACTTCACAAATTGGCCTTCGGCCTCATAGGTTCATAACTTCACAAATATTCATAATTTCACAAATTGGCCCTTAAACAGAACGGCATTAAGCCCAGTATGGCGTATAGCCCTTTTCATGTACATACGAACTCAAGAGGTGGCTCGTACGGATTCTAGAGGTGGCTCCCACCAAAGTGTAGCACTTAGCTCCGTACAACACTTTGTTCCATACTAATAGATCAGACAGAATGGCCATAGGCCTCGTAACTTTCACAGAACGGCCATAGGCCTCATAACTTTCACATCGGCTTTAAGCCCAGTTTACATATGTATGGACCCAAGAGGTGGCTCGTACGGATTCTAGAGGTGGCTCCCACCAAAGTGTAGCACTTAGTTCCGTACAGCACTTTGCTCCACACCAGAAATCATCAGAACAGATTAACTCCAGCATCATACAGAAATTACATACATTCTTCCCACTATTCACATGAATTACCATCGATAATATAGGTTTAACAGAACGTTACTGATAATTGTTAGCAAAAGGTAACACATTCCAGAGATATGGAGATACCATAGGTCCCATAAATAATGTACATACATTCCATTTATTCGTTGTGAATCAATATAGCTAGCTAGCTTGTGGATAATAGACTATCCATAACATTTAGTAACGGAAGACGCATGTATCATGACATATGGTCAATAGAGGCAGAATAATTCATATCAGAACGTGGGTCATATAACGGTGGTAGACCTTTGTGTTTATATTATAGGTCCTGAATAACCTTAGATTCATGTATAATACAACCGAATAATCTTCGATTCACACAAGTACCATCCTTTCTGGATGAACATAAGTTCCATTTATTTCTTAAGAATGACGTAGTTTGCTTATCGATAACAAAGCGTTAATGTTCATTAGTGACAGAGAAGAAAGGTTCCAAAGTCATACCGATGTATGCAAATCTTCCAGCATTTATACAAGTTCACACTGATTCTCAACCGATATAAATGTTAATGTAATCATTTACACAGAACAGAGCGTTAGTAACCATAGTCATTAACGGTAAGTAAAATGTACATTTGTCGTACTATTACCCACAGTGCGTGGATGGAGCGATAATCCCTCCCGGTAGGTGCCCTACATATGCATGCCATCCAAGAATTAGTTTGTTTCATTTTTAAACTATTTCCTGACTCGTTTTACTTTGAATAAGTTTACAAACATCAAAAAGCATCAAATACTGATTTCAAACATATCAGAGGGTCAAGTACATAAAATGGAGCAGACGAGGTTTCCCGACATGGGCCGCACGTGCGGCAGTCCCCACCGCACGTGCGGACATGTACCGCACGTACGGTCCCTCCTCACCGCACGAGCGGCCATAGACAGAATGCAAAATCTCATTTTTTTCTCTTGCCCCCACGTGCGGTCATGACCTCCGCACGTGTGGCTGAGCCCCTGTTTTGGCAGTCTGAAACTCACACAAAACCCAACTTAGAGAATACATAGCAAGGCTCAAAATAGATCAATTTAACACAAGTTTAAAGCTCAAAATCACATGAAAAATCAATCATAAATCAACTTAGATTCTTAATCACTTTGAATTCACGATTCACAATCCAATTCCATGGAGTTTCCAACTTCCTTCCATAAATATACATACACTTAGCCATTTGTTTACATAGATGATCTCAAATGACTATTTAAAGAAATAAAATGTAAATTCTCACTAAATGGGTCAAAATAATTCCAAATCCATCAAACATAAGAGACATCACTCCAATTAATAATTAATACATGCTTGACCCATATTATAAACCCTAACTTACATAACATGGAGGAATTCCTTTTCAAATCAAAGAGAGGGATCAATTAGAGTAAGATTAAACATACCTTGAGTTGAATTCTCTATAAACCCTCTTAGTTCTTTCCTAATTCCTTCCTTGTGGGACTCTCTTCTCACTCTCAAATTTCTTCTCCTCTCACTCTCTCCAGGATAATTTTTAAGTCAAATGGTAAAGAGGACATGGATAGATATAATAGGTGAATAAGACAAAAATCAATCATTTAATCATTCCAAATTGAAATTTCACAGAAAATCATATTATGACTTAAAAATTATGCCGATCCCAAATGTAAAATCAATTTCAGATAATTAAGTCTCTAAGGCTTCCAATTTCTGATTCAAACATTATAAATGTGACAGATTTTTCTCTTATTAAACAGATATGCATCCATAACCATAAGATTCACTGAATTAAATTCAATTTCACATAAAATTTCATCATAAGCATTTAAATGCTCAGAATAAGGGATTGAAAATATTCCAGAAACAGATACGAGGGTCGGGTTATTACAGTATTGCTGCTGACCCAATAAACCATTATCAAAAATATAAATCGTTCTTTGTGTTGAGTCCTTGCTGGTCACATTTTATTTTCGATAAATTACCTCATTAGTCCTTCCATCTTGAGTGAATTTTTACTTTGATCTTTATAGTTTTAATAATTTGAATTCTATACGTTAATTTTATTGCAATGTGAAAATATAAGAATGATATGATTCATTGTGATGTTGGTTATGATTAGTATTTAAGTTAAAAGATTAGAAACTAAGTTTAAAAATTATGGTACAGAAGGGGTAAAATATTCCAACCTTAAACTACAAGGAAAACTACGAGGGAGTAAAATAATTTTTGCCAAAATGCTACTAAATGGTCTCTACGGCACCCCAAGACAAATAACCACTTTAGTTAAATATTTTTTTAATTATTATTTATATATAGAAAAACTCAAGGAAAAATTACTTATGAATCCCATTTGAGGAAATGTTAATCCATTTACTCCTATATGTTTTTTTATAAACCAATTAGTCCTTCTTATTTGTATTATGTATTATTGATTTGATTTAGTAATATTAAAATTTACTTATTTGCCTTTATTTGAGATTTAGTTTTGATTTTTTTTGGGATTTGGGTGTATGTGGGTAAGGTATGGTTTAACATTTCCATTTTTTTAGGGATTTCGTGAAATGATTGTGGGGATTGTTGATGTTACCTACTTTGTGTTACATTATTGGTGGCCCCTAGCAATACTAACATTGCAAGAGATCCAAACAATCATAATATTATTAAATTAAAACAATGTGCTGGTTACATGATATACATGCACAACATCACATTTGCAATCATTGATAACCCTCACACCAACGAAAATAATAACATTACACGAGACCCAACCAATCATAAAAACATTAACTAAAACGCCATGCAGCTGTCACATTACGTACATGCACAACATCATATTTGATGTCACTGGTAACCCCCAAAACCACGATGTTAACAACATCACCTAAAACCCCACATTACGCACCATTTAAACAACATCCCGTTTTGAGTATCGACCTTCATGTCGTACTGTTCCACAACCAACCAAAGTAACATCGAAGACACCCATACCTGTTGTCATCGCATCAATACACGATCAACGCTGCCGCCGACGAATTGATGTGAAATCGCTGAAGTTACGTTAACAATGTTACTTGCACTCCTAGATGTCCTAGTGCCCACGTCGTTTCACCTCTGTAAATTTGCTAGAAGGGGTTTTTGGATTTTCTAGGATTTTGAAGGAGTTCTGTAATGTTATTTGGGGAATAAAGAATGCTAGGTACAGCATGCCAAATCCATCATCCAACTCACACAAAATGAGGATCAACACTACAACATCTACAAGGAAACGTTGAATTCCAATTTTTGAGCTTTCGTTTTGTTTGCAATGGAGGGAAAAGGAAAAAACTGCTATAGTATGCTTTTGGGCATTTTGGTAACTACAACATCACCTAAACACCAATTTACCCCTCCAAATAGTGAACCCACGCATTACATTTGTGGGCTTAAGTGTAAATAACATTGACATGAAACCTTTTAGTTTACAAAATAAATTGCAAGACTATATGGTTCAAACTATCTAAACTTGGGATTTATTGGTGTTTTCCCCAAAACACAATAATTTAAGTTTGATCTATTTAAATAACAAGTCAATCTCAAATGAATTTTTAATAAATTAAACATAATTTTCCTGTAAATCCCATAGTAACAATGATAATTAAAATTCTAATTTCTTGCAAAATATTTAAAAATAAATAAATTTATCCATTAAAAAGAGTTATAATTAAAATTACAAATCTCTCTTTTGTATGTAGACAATTTTCTTATTTTCAGATTGTCTAACAGATAAGATGCAAGAGAAGAAAGAAAGATATGAGTAATGACGCAGAGAATAATCATATCTACCAGTCAACAATCTTTTTGGCTTGGCCAAGAAACTTTACGTCCTCCGAGTTGCATGACGTTTTAAGCAAAATAACTTCTTGTGCAATTCGCGCGTTTTAGTAAACTCAACTACAAATATGAATGAAAAAATGAATGCTAGGCTCTTTCTTTCACTTGTAATCCCAAGAAGTTCCTTACGCTTTGTTTTGACCAAGAAGAAAGAAAGATGAGATGCAAGAGAAGAAAGAAATATATAAGTAAAGATGCTAATAGTGGCGGAGTTAGGATTTTGATTTATGGGTGTAAGACTAAATTTAATTATTTAGCTATTATGATAACTAACATAATATGGCAATATGAATTATAGGTTTAATAAGATGATAGTTCCATAGTAGTTTCCAAATCTCCTACTTGAGCAAGTGGAGTTATAATTATATTAGGAAATTGTGTCCTTCATCCATCAATTATTCTGAATATAATCTATTCTAAATAGGGTCAAGAGAAAGAAACATTTTTCCACTAACATTATTATTAAGTTTAAGTTCAATCAATTTTGGGTCATTTGAAGGTTTCGCATAATTGATCTGGGTATGTTATTTATTTTCCGCATTATGTTATTATTTGTGAAAATCATGATAGTTCATGATTTTGGATTATGACAGTTGTTTTATGCATAACACCATAAAATTATTTACAATGGGGGCACACACCATTAATTCTTAGAGATAACAATCACAAAACTTAACTGAATTCAATTTTCATTAGGTGATAGAATGACCAAAAATTAGCTTGATGTCAAAATTATGTGCCTTAGATATGTTTTAATTAACCAATGCTTATTTTATTTTCTATTTTAGTTACTAATAAATATGATGATAATTACAATTTAAAATGTAATAACATGTGTACGAGTAGGAAATAATCTTCTCGTATAATCCTGTTGATCAAGTCCGCGCTCCTCCAAACGTCGTCGCTTTACTCCCTGAAAACACAAACGTGAGCTGGCCGATGGGTGTGCGCCGGATACCTCTCCAATGCCTAAGTCAGCAAAATAGACAAATAGACAAAAGCTCTGTGTATTCGATAATCAAAGTTATGTTACCTCTCCATAGGTGATGTTGTGAGCTTTTATAGGTTCCGCGTGGCACAATCCTAGTAGGACTCCTACTCCTCCATGTAAAGTCCTCCTAGGAATCACATTCCTGAAAGATAATGTTTATCCTTCAACACTCCTCACTGCTTAAACCAAGTGAGATGGTTTTATCATGGTTGGATGTCAATATGACCGAGATAACACGGCCATGCTAAGGCCACAGACTAGACCGAGCTCCCACTAGCTCGGCTCTTCCTTTCACTGCGTGTACCTCGATTTGACATATTCCAACTGGGTTGTCCGAGACCGCACTAACCACAATGAGCTTGGACCGAGCTAACCAATAGCAAGGTTCTAAGGAAAGATCAACATACTTCGGCTCAATACGGTATGACCGAGCTTAACTGTCATCGCCATGAGTGTGGTGACCGAGCTAACGGCAGAACTCTCTTGGACCGAGTTAACTATCCACTCTGACCGTGGCGACCATGATTATTCCTGGACCGGGCTAACCCTTGCTAGGTCACTTCCATACCTGAACCGAGCTAACACCTGGACTACGATCCACTTACTAAGCCCTTCTTACTATGGCCCATAGAACGGCCCATTACCCAGCTTGGCCCAATTTACTCATAAATTACCCTCTCAATTGCCCCTTAATTCCATCTGCGCAGCATGATTGGGATTACCTGTTACCAGCCGAGCTAAAACTTTAGCCTTCCAACCGAGCTAAAAACTTTAGTATTCCAACCGAGCTAAATTCACACCAGGCTACTTTAACACGTCCGGTCAAAACGTCTCTTTGGTTGTTGTACTGAACCGTTTCCCATTGCTTCCTATTCCATGGCCACGTGGCAAACTGTCATTGGCTCAGCGTAGCTGTCACACCGTCTTCGTACTTCGTATATTTTGAACAGTCCCGCCTTTTTGTCCTTCCTTCTACACAAAACACCCCTTCGTTTTGAATCGTTCATGCCATTCATCTCCTTCTCTTTCTCTCTGAACCTCCATTTTTCCCAAACATAGTGCCTAAAAAGAGCTTTCTCTCGTGGCTTGGATCTTCATCAGCTCGTCTTCAAACTTGTAAGTAGCCCAATCTTATTTCCTTTTTGTTGATTTTGCATCTGTTTTGTAATACACAACACACGTATTTGTATGTTTCTCAAAACACACACCACTTTCACTTTCAGTTTTCTGGGAAAACCTTGTGATAGAACCACTGCATTCATGAATAGTGTGAAAAAACACTGTATTTGATCCAAGATCACACCCCAACCGAACTAGGATATTGTTTGTATTAGGTGCAAGCCTAGCCACACCTAACAACCGAACTAAAACTTCATGCCATACCTGAAGTTTCCATAGGTTAGGTACCTTTAGCTTCATCTAACTGAGCAATCGAACTGTACTAGGTTTGCGCAATACCGTACTTAGAAAGCCTTAACTTCTGACCGGGCTACAACTTGGGGTTAAACCAGCTTCCTTAGTACGGTTTGTACTAAGGATGTTGCCCCAAAGGCTCAACCGGGCTAAAAAGCCCCTTCCTCAAACCGAGCTAAAAACTGATAGCATATTGCGTAGCCAAGCTGGGACTTCATTTATCTTGCCCTTGTTTTTTGCAGCACGGTCCAGTGATCAGTGCTTAACACATTTCTTTTTTATTTTGCAGACTTAGGTTGGCCAGGCACTCCTCTAATTGCTCAACCGAGCTACTAGGCGCCTTTTCTTGACTGAGCTAATCCTTCAGCTAATTTATTGATAATTTAATAATCAATGGGTAAATATAGATATTTGGTAAACACCCCAGGTGCTATGGCCGAGTTCCAAAGGGATTACCATATCCCTGATGATGTCCATCTCACCCTAGCCGAACTAGATACCATACCCTGGGGAAACCCTGGCTTTGTTCCCTTTACACTTCTTTCCATTGTAGAAACCGGACTAAGATTCCCTGTACAGCCCCTTCTATGTGAATTCCTTAGACAAACAAACCCTTGCCCTACCCAACTTTCCACCAATTCTTACCGTATAATAAACGACATTGTTGAGCTAAACCGCCGAGCTGGCCTTAACCTCGGTCTAGCCGAGCTCTGCCACCAATACTCCATAGGATTGGCTGAGGATGGCTGGGTTTACTATTTCAGAGTAAGACGCCATTGTGAAAAGATAATAAAAGATACCCCAAATAAGGATGTTAACGATGATGATTTCCTCTGGGTATCTGGGAATTTTGAGGACCAACAAGCCCAGATCTCGGGCAACAGAATAAACTGGAACAAGGGTGAAGCCGGTAGGATTACCTCAGCTCAGTTCCATGCTTTCTTTTACCTCGACTTTCTTATGTTGAACCGCACTGACTGTTTTTCTTTTCTTCATGCAGATTTGAACATCCTCAAGTCCCAGTACGACTACCCCAACTTAAACACACTTCGTGCCGCGCTGCGATATCCCAATAGAGGTTGGGCCAAACTACTGGATTTTGAACCGACGTACAGACATAGTAGTAAGTGAAAGACCAGGGTGACAAACTTTTTGTTGGAAGCCTCTCCTGAACCGGACCCAACCTTGCCCCAAATCAATTTGATCCCTCTAACCGCTGAGCAAGAGATGGCCAAGAAATGAGCTGTGAGGGCACTCCTGACCAAAACAAACCAACCTGAGGTACCACCAGTCGGACAGACTTAGGAGACCGTAGTGGCCCTTCCATCCCATCAACCCTCATCATCTCGTCCAAGCAAGCGTGCTCGAACTTCCATAACCGAGCCACGCCTTGTCGATGAGGATGAAACCGTGGTGTCTCGAACCACTTCACCAAGGCCCCCATCTGGGCGCTCAGACCGAGCTAGCTCCTCAAAATGGGTACCAAAGATCACATTTCAGAACCGCGCTATAACGGATTCTGACTCAGTGGTCGCAAAAAAAGACCACTTGATGGCCTTCAACCTTGCTAAAGGTGTTTGCCTTCCAGCCGACATGAGGCACCACGATCACCTAACCGAGCTGAAGGCCCCTCGTTCGTCCACAAAATCAATGGTGCTGGTAAGTTGCTCCTTCGCTTATTTTTCATAAATTCTTACGACTTTTGGCTCGGTTTTACTGAAAATTATCTTACCATCCTTTTGCAGGCCATACATAAAAACCACATCGCCCACAAGCGAGTGTTGGAACTTCAAAAAACTACCAGGCAGGCCATGGCCGAGGCTAATGAAAAGGCGGCCGAGCTAAAGGAGTCCCAACAGAAGATGGCCGAGCTAGAGGCCGAGATGGGTCGACTCACCGGGCTAGTTACCTCGGCTGATGCTGATAAACAAAAGGCCCTGGCCATGATGAAAGATAAATATCTGCGTGAGCTAGCCAAGATTGAAGGAAAAAAGAATGCCGATATAACAAAGCTTGAGAAGAAGGTAGAGGATGCGGAGAACCGCGGTTTCAAAGAAGGCGAAGCCCTGTACATCAAGCAGTGTGAAGTTGCGAAGGACCTGCTCTTTAAATGCTGGTGGAGGGGGGCTGTGGGGCAGCTCGGTCATAGACCTGAGACCGAGGTCTTCAATCCTCCTCCATATTTCATACCGAGCTCCCTGGCGGAGTATGCTGCTACCATTCAGCAACAATTTCTGGAGGAGGAGGATGAAGATGAAGCTCCAAAAGACAACACTCAATCCGATTGCCAGTCTACCTCCCCTACTCCAGAGGTCTCCATCCCACCTTTTCCAAGTGTGTCTGATGTTGTGGGGATGGAGACCTGATGGAGAAGCCACCTTGTTTTGCCAAAGGTGGCTTTTCCTTGGTCTCCATCCCATCTTCCGCAAGATTGAGCTCTAATGCTATGGCTTCTCTATTTAAGTCTGGATAAAAATTTTCACTTCTAATTGTGGGGAGGCCAACTTCTAGTGGTATTACTACTTCCATGCCATAGGCCAAGGAAAAGGGTGTTTCGCCAGTAGACCGCCGGGGTGTAGTACGGTAAGCCCATAAAACATAGGGAAGCTCCTCAGCCCATTTTCCCTTTGCTTTCTCTAATCTTTTCTTCAATCCATCCAAGACCACTTTGTTTGATGCTTCTGCTTGGCCATTTGCTTGGGGGTATGCCGGTGTAGAGTTGTAGAATTCTATCTTATATTCCTCACAAAAGCCTCTAAAAATTTTGCCGTCGAACTGAGTGCCGTTGTCCGATATTAGAGATTTTGGTATGCCGAACCGAGTGATGATATTTTGCCAAACGAACTTTTTCACATCCTTCTCCTTGATTGATGCCAATGCTTCTGCCTCCACCCACTTTGTGAAGTAGTCTGTTACTGCAAGGAAGAACTTTCTATTGCCGGGTGCCGTTGGAAGTGGTCCTACTATGTCTAAGCCCCACATTGCAAAGGGCCATGGGCTTGTCAATGGTAGGAGTTCTCTGGCTGGCTGATGTATTTGGTGTGCGAACTTCTGACATTTCTCGCACTTCTTGACATACTTCTCTGAATCTGCTTGCATGTAAGGCCACTAACATCCCTGCGAAATTGCTCTGTAAGCTAATGATCTCCCCCCTTGGTGGCTTCCGCATACGCCTTCGTGAATTTCGAACAAGAATGCTTCCACTTTGCTAGGGTGGACACACTTTAGGTAAGGTCCTGTGAAGGATTTCTTGTACAACGCCATTGATGGGGAGAGCCAAAAGCGTTGTGACTTTGCTCTTATTTTGTTGGCCTCTTTCTTTTCTTCCGGTAATACACCGTCTTTTAGGAATAGTATGATGGGATCCATCCACGAAGGGCCTAGTTTGGCACAACATACCTCTTTTACTTCGGGTTCTTCAATGCTTGGTCTTGGGAGGTAGTCAATCAGTAATGGATGAGGGATGGAGGTATCTGCCATTGAAGCAAAGCCTGCTAGTTCGTCCGCTCTACTGTTTTCTTCCCTGCCGATCTATTCTATCCGCACTACTTCAAATTTCTTGATCTCTTTTCTGACTAACTCTTGGTACTTAGCCATCCTGTCATCCTTTGCATCGTAGTCACTTGAAATTTGGTTTACCACCAGCTGTGAGTCACTGTAAACCATTAGCTCGATGGCCTTCATGTAGGATGCTGATTTTAAGCCTGCCAGAAGCGCTTCATATTCCACTTCGTTGTTTGATGCTGGGAAGCCAAGGTTGACTGCTTGCTCCACCACTAGGCCATCTGGTGAGATGAGGACTATGCCTAGTCCTGCACCGTACGACGCTCCATCTACGAAGAGCTTCCATTTCTCTCCAACGAACAGTTTCCAGTAAGTGGAGGGATCAGATGATGCCTTGGGGTCAAGAGTGTTGCTGGTGTTTTCTTCAAGGTCCATGCTTGTTGTTTGCCCCTTGCTATCTGATTGTACCAAGTCTTTATTTGTTAGTGAGTCTTGGCTTGGTGTAACATGGTTTGGTTCTTTCTGGTCTGCCTTAGGGTCTGACTGGGTATCCTGCACCAGGGGTTGCACTATTCTGGCGTCAACTTCCAACCCTAGTTCAGTTGTATCAGTCAGGTCGACTGGGCAGATATGATGACTTCCTGGGGTGAATTCTACGACAAAGTCTGCCAAGGCTTGGGCTTTTATCGCGGTTCTGGGTTAGAACTTGATGTCGAACTGTCCCAACTTGACTGCCCAATTCAAGACTCATCCAGAAAAGTTCTCCGTCTCAAACAAAGCTTTTAATGGAAAAAGCTGTGAGGACGATTATTGTGTGGGCGTGGAAGTAATGCGACAATTTCCTTGATGCCATCATCAAAGCTAAGGCCAATTTTTCCAACGATAAGTACCTGGTTTCCGCGCCCAGCAATGTCTTGCTGACATAAAAGATGGGCAGATATTGGATTCCTTCTGCTCGGACCAACACTGCGCTGATTGCATGCTGTGAGACTGCCAGGTACAAAAATAGTTCTTCTCCAGGTATTGGGGTCACTAGCAGCGGTGGAGAAGACATGTATTCTTTTAAACTTTTTAGGGCGCGGTCGCATTCTTCATCCCACTCAAACTTGGCCTTTAATGCTTGAAAAAATGGTCGGCATTTGTCTGATGACCGACTTACGAACCGGTTGAGCGCGGCTGCCATACCAGTGAGATGCTGTACTTCTTTTACTGAGTTGGGCCTTTCTAGATCTTGAATTGCTTTGATCTGAGAATGGTCTGCCTCTATACCTCGGTTGGTCACTAGGAAGCCTAGGAACTTACCAGATCCTACGCCGAACGCACACTTGGATGCATTAAGGCGTAGCTTGTGCTTCTTCAGGATCTGAAACATCTCATCTAGGTCCCTGAGATGGTCATTCTTATCCTTACTCTTGACCACCATGTCGTCAATGTAGGCTTTCATTGTTCTGCCTAACAATGGTTCGAACATCTTGGTGGTCATCCGTTGGAGTGTTGCCCCTGCGTTCTTAAGGCCAAAGGGCATGACCTTGTAACAATATAGTCCTCTTGGCGTCGTAAAACATGTAACCTCCTGGTCTGGCTCATACATGGCGATCTGATGGTACCCTCTGTACGCATCAAGAAAGCTAAAACGGTTATGTCCTGCCGTCAGATCTACCAGTTGGTCTATCCGTGGAAGAGGAAAGCTGTCTTTTGGGCCTGCCTTGTTGACCGTTTTGTAGTCCACATAGACACGCCATTTTTCATTCTTCTTAGGTACTACTACTGTATTGGAGATCCATCTAGGGTAGTGCACCTCTCTGATAGCTCCTGCTTCTAGTAGGTTTTCTACTTCTTCCGCCACTATCTCGGCATGGTGGAGTGCCGATCTGCGAGTGCGCTATATAATTAGTCTGGCAGTTGGGTGGACAGTCAATTGGTGACAGATGAAGCTTGGGTCAATGCCAGGCATGTCATACGGCGTCTAGGCAAACACTTCAATGTTAGAGGTCAAGAATTCCATGACCTCTATTCTCTCAGTGCTGGACATAGATGAGCCAACATCTGCAAACAATTCATTACTCTCGGGCTCTTCCACCATCTAAACAAACCCCTTGGTAGCTCGGCTGCCATTTACTATGACGAAGCATTGCTTGGACATAATTTGGTCTCCATAGACCTCTTCAATTACTCCGGCTTCATTGGGGAACCGTATTACTTGATGGTAGGTTGACGTTACCGATCACATGGCGTGCAGCCATGTCCTCCCCAAGATTATGTTGTAAGTGGAAGGGACTTTCAATACCCAGAATTCCACTTGTTTCGTCATGCTTCCTGCTCTGACTGGGAGGATAATCTTGCCAACTGGCCACTCTGGCATTGAGTAGAATCCGATCAGGGGAGATACGGCAGGTGCCAAGTCTTTGTCCTCTAGTTTCAACTGTTTGAAAGTTTCATAGTACATTATCTCACATGAGCTTCCTTGATCAATCAAAATTCGCTTGACGTCGTAATCCTTGATGCGGAGAGTGACGACCAGTGCATCGTTGTGAGGGCAATATATCCTTGCCAAGTCTCTGTCTGAAAAAGACATGACGTTCGTGGCCTCTGTTTTTCCCTTTTTAATGGTGGGTTGCGCACTTAATACTTCCCTTAAGTGCTCAACCTTCTTTATCATTCCCCTGAGTTCATATACTCGTTCAGGCTCGAATACCCCATGTATTACGTTTATCACGCCTTGAGGTGGGGCGTCAATTGGTGTTCCGTCTGGATGATTGTGGTTTTGGGGGGCTGGCTGCATCCCTCCTTCTATGTACCGGTCCAGGTGACCAGCTACCACTAACTCCTCCAGATGCTATCTCAACGGTGTGCAATTTTCAGTGCGGTGCCCCTTTTCCTTATGGGAGGTGCATCGAGATCTTTCGTCGTAGTCTTTTTGTGCTTCACCCAGCTTAGCTGGCCATCTGACGAAAGGTTCATCACGTATCTCACTGAGAATTCGGTAGATTGGTTTCTTGAATATCGTGGTAATGGCAGTGCGGACTCTCAACCATCTTTAATCTTGGTCCTCTCCGTTGTCTCGTCTGCCCCGCCCGTTCTTGCTTGGACGTTCTATCGTGTTGACTTTTGCTGTAGTCTTCTTATCTAGTGCCGCTGTTGCACTAGATTTTGTCTTCGCTCGGGCGCCATCCTCCTCTACCCGAATGTGCTGGTGTACCCTCTCCATTAAGGCTTCCATTGTTAGGGGAGGTGTCATGGTAATTGAGTCTCTCAGCCTGTTTCCGACTGGAAGTCCCCTTTTGTATTGCGCGATGGCGAGATTTGTGGGGCAATCTCTTATTTAGTTGAAGGTCTCCCAATAACGACTGTTGTAGGATCTCAACGTCTCCTTGTCACCCATGTCAATGGAGAGTAGCTGATCGATCTCTACTGGCGTCTTGGTGTTCATTTTGAACCTTGTCACGAATGCCTCTGCTAATTGCACCCAGGAGGCTATGCTGCCTTCTGGTAGCCTTTCGAACCAGGTTAAACCTAGGTCGCCAAGGCTGGATGGGAATAGGATGCACATCAAAGCCTCGTTCCACCGGTATACTGCCATGACCTGGCGAAAGTGGCTTAGATGTATGTATGGGTCTGTCTTCCCCTCGTACGTTGTAAATTTAGGCTGGATGAAGCTTGAAGGTAAGGGTGCATTCTCGATCGCCGGAACGAACGGTGAGCTATGTAGCCTTGCCAATGCTTTATCTGTTGGTTTGTAGGCAGGGTGCGGTATTGGCATTCCTACCTCAACGCTACCATGCGTCCGAGGAGCCAACCGCTGAAGGGCTGAAACTCTGTGCGGGTCGCGTACCCTGCCATCCTCCTTCCGCCGTGCCCTCTCTTCAAGCACAGTCCGTAAGTTGGATGATCTAGGCAACTCCGTTTGCCTAGATGATGTCTGGTGCGTATGTGAGGGCCGATAGGTGCTTCCCTCAGTGTAAGACCTCAATGATCTCGTTCTCTCAGACCTGGAGTAACGAGTTCTGGAAGTCCTTGATTGAGTATCGCCTGTTCTGAGGTTTTTACACTCTGCTTGCGATGGCGTGGTATGCCTACCACGATCTTCAGAGTGGCGAGGGGGCGTATCGCTTTTGCGCCCCTCTCCTGTCACCACCCATTTCCCTTTTATCTGGCGCTTCATCAATTCCATGTCCGCCGCCATCTTCCTGATTAACTCGTCCTGCACCTTTACCCGATCCTCCAAAACTTGAGGGTCGATCCTCCGCCTCTGTCTATTAGGACTTGATGAGCGACGGGGGCTGTTACCCTGCCTTCCCTTTGCATCCCTCTGGGATTCTGTCGCTGGGGCTCCAGATCTGCCATGGGAAGGATGAAAGGCAAACCGCGCCTCCCACCTCCCTCTGGGGTTTGCCCGTCAATGGCGGACTGCGGCAAGTCTTCATTGTACGCCATTGCGTCAAATCTAATGAGGAAAACTTTGATCAAGAGGTTTTGTTCTTTCTGTGATTCCCACAGACATCGCCAATTGTACGAGCAGGAAATAATCTTCTCGTTTAATCCTGTTGATCAAGTCCGCGCTCCTCTAAATGTCGTCACTTTACTCCCTGAAAACACAAACGTGAGCTGGCCGGCGGGTGTGTGCCAGATACCTCTCCAATGCCTAAGTCAGCAAAATAGACAAATAGACAAAAGCTCTGTGTCTTCGATAATTAAAGTTGTGTTACCTCTCCATAGGTGATGTTGTGAGCTTTTATAGGTTCCGCGTGGCACAATCCTAGTAGGACTCTTACTCCTCCATGTAGAGTCCTCCTAGGAATCACATTCCTGAAAGATAATGTTTATCCTTCAACACCCCCCTCACTGCTTAAACCAAGTGAGATGGTTTTACCATGGTTGGATGTCAATACGGCCGAGATAACACGGCCATGCTAAGGTCGCAGACTAGACCGAGCTCCCACTAGCTCGGCTCTTCCTTTCACTGCGTGTACCTCGGTTTGACATATTCCAACTGGGTTGTCCGAGACCGCACTAACCACAATGAGCTTGGACCGAGCTAACCAATAGCAAGGTTCTAAGGAAAGCTCAACATACTTCGGCTCAATACGGTATGACCGAGCTTAACCGTCACCGCTATGAGTGTGGTGACCGAGCTAACGGCAGAGCTCTCTTGGACCGGGCTAACTATCTACTCTGACCGTGGCGACCATGATTATTCCTGGAGCGGGCTAACCCTTGCTAGGTCACTTCCATATCTGGACCGAGCTAACACCTGGACTACGATCCACTTACTAAGCCCTTCTTACTATGGCCCATAGAACGGCACATTACCCAGCTTGGCCCAATTTACTCATAAATTACCCTCTCAACATGCATACAAAAAAAAAATGAAAAAAGAAAAAAAGAAGAAGATAGATGTGGAGAAAAATAAGAGAGAAATGATAGAGATAGAAATAATTATAAGAGAATATTTTAATCAAAACATTTATAATGTTAAATTATAAGGAATTTATTAAAAAGAAAGATGAGATATAAATATTTTGAAATTGAAACATATTTGAAAGTTAAAAAGGAGTTAAATGAAAAACTTTTTCTAACTAGAGGTAAAAATGTAATTTTCAAAAAATGAAAAGGGACACGTGCCCTCCCTCCCTGAACCCTATGTAGCTCTGTTGATGGATGCTAAGAATAATCATATTGGGCAGTCAGTAATCTTTTTGGCTTGACCAAAAAGTCTTACGCCTTTTGAGTCACATGATGTTTTAAGTAAAATAACTTCCTGTGCAATTCACGCGTTTTAGTAGACTCGACTATGAATATGAATGAAGAAATGAATTCTAGGCTGTTTCTTTCACTTCTAACCCTAAGAAGTTTCTTATGCCCCGTTTATTTGGACAGAAAATAATTTTTAGAAAAAGTTTTCTTACGTTAGATTGTATTCTTGAAATTATTATACTAATGGTTGCATAATATTAATGGTGATGGCAGTGGCGGTAATGAGGTGCATGTGAAAGTGCAGGTGTTGAGGGTGGTGGTGGCAGTAGTGGTGTGGCGACGGTGATGGTGGCAATGGCAGTAGTTATGTGGTGGTGGTGATGGTGGTAATAATAAGGTAGAGATGGTATGACAGTGGCTATGAGGCGGTAGAGGTGGTCGGTGAAGGTGGTAATAGTGGTTGTGGCCATGGTGGCGGTGGAGGTGATAAAACTTTTTCGATAATGTGGTGGCACTGATAAAACTTTATTTTGGAATATATTTTAGTAGGTTTATTTTCCATTGACAATAAAAATTGTTTTTCAATGACTTGTTTTTCGTTGTACCAAACGATAGAAGAGGTGAAAAATATTTTCTAGAAAATACTTTCTACCACTTCTACCTTTTGTTTTCCCCTTCCAATCAAACGAAGCTTAAAGTAATTGTATGACATAATATATTAATGTTTATAGATTAAAAATAATTTTTCGTTAAGTGGATGAAAGACCTTGGTTAAGTGGATCATTAACCTATAAAAAAAAGTAATTTTTTAGATTTAAGTGAATGAAAGACTTTGTTTAAGTGGAACATTGACCAATAAAAAAAATAAGAAAATTTTACACTATAAATAATTTTAGATTAAGTGGATGAAAGACCTTGGTTAAGTGGATCATTGACCTATAAAAAAAAAGTAATTTTTAGATTTAAGTGGATGAAAAGACTTTGTTTAAGTAGAACATCGACCAATAAAAAATAAATAAATAAAAGGAAATTTTACATTATAAATAAATTTAGATTAAGTGGATGATTGACCCCCCCCCAAGAAAAAGGAAGGAAATTTTAGCTTACAAATAATTTTAGATTAGTGGATGAAAGACCGGTTAAGTGGATCATTGACCCATAAAAAAATAAAAAATAAAAAAGGAAATTTAGATTATAAATAATTTTAGATTAAGTGGGTGAAAGGCCTTGGTTAAGTGGATCACTGAGACACACACACCCCCCAAAAAAAAGGAAAATTTAGATTATAATATTGGGATAGGATTTTTTCTAGAGTTGGAGCCCGTTTATAAGAGGCTGCTATGATGATGTGAACTATTCATTTTATTAGGTTATGTGTTAGGTTTTTCGTTAAAAAAATCAAATTGATCTTATAATTATAATTACGGGTTTCATTTCAATGATTTAAATTATTTTATTTGTAAAAAATTTTGAGTAGATCATTCATAAAAAAATTAGTTTAATTTGATATTCATAATTTTATAATTTTATCATGTTTATCTTAAGAAAATAAAAAATGAATGGCCTATTTTTAAAAGTCTACTTGTTTATTTATTTGAAAAGAAATATAATAAAATTATGCAAGTACAAAATTAGATCAATATAAAAAAATTTCCACAGTAATATACATACAAAACCTTGGTTAAGTGTATAATCATCTTAAAAGTTATTCTAGTAACAAAAAGCTGCACTATTGCGATTATTATTCTTTATTATTTTCAGCATTTTAGTTTTAATTTTGTAAAAAAAATTTTCTGATAAAATAGATTCTGAAAATATTATAAAGGTGTTCTGTGTAGTCGTGGGCATCACTATAAAGCTAAGGATACAAAAATTCTATCAGAATTGTTACCAAACACTTACATGGATGTGAGCCTTACATCCATATGGAATCTACACTCATGTAAAATATTTCGTAAATAATTGGATAAAAATTTTGAAATCTCTTGTATTTTTCTTGTGGTAACAATACTTTCAACTCGATAACATGTGAGTTATTATGGAGGGGACTTCACAGTATGAAATCCCATAAGCAATCACAAAGAAAATATAATCTCCATTTAGTATTACTTAAGTTAAAAGATTTAAAATAAATTGTAAATATGTTTGGTGCAATTTTTTTATAATCTGAAAAAATAAAAAATTGACCTATTTGATTAAATAAGTTATTACATAATTTCCGTTACTGTAAAAAAATCCAAGATGTCTATGTCTATATATATTTAATGGTTTTAAATAAATTAAAAAATTACAAATTCCAGCTTAAAAAAATGTCAATTTTTAGACTAAATAAGCTGAGAAGAGTCAAATAAACTATAATGTAAAATTGTTACCAAACACTATTAGTGAATTTTTTGAATTAAACAAATTAAATAAATTGACTTATAAATGTTATTAAATGAGATCAATAACGAATCATTATGTTATTAGCTTTCCATCATTTTTATTTTTGACAACACGAGAGATGCTAGTGGAAAACAAAAATAAGAATGATGAATATTGAGAGGGGGGGGGGGGCGGTGGAATTCTATTATACACCCCTTTACCATATGTACCCTTGGTTATGCTATATTCTTCTTTAGTTATGATCAATTTTTTTCTTTAGCTATGTGTTAGCTATATATTTTGTGAAAGCCAGTTACAATCCGACACGTGGCAGAATAAGGGTATTATTGGAAAATAATTTAAGTCTCCAATCCTGATCGTACACGTGGTGATGATGATTGGTTCTCACATGGTCTGAGCAACATTGGATCAGTAAAGAAACGCAAGGTGACGTGGCTTCAACGGTTACTCATATTCAAATTCAAATACAGGAGGGAAGCCTAACTGCAAATGGTGGCATAATGGAGCTATTTCTAAGGCAACATGATCAGCGATCATGGAGGAGCAGTTCGACGGTTCGAAGAGCAGTTCGAAGGTCATCTTCGACAAGTATAAATAGCAGAGAGACCCCCAGGAAAAAGGACGGAACTCAGATCATACATACCAGTCTTTATTTCATATTTTACTTTCCAGTTTTACATTCCTATACTTTCAATACCTGCACTTTACATATCTGCACTGCACTTCAATTCATAGGAGTAGTCTCAAGTAGATTCAAGTGGACTGTTGCTGTAAACCTCTTCGAGGCTGAGTTTGGACTATTGTAAGTTTTTCATTTTGAATTTATGAAATACTTCCATTGTTCTTCATATTAATTGTTATTTCTTTCTAATTTGCTCCTAAGTCAGCCACCAAGGTGAAAAGTCCTTTCATTGATGGCTGAAAAGACTAAAAAACATAAATCGTCTGGTAATTGGTTGGCCAATCACAATTTCCTGCTAAGAGACTGATTTGATCCTTTCTGGGCACTGCTCACATTTAGCAAAAATACTGCTTCGAATAACCGAAAGCCAACATTATATTGTTTGGCACGCCCTGAGATGGGACGCAATTAAAAATATGGCAGACGAAGACGAAAGGAGAAACATGAACACTTGAGAAGGCGTAGAGGAGAGGTGAAATACCTAATCCAGAGGATAAGTGTGGTACACATCCTGTGGAAACTCCAATGTTGTCAGAAACCTATGGTCGAACAGACCAGTACTTCTGACAAGAAGCACATGCGTCGTAGTATTGGACGAAACCAAGGAATTGGACATCCACCATTCATCTTACTCAGCCGACCCGAACAAATCCATGGTGATGGCTTAGTAGAGTGCTATTGGGACACAACTAATGAACACAATGGAAAAATGGGCAACATCCTTCTTGGATCGAATGAATAATCACCAACACAACAAACACAAGACACACCAAGGAGGTTTAATGTCCTCAGCAAGATTAGGCTTAAGAGATAAACAGCCTATGCAAGTTAAATGGACATTCTAATGGTCAAACCTATACCCAAAACTTGAAAGACCATCACCTCAGTCTTGGTATGAACCTGTTTCGAGCCTGCAGCGGCAAATGCCTCAGTACTACAACATGAAGCCACACAAAATTGTGAACCCTGGCCACAATACGCAAAGAAACTGCATAAGAACAGTTTTACAAATCCCATGTTCGAAAGCCATACCTGGTACTAGGGGTATATAATCCCTTTATTCGAATTCATACCCGGGGGTTGAGAAGGTTTTCCCCATG
>NW_021027752.1:266387-282837 GCF_004153795.1 Camellia sinensis
AAAAAGAGAGAGAATCCACTAATGACCTATCCAATCCTGGTAGTTCATTATAAGACCATGCAAAGCAATCTTTGTATTTTCAGAACAACAAATAGCTGGTTTCTGTCCAGAGCATTCAAAACAAGCACTTATATAAGTGGGCTGTTGTACAGAACCTTCCCCTAGATTTACTTCTTCTAAAGGGTCTTTGTGCCTGAGGACTTACAAAAGCTTCTTCCTTGATTTCTTCAACCTTCGAAGTAGCCTTCTGCTTTGTTCTGCTCCTAGGTTCTTTAATTCAACATCCTTGCCCTCCTCCTCATAGACAAATCTGTCCATAAGGCATCCTCCTCCTGTATCTCCTGGACTTTTGTCTCAATGTCCAATGCACAATATTTCCCAAGGGTCAAAATTCTGACCTGTTGCTGTTTCTGCTTGCAGCCGAGTATCATGGCCTCCCTTTCTTGCTCCTGTACTCTCTGGACTATAGCTTCTATATCCAATGTTAAGAATTTAATCAGAGCCAAGGATGTGGCTTCTTGCTTTTCACTTCTTTGCCTATAACCAGGCATCATTGTCATCCTTTAGAACGACCTCTTCATCAGCACTTTCTTGACTAAGTGCTTCAAGTGTGGTCACTTCCTCATCAGCCGTCACTTCGGCTGAACTGTCATCTTTCATCAGTATACTGAGCGGTGTCACTCCTCAATATACAATTTAGCCTCCGCAAAGTCTGCACAGGCTATGAAGGGTTGAGGATCTGCATCGATTTCCTCTGTCTCTCCATTACCTAAAGCCATTATGATTTTCTGATGCAAAGAAGAAGGCACACATTTGTTAGTGTGGATCCAATCCCTTCCAAGTAAAGCATTATATTTAGCATTACTGTCGATTACGAAGAATGCTGTCATGCAATCCCTGGTTCCCACACTTAAATTAATGGGTAGAATCCCTGAGCCATTTGCTTATCTCCAGCAAAACCAGCGATGGTTGTGCTGGTTGGGATCAACCTGGGATTCATTTTCCCTAGTTTCTTCAAAGAAGATTTTGGCAACAAGTTTACTGCTGCCCCATTGTCTATTAGGACTCGATTCAGTTGTATCCCATCGAAGAAAGCCTTGATGTACAAAGGCTTAACATGTTGTGTCATGGAATTCGAGGGATACTCGAATGGATACGATAGGTTGATGCTTACCACTTCCTCGCTCTCATATTCATCTTCCATCGGGGTAACCATTTCGAAATTATCTTGCACCATACTTGCTTGTGAGTCTTCACTAGAGATCTGAACTGGATCAGCTTCCTGCCCCTCTTGATTCTCATCTCCAGCTTGGAATTCCTGTAGTAGTATGTGTACCATGTTCACTGATACTGGGGGAAATGAGCCAAACTGGATGGCTGGCTGTACCTGTTTCCCCCTTGGTCACTTTGGTCGACTTCCTCAGAAACATCCTGCATGATGCATTCTGGTATTTCATTGCTAACTGATCCCTTCGAAGGATCTTTCTCAACTGGCTCTTTAGTCAGAAACGTTTGTTTAGCCATGAAGGCTTCGAACATCTCTTCTTCCATCATTTCTTTCTTTTGGCTTGTGCCAATCTCTTATTCTGTCTCACTATCACTCTCCATCAGAGCCTTCTCCAATCCAACTAAACTAGTCTTCTCTCTGGCTGTTAGTTCGGCATGAACCTTAGCCAATTGTTCTCGGCTGTAGACCACTTTGCTCTGTGGAACCGGCTTTGGAGCATGGTCTGACTTTGGGTTCTTCCTTCCTTCCGTTTTGACTGGTGAAGAATTTTCTCCATTTTCCTTCAGATCTTTCTGGTACTGGGTGTACCTGCGCTGAATTTTTCTCCTCTGTGATCTTGAGATGACTGGAACCATGTCTGGTTCCCTCGTCTTTGGGTGTTTAAGCAGTACCCAGTTATTCGGAGCCACCATAGGAGGCTTGATCATCCTGCCTTGGTTTACAACATCTCCATAAGCAAGCACTTCCCTAGGTTTGTTTTGCATTACAAACCAGTCCGGGACTCCAGGCACCCACGAACCTACTGATCCAGATGTGGAACTGTTTCTTTCTACCTTCGAAACACCTTCGAAACTGGCTGTGAAGGTAGATGCTTGTTCCTGACTTCATGTCTCGAGTCTGTTTCTGGCCTTTGATAAAAGTGGCCACTTTCAGTTCTGCGTGAGGTTGGTCTAGGAGGCCAATCACTGGCTTTAATCCCGTAACCTGAACTCTTCCCCAATCTTCTTTTAGAATGGTTGCCCTCTACTCTGTAGTAGTTAGGTGGTCTACACAAGGACCTCTTGCCTTTAGCATGCATTCTGTCCACTGCAGGTTCAACCATTGATGGTCGCGTGCCTATCACTACCCGGATACGGCCTTTTGTTGTAAGCATTGGTTGGCTTAGAATGTCTTTGAACATCTCTGTAGTATTGCTTTCCATCGATTGGAAGCCCCCTCAACCATTTATGACTCAGTCTCGCACCTGGGACACATCATCTGCATTACAGCTGCTTCCAAGGAATTGTCATCTAGTGCTTCTTCGTCAGATTGCTCCTTCTGATGTGAGAAACCTTGTCCAATAGTTGGTGGGTTTCTAGTCTCCTTCTTAGCAGTTGTCTGGTAAGCAGTATGCATTTGCACATTGACTCTTCCAACTCCTGCAGAGATAGATTCTGGAAGTTTGGTACAACCACATTAGCTATGCCTTCTCCAACTTCTGGAAACGGGTTACTATCAATCCCCATGATCGTTTCTGTTTTGGTTGGGAATTTCAGACTTCCTTTCTGAATCTGCTCCTGGATCCTGTCTCGAAAAACAATGCAATTTTTAGTCGAGTGAGACCAAGAGTTATGCCATTTACAATATATTTTTCCTTTAAGTTCATCTGGAGATGGCATTTTTTACTCCCTTTGGTAACTTAAGGAAATTGGCTGCAAGCAGATGGTCAAAAATGTCATCTGCTTTTGCCAGATCGAAAGAATACTTTCTGTGGAAATCTTTCTTTTTAAAACTGCTGGTCGATGGTGGTATCTTTATGAATCAATGCTTCACAAATTACAGGTTCTTTGCCCACAATCTCTGCTGCATCGATTTCATAATTGGGATCTCTATAATATGTCTTATACGAGGTATTATTTCGATCTTGTTCTTCTTCTAATAATGCTTCATATCTAGACCCCTAATAGGTTAATTCAACCAAATCCCTGAACTCAGTTGAATCAAACTTCTTTCGAAGCCTGAACTCTAAACCGTTTTGAGCCAATCTTACAAACTCTGGCTCTGGGAGAATGACTCTACATTTATTCCGAGCCCTTTTAAATCTGGCATAAACTGAGTAGCCTTTTCCTCAGGCCTTTGACTCAATCTAGCCAAGTCTGCCATGGAAACTTCTGGCTCGGATTGGAAGAATTGGGCATGGAATGCCTCTTCCATCTGTTGCCAATTTTTGAATGGACCCAGGTGTAAGGTTGATGTACCATACGAATGCTCCTCCAGTCAGAGAATTTGGAAATAATCTCAGTTTCATATAATCGTGATTAGTGAATTCACCGCATTGAGCAGCAAATCTAGCAAATATGCTCTACAGTTGACTGATTTCCAGTTCCATAAAATAGAGTAAAATCTGGTATTCTGAATCCTCTTGGGTATTCATGTACCCTATCTACCCATTCTGGGTATGGTTTTCTGTATATAGGAGTCTGGACCCCCCGAGCCATTGGTCCACATATCTCCCAACAATATCAGCAATCTGGTCTCTAGGAACCAAATTTTGTGCTTGCTGAACCACTACTGGAGGGACAAACACAGGGTTTGGTGGGCAAACTTGTGCCTGTGGTCCTCTTGGTCCATAAGGTTGCATATTTGGGACTGGATGCCCCTGTGGTGCAGGTTGCTGTTGGGGGTGTGGTAACCCCTTTGAGCCTGTCCTGTGAAAGGACCTGCAAAAGGTGTTGGAACAGATGTTGTATCCCTTCCATTTGGGAAGGAAGAACCCAAAGTCAGACCATGCTCCAAAGCCGGTTCCACAGAGCAAAGTGGTTTGCAGCCGAGAACAATTGGCTAAGGTTCATGCCGAACTAGCAGCCAGAGAGAAGGCTAGTTTAGCTGGATTGGAGAAGGCTCTGATGGAGAGTGATAGTGAGACAGAAGAAGAGATTGGCACAAGCCAAAAGAAAGAAATGATGGAAGAAAATGGGTAGATAGGGTACATGAATACCCAAGAGGATTCAGAATACCAGATTTTACTCTATTTTATGGAACTGGAAATCAGTCAACTGTAGAGCATATTGCTAGATTTGCTGCTCAATGCGGTGAATTCACTAATCATGATTATATGAAACTGAGATTATTTCCAAATTCCTCTGACTGGAGGAGCATTCGTATGGTACATCAACCTTACACCTGGGTCCATTCAAAATTGGCAACAGATGGAAGAGGCATTCCATGCCCAATTCTTCCAATCAGAGCCAGAAGTTTCCATGGCAGACTTGGCTAGATTGAGTCAAAGGCCTGAGGAAAAGGCTACTCAGTTTATTGCCAGATTTAAAAGGGCTCGGAATAAATGTAGAGTCATTCTCCCAGAGCCAGAGTTTGTAAGATTGGCTCAAAACGGTTTAGAGTTCAGGCTTCGAAAGAAGTTTGATTCAACTGAGTTCAGGGATTTGGTTGAATTAACCTATAAGGGGTCTAGATATGAAGCATTATTAGAAGAAGAACAAGATCGAAATAATACCTCGTATAAGACATATTATAGAGATCCCAATTATGAAATCGATGCAGCAGAGATTGTGGGCAAAGAACCTGTAATTTGTGAAGCATTGATTCATAAAGATACCACCATCGACCAGCAGTTTAAAAAGAAAGATTTCCACAGAAAGTATTCTTTCGATCTGGCAAAAGCAGATGACATTTTTGACCATCTGCTTGCAGCCAATTTCCTTAAGTTACCAAAGGGAGTAAAAATGCCATCTCCAGATGAACTTAAAGGAAAAATATATTGTAAATGGCATAACTCTTGGTCTCACTCGACTAAAAATTGCATTGTTTTTCGAGACAGGATCCAGGAGCAGATTCAGAAAGGAAGTCTGAAATTCCCAACCAAAACAGAAACGATCATGGGGATTGATAGTAACCCGTTTCCAGAAGTTGGAGAAGGCATAGCTAATGTGGTTGTACCAAACTTCCAGAATCTATCTCTGCAGGAGTTGGAAGAGGTCAATGTGCAAATGCATACTGCTTACCAGACAACTGCTAAGAAGGAGACTAGAAACCCACCAACTATTGGACAAGGTTTCTCACATCAGAAGGAGCAATCTGACGAAGAAGCACTAGATGACAATTCCTTGAAAGCAGCTGTAATGCAGATGATGTGTCCCAGGTGCAGACTGAGTCATAAATGGTTGAGGGGGCTTCCAATCGATGGAAAGCAATACTACAGAGATGTTCAAAGACATTCTAAGCCAACCAATGCTTACAACAAAAGGCCGTATCCGGGTAGTGATAGGCAGCGACCATCAATGGTTGAACCTGCAGTGGACAGAATGCATGCTAAAGGCAAGAGGTCCTTGTGTAGACCACCTAACTACTACAGAGTAGAGGGCAACCATTCTAAAAGAAGATTGGGGAAGAGTTCAGGTTACGGGATTAAAGCCAGTGATTGGCCTCCTAGACCAACCTCACGCAGAACTGAAAGTGGCCACTTTTATCAAAGGCCAGAAACAGACTCGAGACATGAAGTCAGGAACAAGCATCTACCTTCACAGCCAGTTTCGAAGGCGGTTTCGAAGGTAGAAAGAAACAGTTCCACATCTGGATCAGTAGGATCGTGGGTGCCTGGAGTCCCAGACTGGTTTGTAATGCAAAACAAACCTAGGGAAGTGCTTGCTTATGGAGATGCTGTAAACCAAGGCAGGATGATCAAGCCTCCTATGGTGGCTCCGAATAACTGGGGGCTGCTTAAACACCCAAAGACGAGGGAACCAGACATGGTCCCAGTCATCTCAAGATCACAGAGGAGAAAAATTCAGCGCAGGTACACCCAGTACCAGAAAGATATGAAGGAAGGTGGAGAAAATTCTTCACTAGTCAAAACGGAAGGAAGGAAGAACCCAAAGTCAGACCATGCTCCAAAGCCGGTTCCACAGAGCAAAGTGGTCTGCAGCCGAGAACAATTAGCTAAGGTTCATGCCGAACTAACAGCCAGAGAGAAGGCTAGTTTAGCTGGATTGGAGAAGACTCTGATAAAGAGTGATAGTGAGACAGAAGAAGAGATTGGCACAAGCCAAAAGAAAGAAATGATGGAAGAAGAGATGTTCGAAGCCTTCATGGCTGAACAAACGTTTCTGACTAAAGAGCCAGTTGAGAAAGATCCTTCAAAGGGATCAGTTAGCAATGAAATACCAGAATCCCTTACTTTGCCACGCGTCGAATTGTAACTGGCTTGTACAAAATATGTAGCCAACAAAAGTATAGGTCTGATCTTGAGCTCGACTAGGCTTGGAAATAACTTCAACCGTTATTATGTAATATGGGCCCATCCTGAACCCATCCAAGTTTGGTCCATATCCACCTATGGCTAAGTAAGGAATTTAAAAAATTCGTAAATTGAACCGGTCCAATCCAATCTGGTAGGTTTGGTTTGGTTTTTCTAATCCATTTCGATTTTTGTTTGGAAAATTAAAAAATCAATCTCTGTGGATTGGTCTCGAATTTAAGTTCACGATTCCGGATTGGAACCAAATCGGACCGTATATAACTTAAGCTATATGTCTACCATACACCTTGATGCATACAATTCTACCCTCTTATATATAAAACCAAATCAAAATTCATATCGTTTCAGTTTTCTCTTCTCTTTTCTACGCCGCTAAAACTGATTTTTTTTTTTAATTATTTAGTATAATTTTAGTTTTGTAATTGTTGTTACAAACCAGAGAAATTCTCAATTGTTATTTTTAATATAATGCTTTACTTGGAAGGGATTGGATTCACACTAACAAATGTGTGCTTTCCTCTCTACATAAGAAGATAATGATGGCCTTGTTGCAACAGAGAGACAGTGGAGATCAATGCAGACCCTTAACCCTTCGTCGCTTGTGCTGACTTTGCAGAAGCCAAGTTGTATACTGAAGGACTGACACCACTCAGTATATTGAGAAAACCTGATGGTTCAGCCGAAGTGACGGCTGATGAGGAAGTGACACACTTGAAGCACTTAGTCCAAGAAAGTGCTGATGAAGAGGTCGTTCTAAAGGATGACAATGATGCCTGGTTATAGGCAAAGAAGTGAAAAGCAAGAAGCCACATCCTTGGCTCTGATTAAATTCTTAACATTGGATATAGAAGCTATAGTCCAAAGAGTACAGGAGCAAGAAAGGGAGGCCATGATACTCGGCTGCAAGCAGAAACAGCAACAGGTTAGAATTTTGACCCTTGGGAAATATTGTGCATTGGACATTGAGACAAAAGTCCAGGAGATACAGGAGGAGGATGCCTTATGGACAGATTTTGTCTATGAGGAGGAGGGCAAGGATGTTGAATTAAAGAACCTAGGAGCAGAACAAAGCAAGAAGGCTACTTCGAAGGTTGAAGAAATCAAGGAAGAAGCTTTGGTAAGTCCTCAGGCACAAGACCCTTTAGAAGAAGTAAATCTAGGGGAAGGTTCTGTACAACAGCCCACTTATATAAGTGCTTGTTTGAATGCTCTGGACAGAAACCAGCTATTTGTTGTTCTGAAAATACAAAGATTGCTTTGCATGGTCTTATAATGAACTACCAGGATTGGATAGGTCATTAGTGGAACATAGGCTCCCCATGAAGCTTAATTTCAAGCCTTATAAGCAGAAACCAAGGAGGACGAGTCCAGAAGTAATTCAGAAGGTCAAGGAAGAGATCCTTAGACTCCTCAAGGAAGGTTTTATTAGAACAGCCAGATATGTCGAGTGGCTATCTAATGTTGTGCCTGTAGTCAAGAAGAATGGCAAAATGAGGGTATGTATCGATTTCAGAAACTTAAATCTGGCAACTCCCAAAGATGAGTACCCTATGCCTATAGTGGACTTGCTGGTAGACAGTTCAGCGGGTCACCAAGTCTTGTCAATGATGGATGGGCATTCCGGCTATAACCAAATCTGCATTGCAGAGGAAGATATCCACAAGACAGCATTCAGATGTCCTGGGAATATTGGCACCTTTGAATGGGTTAAAATGCCATTTGGTCTAAAGAATGCTGGAGCTACATATCAAAGAGCCATGAACACTATCTTTCATGACCTCATTGGAGGGTATTTAGAATGTTATATTGATGACATTGTGGTTAAATCCCAATCCATGGAAGAGCACCTGTTTCACTTAGAAGCAGCCTTTGCTAGAATGAGAAGGTTCAAATTAAAGCTCAACCCTCTTAAATGTGCCTTTGGCGTATCATCTGGAAACTTCTTGGGTTATGTGGTACACAAGAAAGGAATACAGATTGACCAGAACAAAGCCAAAGCCATCATTGCAGCCAGGCCTCCATCAAGTAAGAAAGAATTGCAGAAGTTCCTTGGACAGGTTAACTTTCTTCCAAGGTTTATTTCTAACACTGCAGGAAAAACTAAAGTATTTTCTTCCTTGTTAAGGCTGAAAGCTGAAGAAGAATTCGTGTGGTCAGCAGAGCATCAAATTGCTTTCGAAGGTATCAAAGCCTACTTGGCTAACCCTCCAGTGCTGATGCCACCAAAGGGGAACAAGCCCTTGAAGTTGTACATAGCCGCAGCAGAGGATTCATTGGGAGCTTTCTTAGCCCAAGACAACGAAAAAGGCAAGGAGCAAGCTATTTATTACCTTAGTAGGTTTTTAAATTCTTGTGAATGTAAATATTCAGCTGTTGAAAAGCTGTGTCTTGCTTTGTATTTTGCTGCAATAAAATTAAGATATTACCTTTTGCCTACAACTGTCTTGGTAATTGCAACCACAGATTTGGTTAAATATATGTTATCTAGACCAATGTTCCAATGGTTTAATTGGAATTGGTGTTGTAATAAAATCTCCACAAGGGGTAGAAACCACACATGGTTTCAGAGTAGATGAAGCCACTTGTTCTAATAATCAGGCTGAGTATGAAGCTTTAATAGTAGGATTAGAAATCCTTATTGGGCTACAAGTACATGCAGTTGACATATTTGGAGACTCTCAATTGGTGGTTAATCAAGTGAAAGGGATTTTCAAGTGTCAAAGCAAAAGTATTTTGCCATATTATGTTGCTGCATTACATTTGCTTTCTCAGTTTCAAATAGCAAATGTAACCCATGTTCCAAGATTCTTGAATATCAGAGCTAATGATGTGGCTCAAAAGGCTTCGAACTTCAAGAGAAAGGATAATTCCCAAAGGGACAAAAGTCAGACAACATACCAGAAATTAATACAACCTTTGAATAAAAAGAATATGGTCTTGAAAGCCAACCATAATGACTTACAAGAACAAGATTGGAGGCATCCAATAATGCAGTACTTGGCTGGTCCATCTTCGAAGGCCAGTAGAAAAGTCAGTTTCAAATAGCAAATGTAACCCATGTTCCAAGATTCTTGAACATTAGAGCTAATGATGTGGCTCAAAAGGCTTCGAACTTCAAGAGAAAGGATAATTCTCAAAGGGACATAAGTCAGACAACATACCAGAAATTAATACAACCTTTGAATAAAAGGAATATGGTCTTGGAAGCCAACCATAATGACTTACAGGAACAAGATTGGAGGCATCCAATAATGCAGTATTTAGCCGGTCCATCTTCGAAGGCCAGCAGGAAGGTCAAATTGCAGTCCATGCAATATATGATATATGGTAATGCTCTTTACAAAAAAGGGGGAGATGGCTTATTGCTGGAGTGTTTGGACCCAAAAGAAGCATTAACAGCCATGGCTGAGGTTCATGAAGGCATCTGTGGCGCTCATCTGCCTGGTGTAAAGATGAGATGGTTGCTTCGAAGGCATTCCTATTATTGGCCAACCATTCTTAAGGACTGCATCGAATATGCAAAAGGTTGCCAGGCATGCCAAAACATGGCGCAATAAGGCATGTGCCCATAACTGACTTACATGCAGTAATGAAGCCTTGGCCATTCAGAGGATGGGCCATGGATATGATTGGCAAAATACACCCACCTTCTTCGAAACATCATTGTTTCATTCGGGTGGCCACTGATTACTTCACTAAGTGGGTTGAAGCCAAGCCATATAAGGCTGTAGATCAAACAGAGGTCATTGGGTTCATTAAAGACTTGATCCATAGATTTGGTATCTCACAAACCATAACTATAGACAATGGGACTGTGTTTGATGGGAAGATGGTGAGATCTTTTGTGGCAGAATTTGGAATTAGTCTTGTTAATTCCACACCTTATTATACACAAGCCAATGGTCAAGCTGAATCATCCAATAAATCCTTGAAAAAATGTATACAAAAGGTTGTGGAAGATAATCCTAGGGATTGGCACAACTTTCTGTTGGATGTTTTGTGGGCTTACAGAACTTCCCCAAGATCAAGCACAGGAATTACTCCTTATGCCTTAGTATATGGGCATGATGCAGTGTTACCTGTGGAAATTAATATTAAATCTTTGAGGGTAAAATGCCAAGATCAGTTTGATCCCGAGCAATACCATCAAAGCATGTGCCTGGAGTTAGAAGGCATAGATGAAGCTAGAATCTTGGCTTTGAATAGCATTCTTTTACAGAAGAAGAAAGCAGCCAAGAATTACAACAAGAAAGTTAAACACATTGGCTTTGATGAAGGTGATTTGGTATGAAAAACAATACTCCCAATAGGAATTAAAAGCCATAAGTTTGGCAAATGGTCACCTAACTGGGAAGGGCCATATCAAATTCTTAGAGTTTTGCCTTTTGGAGCATATCATTTACGAAATTTAAATGGTTATGTACATCCCAAAAAGATTAATGGCAGGTATCTGAAACCTTATTTTCCAACCATTTGGGAAACACAAGGAATAGGATAATACAAAAACACAAGGCTATTCGAATAATGCACAAGATTTGTTCTTTTATAAAGAATTAAATACGTTGTGCCACAGATTGGCCCAGAAATCATTACAATGTCTCAATTGTTTTTGTACAGTAGACTTTCTATTGCTAAGTAACGGAAATAATTGGATAGCTGCAGCCATGTCTCCTTTTCGACCAGTCAACTCTTGATTGGTAATGTGCAATTTGGTATCGGTTCGAACCAAGGCCCGGTTTACTGCAGCTAGCTCCTCTTCAAGTTGGGCTTTCTTCTCCAGCAGCTGAATTCGAAATTGAGAAGCAGAAGAGTGCTGTTCCTTGAGATCTGATACTTCAGTATGCACTTGAGAAACAAAACTCTGATCCTTAGCCAGTTTCTCGTCTGCAGCCTTAGCAGCATGACAAATGTTGAGGTAGAAGTCAACAGTAGTTGCTGCCTGAGATAGATAACTTGAAACTTTCATGCCGGACTGCTCAGCAATTTTGCAACATTGAAGGAACCCATCTCTGATTATTGGCCTTTGCAGAGCCTCGAAGGGAATTCTTGAGAAAGAAATTAGCAGTTCTAGGCATGTGCCCGTATCTATCAAAGGTGCAGAAGGCTTGCTGCTAGAGGAAGAACTCTCAAAAATTTCCAGCAAGGAGTCAGCTAGGACTAATGGCTCAGCTTCGGCATTAAATGATGGAGAGGTAGAGGGTGTGTCGGAGAAACTAGCCAGTTTGGCTTCGAAAATGTCTACCTCATCCATAGACATGAGGGGTGCAGAAAGTGTTGTGGTGAAAAGCACAGAGGACTGCATGGGAACAGGAGAAATAGGTGGAGCATTTCTGGCAGCCTCTATGGTCTTAACCACCAATGAATCAAGTGAAGAGGGGCTGGAAGTGGGTAAAGATGATGAACCAAGAGTTGGGGAACTATCAGCACCCTCTGAAGGAGAATCAACTGCCATGTGAGATGAAGTGGCAGTAGGAGGAAGAGCGAGGATCGAAGAAGCAAACTGAGGCAGATCAAGAGTCAAGAAAGGGAGGTATGGCTCTAGGCCAAGGAAAAGAGATGCAGGGATACTTGGACTCGGAAAAGATGTATTGAATTTAGGCTAAGGAAGTGGGAGCATGATTTGAATGATTTTCACGCGTTGCATCTGGTCAACTTCAACGGAAATTGGGGAAGGTCTCGCTGGAAAGATGAATGCAGTGGTCGTTGCTGCAAAAAGAAGAAAATGTGAGGTAATGTCAAGTCTCAGTCTTGAAGATTCGACAAGAAAAGAATAAAGGCATGAAGAAAATTACTTGTTCCAGTGTATAGTTCAATAGTCTGTTGTTCTATTGCCATTTCCTTTGGTAATGCATCAACGGCAACGACCTTCTCTCTTAGGAATTGTTGCTGCTGCCTCCCCTCAGCCCTTTCAAGGACAACTATGGCTTTGGAATATTCTTGTTCTACAGCCTTATGGATGGGGTCTTCAAACGAGCCAGTAGCTAAAGCAGTAACCTTCCTCCTCTTTTCTATTACTTGGGCAATTGTCTCGGAATAAGAATCTTCAGTAAAATCGGAAGGAGAAACAGTAATTTTTCTTCTCCTTTTCCTTTGAATTGATATCATTCGTTCCTCCATTAAATCTTTGAGGGTAAAATGCCAAGATCAGTTAGATCCCGAGCAATACCATCAAAGCATGTGCCTGGAGTTAGAAGGCATAGATGAAGCCAGAATCCTGGCTTTGAATAGCATTCTTTTACAGAAGAAGAAAGCAGCCAAGAATTACAACAAGAAAGTTAAACACATTGGCTTTGATGAAGGTGATTTGGTATGGAAAACAATACTCCCAATAGGAATTAAAAGCCATAAGTTTGGCAAATGGTCACCTAACTGGGAAGGGCCATATCAAATTCATAGAGTTTTGCCTTTTGGAGCATATCATTTAAGAAATTTAAATGGTTATGTACATCCCAAAAAGATTAATGGCAGGTATCTGAAACCTTATTTTCCAACCATTTGGGAAACACAAGGAATAGGATAATACAAAAACACAAGGCTATTCGAATGATGCACAAGATTTGTTCTTTTATAAAGAATTAAATACGTTGTGCCACAGATTGGCCCAGAAATCATTACAATGTCTTAATTGTTTTTGTACAGTAGACTTTCTATTGCTAAGTAACGGAAATAATTGGATAGCTGCAGCCATGTCTCCTTTTCGATCAGTCAACTCTTGATTGGTGATGTGCAATTTGGTATCGGTTCGAACCAAGGCCTGGTTTACTGCAGCTAGCTCCTCTTCAAGTTGGGCTTTCTTCTCCAGCAGCTGAATTCGAAATTGAGAAGCAGAAAAGTGCTGTTCCTTGAGATCTGATACTTCAGTATGCACTTGAGAAACAAAACTCTGATCCTTAGCCAGTTTCTCGTCTGCAGCCTTAGCAGCATGACAAATGTTGAGATAGAAGTCAACAGTAGCTGCTGCCTGAGATAGATAACTTGAAACTTTCATGCCGGACTGCTCAGCGATTTTGCAACATTGAAGGAACCCATCTCTGATTATTGGCCTTTGCAGAGCCTCGAAGGGAATTCTTGAGAAAGAAATTAGCAGTTCTAGGCATGTGCCCATATCTATCAAAGGTGCAGAAGGCTTGCTGCTAGAGGAAGAACTCTCAAAAATTTCCAGCAAGGAGTCAGCCAAGACTAATGGCTCAGCTTCGGCATTAAATGATGGAGAGGTAGAGGGTGTGTCGGAGAAACTAGCCAGTTTGGCTTCGAAAATGTCTACCTCATCCATAGACATGAGGGGTGCAGAAAGTGTTGTGGTGAAAAGCACAGAGGACTGCATGGGAACAGGAGAAATAGGTGGAGCATTTCTGGCAGCCTCTATGGTCTTAACCACCAATGAATCAAGTGAAGAGGGGCTGGAAGTGGGTAAAGATGATGAACCAAGAGTTGGGGAACTATCAGCACCCTCTGAAGGAGAATCAACTGCCATGTGAGATGAAGTAGCAGTAGGAGGAAGAGCGAGGATCGAAGAAGCAAACTGAGGCAGATCAAGAGTCAAGAAAGGGAGGTATGGCTCTAAGCCAAGGAAAAGAGATGCAGAGATACTCGAACTCGAAAAAGATGTATTGAATATAGGCTTAGGAAGTGGGAGCATGATTTGAATGGTTTTCACGCGTTGCATCTGGTCAACTTCAACTGAAATTGGGGAAGGTCTCGCTGGAAAGATGAATGCAGTGGTCGTTGCTGCAAAAAGAAGAAAATGTGAGGTAATGTCAAGTCTCAGTCTTGAAGATTCGACAAGAAAAGAATAAAGGCATGAAGAAAATTACTTGTTCCAGGGAATAGTTCAATAGTCTGTTGTTCTATTGCCATTTCCTTTGGTAATGCATCAACGGCAACGACCTTCTCTCTTAGGAATTGTTGCTGCTGCCTCCCCTCAGCCCTTTCAAGGACAACTATGGCTTTGGAATATTCTTGTTCTACAGCCTTATGGATGGGGTCTTCAAACGAGCCAGTAGCTAAAGCAGTAACCTTCCTTCTCTTTTCTATTACTTGGGCAATTGTCTCGGAATAAGAATCTTCAGTAAAATCGGAAGGAGAAACAGTAATTTTTCTTCTCCTTTTCCTTTGAATTGGTATCATTCGCTCCTCCATTGTCTTCTCGACCTCTTTAGGTTGGGGTCCAGACTCTTCAAAAATGAGCTCCTCCTCTACCTTCTTAGCGGCCGTCTCCTCTTGAGCCAATTGAGGTACTCTTTTGCTTCTTTTCAAGGGAGACTCCTGTTCTTGATCTTCTTCTTCTTCTTCTGTCTCTGGAAGCTCAGTTTCTTCCTTTTCTAGCTCAAGGAGTCTCTTCTTCTTCTTTTGTTGTTGACCACCTTCATAGAAAAAGGATTAGAGATAAGATAGAAAGCATTATGTGGGGAGGTTAGAGAAAAGAAAAAAAGGGGTACATACTTCGGGTGACTCTGGGAGGAATTGAAGCAGCAGAAGTAAACTGAGTTGTAGCAGGTATTGTAATTGAAACAGTGGAAGAAATGACAGTCTCAGCTCCCTTGGGCTTGGGCACATCCAGCACCTCCAATAGGTTCTGAGGGGGGATAGCCAAATAAACCTCCATGTTGCTCACCCACCAATTTTGATATCTCTTCAATTCAGAACCTTGAGGAGAGAAAGGGGTGAACTCAAAACTGGCCAAATCATCCATAAACTTGAAGGTTGCCTCTTCTAACCTTGATTTTCGAACCTTCAAATCCCTCTTAGTAAGGCTCAGATTGGTGTTGCTACAGAGAGGGATTGGGACCCCTTGTGTGAGACCAAATTGTCTAGCAAATTGGGCAGGACAATAGGGCTCAGCTATACATTTATAAGCTCTAGGATTGGTGGTCCCGATGAATATCTCTCGAGGAATTAGAAGAGAAGCCCATATCTCCTTATGAACAGGTAAGGTGCAGAGCTTGTCACTTAGGAAATTATTCAACCAAGTTGGGCCAATATTGGATTCGAAGGGACGGAAGTAATGAAGAGGAAGGGTGGCTGGTAGCTGATGAAAGAAAGAAAAATAAAAGGAAAAAGTAGAGGGATAGAGTGAAGCATTGGCCAATCTTATGCCATGGGTAAAAGAAAACGGCCCAGAAAATTTGAGGCATTTGGATTGCAAGTCGGTGAAGTAGGCGAAAAGCCAAAGCTGAAGGATCCAGAATGGCCCCCCTTGGTTAGCATCTAAGGGTTTTTCACAAAAGAGAGAGCAAGCTCTATATGTATGGCCTAAGATATATGGGGCCAAGGCTACTCGTTTCCGCAAGACGAAGGCTTTGGCAAGAGGAGCAAATTCTGACATTATTCTTTGGGAAGAAGTACAGAAGAGAAATTTGCAAAGCCAGTATAACAAGAAGGAAAAGAATTCCCTATCAGTTACCGGGCCCTCTTTTTTATTCTCAGCTCTAACAAAATCACTATAAGAGGAAGTAAAAGAAGGGAGAAGGAAAGGGACCGTTAAATCAGGGAAATCTGGGGTAATGGGAGTACCAATAGGGGATACTCCTAAAAGATGGCAAATGTCAAGGACAGTGGGAGCCATCATCCCACACCTAAACTGAAAGAAATTGAAAATAGGGTTCCAAAAACATAAAGTAGCAGGAATTAGAAAAGGGTCTTCTGAGATAGTTACCCTAGATAGTCAAAGAGCATCGAGAAGGCAGAGTTCTTGAAGGTCCAGTGTCCTAGCAGGGACAACCCGGTCGTACCATTCTTGCCACTCTGGTCTCATCGTGGGCCAGCATCGGTGAGGACGATTGACTTTCCAACCTTTCCAGTCGAGACCACCCTCATACAGAAGACATTGATTCTCCAAACGAGGATATAGGGCGGGAAGCTCAGAAGGGATCTCCTTGAAAATGGGCCCAAGCACGTACTCTCGCTGCACATGGCGACGAGGGATAAAGATACGCCCATCGATGACACTTTTCTCATCACCCTTGTAT
>NW_021027752.1:292951-333359 GCF_004153795.1 Camellia sinensis
TCATACTTAAAAGGTGTGATCTAAATGTTTTTAATCACACTTAAAAAGTGTAATCTAAATGTTATTAATCACACTTAAAAGGTGTGATCTAAATATTTTTAATCACACTTAAAAAGTGTAATCTAAATGTTATTAATCACAATTAAAAGGTGTGATCTAAATACTATTAATCACACTTAAAAAGTGTGATCTAAATATTTTTAATTACACTTAAAACGTGTGATCTAAATGTTATTAATCACACTTAAAAGATGTAATTAAAAATGACCCCTTTTAATCACACTCCCAAAGATCACACCTTAATAAAACTTAAAAGGTGTGATTAAATAACATACATCACACAAAAAAGTGTGATCTTTATCTGTTTTTGTAGTAATGAATACCAAAATCAAAAATAGAACCACACGGAAAGAAACTTTTCACTAATAGGACTTACTAAATCAATAGAAAAAATTTGGGATTAATTATAGTACTTGTTTGTAAGATGAGATCTATTGGTAAATACCCATTTTATTAAGTCATTTTTCATTGGTTTTAACCAATAAGGTTCTATTTTTAAAAGATTTTTATATAAATGCCTATTTTAATTTTATAAAAGGCTGAAGGAATCATAAAGTATCAATTCATTAAGTGTTAATAGAAATTTACTAAGTGTTCCAAGTGCATCACATGATAATGTTATCTACCAATTACCAAATATTATGCCCCATACCTCAGCATTAGGTCTCACCATCTCCACCAATCACAGTTCTTTTGGGTTCAACCTGACCATGTCCCCAATCTAAACCATATGTTTATTTTTTGTTAAGTAAATTTGATGAAAAAATAATATTTTGATCATTAAACTTAACGGAAAGAAATATATTAGGCATTTTATGTATACTTACATTAAGTTTAATGACTAAAATACTCTTTTTTCATCAATTTTACTTAATAAAAATAAGAAAGTGATGTAAATTGATAACATAAAAAAATGCAGGATTTATTTTGTTATAACGGTCAAACTTTGAAATTTTTTTTTATAATTTCTTTTAGATTATTTATTTAAAAATTCAAGTTGATTGGATATTATTATCACATTTAAAACACTACAAATTAATCCAATGGTGGAATGGTGTTTTTAAAGGCACGTTTACATGTGCACTTAGGCTCAAGTCCCATCCAGGTCTAAGATTTGTGCCTTGTAGTGTTTCAGGCCAGATGACTTTAATAAGGTGCACAACTGGTTAAGCCGCAGTAAGGCCCAAAGCTTGTTTCTTGAGGGCTGTTTTTTCATTATAGATTTTGTTTAAAATCTGACCATTGATTTAATGTGGTGTAGCCATAGAAGATATCTACTTTTATTACACATGCCAATACATTGGACATTCAACCCCAAATCAATGATAGAAGAAAAATTAGTCTTAATTCCTAATGTCCGAAGACCACTTTACTGCTACATGCCTTCATTATCCAGTCCAACAGATTCAAAAATTCTTCTTCATGTTGTTGTCTTCTTCTTCATCTCCTTCTTCTCATTTTCTTACATTTTTGTCTCATTCTCTTTTCTTCTCTTCTTCTTGTCTACATTGTTGTCTTCTCTATGTTGCTATCTTCTTCTTCACATGGTTGTTGTTACCTTTTTCTTCTTCATTCTACTTATACTTGTTCTCCAGTCTTCTTTTCTTTCTCATCATTCTTCTTCTCCACTCTCTTTTTATTCACGTTTTATGTTACATTTTGAAATATTTTTCATTTGTCTATGTTAAAATAGTAATGTTTGTTGGTATATATATTTTTAAATGTTTAACATTGCATTTTGTTTTGGGATTTTTATTGATAAATCCCATTTAGAAGTGTTTTAACCCAAAAAGTCCATGAAGAAATTTATTAACCCATTTAGTCCAATGTATATATAGTTTTATTCCATAAAGTCCTTTTTCTTGATTTACACTCTTTTTTTAGACTCTTATGCCCTTATATTTAATTCTAATACCCTTACAAATATTTTTTGAACGGTTAGCAAATTTATGATGTAAATATTCATATTTTAACATTCACATTGGTAAGAATGTAAAATTGGCCTGTGGCCTGTGGGCGGTCCGAAGATCGCCCCGGCCGGGGCGGGCCCGGTCCGTTGACAATGTGAATATTTACATTGACATGTTAACATTCATATTGATAGAAGTGTAAAATTGGCCCGCGGCCCGTGGGCGGCCCAAAACCCGCCCGTGGGCTGCCCGAGACGGGCGGGCCCGACCCGTTGACAATGTGAATATTTACATTAATATATTAACATTCACGTTGATAGGAGTGTAAAATTGACCCGCAGCTTGTAAGCGGCCCGAAACCCGCCTGCGGGCCCGGCTTGGCCCGTTTACAATGTGAATATTCACATTGACATGTTAACATTCACATTGATAGGAAATTGGCCTGCGGCCCGAAGCTGTAAATATTCATATTTTAACATTCACATTGGTAAAAATGTAAAATTGGCCCGTGGCCCGTGGGCGGTCCGAATGTCGCCCCCGAGCCGGGGCGGGCCCGGTCCATTGACAATATGAATATTCACATTGACATGTTAACATTCACATTGATAGAAGTGTAAAATTGGCCCTCGGCCCGTGGGCGGCTCGAAACCCGCCCTTGGGCTGCCCGGGGCGGGCCCGGCTCGGCCCGGCCCGTTGACAATCTGAATATTCACATTAATATATTAAAATTCACGTTGATAGGAGTGTAAAATTGACCCGCGGCCCGTAGGCCGCCCGAAACCCGCTCGCGGGCCCGGTCCGTTTACAATGTGAATATGTACATTGACATGTTAACATTCACATTGATAGGAGTGTAAAATTGGCCCGCGGCTCGTGGGTGGCCCGAAAACCGCCCGCGGGCCCGACCCATTTACAATGTGAATATTCACATTGATAGGAGTGTAAAATTGGCCTGCGGCCTATGGGCGGCATGAAGCCCGCCTGTTGCCCGGGGCGGGGCGGGCTGTAAATATTCATATTTTAACATTCACATTGGTAAGAATGTAAAATTGGCCTGTGGCCCATGGGCGGTCCGAAGCTCCCCCTTCGGCCGGGGCGGGCCCGGTCCGTTGACAATGTGAATATTCACATTGACATGTTAACATTTACATTGATAGAAGTGCAAAATTGGCCCGCAGCCCGTGGGAGGTTCGAAACCCGCCCGCGGCCCGTGGGCTGCCCGGGGCGGGCCCGGCCCGGCCCATTGAGAATGTGAATATTCACATTAACATATTAACATTCACGTTGATAGGAGTGTAAAATTGACCCGCGGGCCGTAGGCGGCCCGAAACCCGCCCGCAGGCCCGGCTCGGCCCGACCCGTTTACAATGTGAATATTCACATCGACATGTTAACATTAACATTGATAGGAGTGTAAAATTGGCCAGCGGCCCAAAGCGGGTTCGGCCTGTTGACAATGTGAATATTCACATTGACATGTTAATATTCACATTGATAAGAGTGTAAAATTGGCCCGTGGCTCGTGGGCCACCCGAAGCCCTCCCGCGGCCCGGGGCAAGCTCGTTTGGGCTCGGGCCCGAGCCCAGCCCGAGAACTTGGGCTAAGACTTGGGCCAACACTTTGAAGCTTGGCCCGCATAAGGCCTATTTAAGGCTCGGCCCGAGGCCCGGCCCGCCAGAGGCCTGGTGTCTTTTTTGTGGAAAATAATAAAATTTTGGGAGAAAAAATTAAAAAGAATTAAAAAAAATGGCGAGGCTCACTCAAGCCCAACCCAAGCCCAAGTCTAGGTCCAAGCCCCTTGGCCCGACCCACCGGGGCACCCAAAGCCCAAATACCTTTGTGCCAGGGCTAAGGCCTAGGCCTAATTTTTTGGCCCGCGGGTCGGTCCGGCCCGGCCCGAATTTTGGCAAGCACCCACGAGGCTTTACATGGGTTGGCCCCGGCCCGGGCAGGGCCGAGCCCCTACACACTGACGGTGTGAACATTTGCATTGACAGTGTGAACATTCACATTGACGATGTGAACATTCACATTAGGGGTATTTTGGTAATTATGTCACCCATATGATGTGAACATTCACATTAGGGGTATTTTGGTAATTATGTAACCCATATGATGTGAACATTCACATTAGGGGTATTTTGGTAATTATGTAACCCATATGATGTGAACATTCACATTAGGGGTATTTTGGTAATTATGTAACCCATATGATGTGAACATTCACATTAGGGGTATTTTGGTAATTATGTAACCCATATGATGTGAACATTCACATTAGGGGTATTTTGGTAATTATGTAACCCATATGATGTGAACATTCACATTAGGGGTATTTTGGTAATTATGTAACCCATATGATGTGAACATTCACATTAGGGGTATTTTGGTAATTATGTAACCCATATGATGTGAACATTCACATTAGGGGTATTTTGGTAATTATGTAACCCATATGATGTGAACATTCACATTAGGGGTATTTTGGTAATTATGTAACCCATATGATGTGAACATTCACATTAGGGGTATTTTGGTAATTATGTAACCCATATGATGTGAACATTCACATTAGGGGTATTTTGGTAATTATGTAACCCATATGATGTGAACATTCACATTAGGGGTATTTTGGTAATTATGTAACCCATATGATGTGAACATTCACATTAGGGGTATTTTGGTAATTATGTAACCCATATGATGTGAACATTCACATTAGGGGTATTTTGGTAATTATGTAACCCATATGATGTGAACATTCACATTAGGGGTATTTTGGTAATTATGTAACCCATATGATGTGAACATTCACATTAGGGGTATTTTGGTAATTATGTAACCCATATGATGTGAACATTCACATTAGGGGTATTTTGGTAATTATGTAACCCATATGATGTGAACATTCACATTAGGGGTATTTTGGTAATTATGTCACCCATATGATGTGAACATTCACATTAGGGGTATTTTGGTAATTATGTCACCCATATGATGTGAACATTCACATTAGGGGTATTTTGGTAATTATGTCACCCATATGATGTGAACATTCACATTAGGGGTATTTTGGTAATTATGTCACCCATATGATGTGAACATTCACATTAGGGGTATTTTGGTAATTATGTCACCCATATGATGTGAACATTCACATTAGGGGTATTTTGGTAATTATGTCACCCATATGATGTGAACATTCACATTAGGGGTATTTTGGTAATTATGTCACCCATATGATGTGAACATTCACATTAGGGGTATTTTGGTAATTATGTCACCCATATGATGTGAACATTCACATTAGGGGTATTTTGGTAATTATGTCACCCATATGATGTTTGGGGTATTTTGATAATTATGTCACCCATAGGATGTGAACATTCACATTAGGGGTATTTTGGTGATTATGTCAGCCATAGGGCTTATTAAAACATAAGAAAATAATGTGGACTAAATGGAACGTAAGTAGATGAAAATGGTATTTTGGTCTTCTTACCTCAAATTGGAACATTCACATTGACGGTGCGAACATTCACATTAGGGGTATTTTGGTAATTATGTCACCCATAGGATGTGAACATTCACATCAGTGGTATTTTGGTAATTATGTCACCCATAGGATGTGAACATTCACATTAGGGGTATTTTGGTAATTATGTCACCCATAGGACTTATTGAAACATCAGAAAATAATGTGGACTAAATGGAACATATGTAGATGAAAAGGGTATTTTTGTCTTCTTACCTCAAATAGGACCTAATGGAATAGTAAAAAAGAATATGGGTTGGATGGAATAAAGCTCTTAGAAAAAGGATTTAACAAAAAAGCTCCCATTTTAAAAAGTCAATAAATTATACAAAAAAAAGTTTTCTTTTTACTTATTGCACATCATTTCGTAAAAAATTAAAAAATCATCACAAATATACTATTTTTTTTTACCTTGTATTTTAGTAAAGAAATTATAAAATTACTAAAATAGTTTGTTTCGAGGTCGCATGATGAAAAATTAAATTTATAAATTTTTGTGATTGGTTAGTTAATGAAGCATCAAGGTTGAAATAAAAATCAAGACAAACATATTGGAGTTGGGTGGGTAGAAAGTGCTGGACAAAATGCAAGGAGGGTGAAGTTATTTCATCAATAATACAAAAAATTAAAATATAAAATTTTCAAAATTAAAAATAAATAATTAATGCGAAATAATGTGGATTGATTGGATGGGAAAGAAGATGTGTATATATTTTTGTGACCCAGAAGGCAAAATTATTTATTTATAAGGAAGAATTTAGATTGACAGTGTGAACATTCACATTGACGATGTGAACATTCACATTAGGGGTATTTTGGTAATTATGTCACCCATAGGATGTGAACATTCACATTAAGGGTATTCTGATAATTATGTCACCCATAGGACTTGTTGAAACATAAGAAAATAATGTGGACTAAATGGAACATAAATAAATGAAAAGAGTATTTTGGTCTTCTTACCTCAAATAGGAACATTCACATTGACGGTATGAACATTCACATTGACGATGTGAACATTCACATTAGGGGTATTTTGGTAATTATGTCACCCATAGGATGTGAACATTCATATTAGGGGTATTTTGGTAATTATGTCACCCATAGGATGTGAACATTCACATTAGGGGTATTTTGGTGATTATGTCACCCATACGACTTATTGAAACATAAGAAAATAATGTGGACTAAATGGAACATAAGTAGATGAAAAGGGTATTTTGGTCTTCTTACGTCAAATAGGAACATTCACATTGACGGTGCGAACATTCACATTAGGGGTATTTTGGTAATTATGTCGCCCATAGGACTTATTGAAACATAAGAAAATAATGTGGACTAAATGGAACATAAGTAGATGAAAAGGGTATTTTGGTCTTCTTACCTCAAATAGGACCTAATGGAATAGTCAAAAAGAATATGGGTTGGATGGAATAAAGCTCTTAGAAAAAAGATTTATCAAAAAAGCTCCCTTTTATTTTTGTTGAACAATAAATTATGCACTTATATTAAATTATATATATTTTTTATGTACAAGGTGCACATCACTTCGGTGAAACCTGCGCCTCGCCTTGAGCCTAAGCTCTAGGAGACCTTAGTACCTTGGTGCACCTATTGCCTATAATAACACGGATTTGGGGTAGTTGTTGTGCGGGGGTGCACAACAACCATTTTTGTGCAGTCAAATGGGCCCATTTCGGGGCTTATTTCGATAATCCGAACCGTTCATATTTTAGAATACGTCAATGAGAACATACCTGCAAAAATTCAAGTTAATCGAATATCGTTTACCCATTCATCCACTCACATTTGTATCTATAAAAATAAATAATAATTGTGATTTAAAGTATTAAAATGAATACAAATGTGAGTGGATGAAAAGGTAAATGATATCCGATTAACTTAATTTTTTGTAATTATATTCGACTTGATATATTCTAAAATGTGAACGGTTTGGATTATCGAAATGCATCCCGAAATGGACCCATTGGACTGCACAACAGTAGTTGCTGTGCACCACCGCACAACAGCCACCCCAAATCCTAATAAAACTAGGGTGGAGAATCTTTATGAAGGTTTTTCGTCATATTTCTCTTATGATACTTGATATTATTGATCCGATTTATAGCAATTTTGGAAGCAATCGCATTATAGAAATTTTAATTTTTCCTTCAAATTATTCTTTAAAAATTAACTTATATCTTTTTAATCATATTAATTTCATACTCAACATTATTTGAATTTGATTTCTGTTGTGACTTGCCATTTATAATAAGACAAAATTTGCTGCCATAAACACCCAAACTATTATTTAAAGAAAAATAAAATATTTCTCAGCTATATACAACAACACCAAATGACTTGTGTGAATCGTCTTAAAATGTGAGGCACTAAAAAAAAGAACATGGCTATCCTCTAGTCTCCTTATTAGACTGGAGTGTCATGACCCAAACCCGCCCCTATAGGTTTAGCGTCGTAACCGGCCAGTAATCCATAGATTACCTACGGCCTTAAAGACAAATTTTTAAAATATTTAATGTTATCGACGCTTGAAGCGGAAGCAAAACAAAAATGATGATGTCCATCGAGCTGTGCATACATGATCAACTGCAGTAATTGAAACATTCTTAACACACTTTTATATATACATGTATGAAGACATATTTTATATCATATCTCACACACTACGTGAAGGGCTTCTAACCAAGTACAAAGATTATCCCAAGCTTGACAAAACAAAAGAGAACAAAGCCTCTACATAGAGGCACTCTTGGGTGGCTTGACAAAGAAGCGGACTCCTGGGCAAACTCTAATGTTGATCCTCCAGTTGCTCACCTACACCTACATTTATATAAATAAAGAGTGAGACAACGCCCAGTGAATAATACCAAAGTAAAGAGGTTATATGAATGAGATTCTTAATTAGGTAATTCATATTTATACATAATACATGCAAATCCAAATCATAACGACTTCAAGTTCAATCCATCATGTTCAAGGTGTATCAGAAGGGCAAAATGACCTCGGGTCCAAGTTCCCATTCATACAGAACGACCTCGGGTCCAAAATACTCATTCATACATAATGACCTCGAGTCCAAAATACTTGTCCAATGATATTATAGAATGGCCTCGGGCTCAATCATAGTATAGAACGACCTCAGGTCCATCATTTCCATTTTCATATCTATGCGCGTATTTATACAGAACGACCTCAGGTCCATCAGTTCCATATTCATATCTATGCGCATATTTATACTGAATGACCTTAGGTTCATCATTTCCATATCCATATATATGCGCATTGTCACGCCCCCAAAATAATGCAATAAAGATAACTCATATGCGGAATAAATATGAGAAACAACATACTTTCATATATCAGAGTTCACTATTTAACAACCAGTTAAATGCCATTTAGGCTTACATGTTTCCAAGTCATTGCTTGGTTACACAAATTGAGTCTCGCACATTACATCTTAAGCCCTTGGCTTTACAAATAACAAACATACACACATAACGCATAATTAAGAAGCTCTTGGTTCCCAAAACTCCATCCACGCTATTGCCTTGGAGGAAGCATCTCACCTGTACCTGAAAATGGTATTCCCATATAGGGTGAGCCAACAGCCCAGTAGAAATAATCTAACACAATTTATGAGGTTTAGCAAAGGTATAAATACCACGTACATAAACAATACCGATCCTGAAACATCCACAAGACCTGCATATCCATATGCCACTAAGACCAACCTTATTCCATTTTCCATTAATTTCATTTCCAGTTTGTATATGCTACTCAATTCATGAGTTAAATTCGTTATCTTTCAACAATCAAAATGAGACTACAACTCAATGATTTTCCAATTATGCAAAACTCACATAAACACTTCAAACCTGCCATTTTACGGATATTTCGTCCGAAGGAATCGGGTACCAATTTATATATAAAATTTTGGGTCTTTCACCCAAGACACTCCGGCCAACTTGTTTTAAATGGAGTCCATCCTCTTTCTCCTCCCAAAGAAATGTACATATGGAATGTATTTATAAACATAATCACATATGGAGCACATCCCATTTCTCCTCCCAATAAACATACATATACAATGTATCTATAACATGGTCATATTCAATGACACCAACAATGGATTAGCATTAAATCGCCTAATCCTCATGTAATTTCTACAACAATCATAGTTATTCTCCACCGATAGCCCAATGTAATTATTTCTGAAGAGATGTTCAACATCAAAATAAATAGTTTATTTAAAACTTCCATAGGTGAGATAATACATATCCAATATCACCATTTATAATCACAACCTCCAATTTCACGTTTTCAATGTTAATCCCAATTATTTATGCAAAATAATAATTTAATCAAAATTAGGGCAAAATCCCCCTTTCACTAAATATCAACCCAAACATCAAAATCAACTATTTTGGCACAACATGATCTTATATTTAAGCCTCATACTCGTTTACTTCATATTCATCAAAACCTCTCTTTTCATTTCACACCCAAATCCTAGATTTGTCCAAACCACAACCAAATCTCATCATCTATACGCGTTACGATGCTATCCAAACAAGGGGCAACTTTCCGTTGCCATACAGTGTGCCGTGGTGCCATTCAAACAAGGGGCAACTTTCCGTTGCCGTGCAGCTCTTTTCAAGCAAGGGGCAATTTTCCTTCGGATCTGAAGTTGCGCATCTCAAGAGTAGGTTTCGTGCTTGTTGAGCATTGGCCGTTTGCAAAAATAATTTTTGAGAATTTTTATTGAGGTTGACTGATCTCTCGAAAATTATTCCATCTGTCCCAAAACTGGACCATTTCTTGGACCCAAAAAGAGAAAAATTTTCAGTGCTCATAACCTAACTTACATGATTTTCAAATCAAAAATTGAACAAGTATGTTAATCTAACTCTCATGTTGGTCAAAATTGTTTCAGTAGAAAGCAAAAACAAAAAAATGGTCAAAATAATGAACTAGGGGCACAGTTGAGTCAGGCTTCCTGTCTTTCTCCCGTTGTCAATGCATCTGCCAGAAAGGGCACTCTACCTGCCAGAAAAGGGCACCACTGAAGCTGACCGCAAAAGGGCAGAAGGCTCTCACATCCTCCACGCAACGAGGTATGAAGCCAAGTGCGAAGCACGAACGGGAACGGATCAAGATATTCCACTCATTTGTTTGGACAGATCTAATCACATCCAAACTCCCCAGCAAGAGCATCGTCAACCAATGTCGATTGCAGATCTGCTGCACATCCAGCCGCATCGCAACCCCTCTGTGGGAGAAAGTTCACTATTGTGAAAAGAAGAAGAGAATCTAGCAGAATTCTTGGGGCAAGAACCCGCAACTTCCTGTTTATTCATCAACCACCCTGGGGAGGGATGAAAAATGAGAGATTAAAGAATAGAGAGATGTGCGTTGAGAGAAAAAGTGAGGAAAAGGGTTTTTTCAGAAAAACAGAGCCTGAGGGCCGAGCGATGTGAGAATCACAAATGAGAAAGGGTGGGAAACAATACCCGAGGAAACAGGCTCCATGTGTACATTTGAGTCTTGTATTTTATTTTGTCTGTCACGATTCTTGTTTTGAGTCGCTTCGAGTGTTACTCGATGTGTTTAGGTTGTTTACCTTTGTTTTTCCCTTGTCGAGTCGTTTTGGCTGTGCCCAATCGTCGGCTCAATACCCGGTTAAGAACTCATTTCTCAATTTCCAAAAAATCATCTTGTGCTCAGAGTGCTGTGCCATTCTCTACATTTGTGCAAAACAGTATTTGTTCTTTCATAAAACTGCAGGGTCCACCCCCGATAAGTGTGAACAGTAGAACAAGGACCTATCTGAAGCTATGTAGGTTCCAAACTTCAAAGCAAAAGAAAAAAGGAAAATTTGGAGCATCTTAGGGTGTTCCAGCTTTGGCAAGATCCGAGACTGCATTTCAGGTGCACCTTCCCAGACCTCGCCATTTCTCTGGAGTATGAGTGTATCTCAACCCCAAGTGTAAGCCTGCATCAAGTCAGAATGGCAATTAGAGTAGCAGCAGATGTTATCTCTTGCCAACATAAACAGGGTGTGCCCTTTTTAAGCTGAGTGTGTTACAAAGTCCTCTGAACGGTAAATCGGAGGAACCAGAGTACATGTCTGATGCCCTTCCATTGCATAGAATGTGCACTTTCATATACACTTCTGTGACATGCGTGCCGCGCATCGTTATGATTCATGCATAGAATATGCTTACTTTCGATTCTGCATAGAATTTGCTTTCAATATTGCATAGAATATGCTCCTGTTTCTTGCATAGAAAATGCTCGTATCTTTTGCATAGAAAATGCACTCTTCCATACTTGCATAGAAAATGCACCTCATTTGCATAGAACATGCATTCACTCGCACTATCTTGTGCACTTACACTTTGTATCTCACTAGCATTGTCTTGTGCATCTTGTGGTTGTATCTCACTCGCACTATTTTGTGCATTGCATTTCAAATCGCGTTGTTTAGCGTATCGCACTGTTCAGTGCATTTCAAATCAATCGCGCTGTTTAGCGTATCGCACTGTTTAGTGCATTTCACTCACGCTGTTTAGCGTATCGCACTTTCTTGTGCATTTCAAAATCACTCGCGCTGTTTAGCGTATCGCACTGTCCAGTGCATTTCAAATCAATCGCGCTGTTTAGCGTATCGCGCTGTTTAGTGCATTTCACTCGCGCTGTTTAGCGTATCGCACTGTCTTGTGCATTTCAAAATCACTCGCGCTGTTTAGCGTATCGCACTATCTTGTGCATTTCAAAATAACTCGCGCTGTTTAGTGTATCGCATTGTTTTGTGCAGCTACATTCGCGCTATTTTGCGCACCTCAATCGTACTGTTTTGTGCAGTTTATCATTCGCGCTATTTTGCGCATCGCACTGTTTTGTGCAGTTTACATTCGTGCTATTTTGCGCATCGCACTGTTTTGTGCAGTTTACATTTCGCGCTATTTTCGCATCTCAATCGGACTTTCTTGTGCATTTCAAATCACTCGCACTGTCTTGCGCATTGCACTGTTTTGTGCTCCTTACTTGCATTTTGCAAGCATCCTATCGCGCTATCTTGCGCACCTCACTTGTACTTGTTAGTACATTGCATTGTTTTGAATGAAAACCGGCTTCGCGTAGCGTATAAGTCCAATTGTCAAAGTCTTCTTTCATATCATTTGCATCCTGCCCCTGAACTACGCTGGTTTGATTCCTTGCAAAGGGATACGTAGACAGCCTGTGGGCACAACCATTTATTTATCGGTATTTTGTTTGTTTGTCCAAGTCTTCGGCCTTGTCAAAAATGGGTCGTCTCTGGGCTTTGACATTCACTCCCGTCATTGTTATGACTTTCGAGTTCTGTCAAAGAGGGGCAACTGTAGACACCCCATTTTTGACCGCCCTTAAGACTTGGGCACCACTGATGGTTTGCTCGGTGTTGAGAGATGTGCAGGGCAAAGAATCAGTTTCTTCGACTAGAAGAGAGGCAAATCTTTCAAAACACTTTGTTTAGGGTTTTGGAGTTGAAGAAAACAGGAAAGGAGAGGAGAAAACTAGTTTGGGAGAAGTTCGGCATGAATCCGGGTAGAAGCGAGTATAGCAGCCCTCGCTGGAATCGGGCTTATCTATCTGTACAACTTGGAGTTTAGGCTTGGGGCCACCACCATCGGAAAGTTACTTCGGGCCTTCAATTTTGCACTCAGAATCTCCTAAGAACAAGTCGCGGGTGGGGGCGATATGAGCAGCTGAAGTTGGGCATCATCCTGGTTGGACCGAAACTGAGCAGCCTTCACCAAAACAAGCATAACTATTTGCAAAGTTAGAATTTTGATGTAAGGCTGGTTCCATTGGAAATCTTACTTCCGGGGCTTCAATTTTGACACAAGAATGACCTGAAAAGGAGTTCATATGAAGACGTTATGCCCATTTGAAGTTGGACCTGCAGAGCAGATTTTTCCTGCCGACCGGCCAAAACAAATGGCCGACCGACCAAATAGATGGCCGACCGGCCAGAAAAGATGGCTGACTGACCAAGTTTTCTAGCCGACAAACTTCCAGATTATTCTACAGATTGAATGGATGCTAGCTGTGCCAGTTGGAATGCACAAACTCTGCTCCCCATGCACGTGTGTGGCTGTTTTGCACCCCTTTTGACCCTCTTTTTTTGCATCCTTTGCTCAAAGCTTCTTGGGGAAGCTTTGACCCCTTGTCTCGGCTTCCTCAAGAAGCTTGCACCTTTGCATTAGCTTCTCTTAGAAGCTTGGTCCCTTTGACCCTTTTGTATAGCTTCTTTAAGAAGCTTTATGCCATTTCCTTGCTCTATAAAAGAAACCCATCCTCCTCCATTGTTTTGGTTTAGCAAAATCAGACCTAATACATACCTATAACATATATATCACCCTCTCTCTCTTTATCTCCCTCTCTCTCTACATTTGGGTGTGTTAGAGTGTTCAAAGACCCTTGTTCTTGGCCTATTTGCACTACACCCTCTAGCACCACACCACCACTCCATTCCAGCAGCTTCGAGGGCCTTCTCAAAGGCTAGGAGGCAGCTTTTCATGGTCCAAGAGGTAGCAAAGGATTGGTCTTCAATGGTGAGTCGATTTCTCCCTCTTTCTAGCTCATTTTTGCAAGTTTTCTTAGCCCCTTTTGCTTGCTGTTTTGAGCTCCGACCATAACTGAAAATATCATTTTTTTTAGCTCATTTTTCTGTTTCATTAAGGGTCTTACCCTGTTTGGGACCCCCATCTTGCACTTGCTTCATTACCCCTTCGTATGCCATAATCTTGCATAGTATCTTTGGCCTATGTGTGATCTGTTTTGGAGCATGATGTAAACTGTAGATAGGCTTATTTTGAGCCCTTCTTCAACTGTTTGGGACCTCCATGTGCCACTTGTCATTATACCCCTCTTTGGTCCCCATTTTTGCATGATTTATTAGCCTATTGTGTCTCTATTTTTGGACTTTGTTCTGAACTGAAAATGGACCTACTTTGACCCCCTCTTCATGTTTCATTAAGGGTCCATGGCTGTTTGAGACACCCTTTGTATACTTTATGTTGTAGCTCTTTTTTTGGCCTTAATCTTGCATAGTATTTTTAGCATACTTGTATACTGTTTTGGGCTTGGCCATCAACTGTAAAAGGTCATATTTTGGGCCCCTCTTCAACATTGTTGAAGGGTCCTAATCTGTTTGGGGTCAGCAACTGTGAGTTGCTTCTTTATCTCAGATTTAGGGCCATCTTTGCATGCTAGTTTTGCCCTATGTGTGTTTGCTGTTTGGCCTTGTTTAAAACTGCAAAAGTGCTTGTTTTGGGGCTGCCTAGAATCTGTCTTCACATGTCATAATCGAGTAATGCATGTTTTATATATCTATAGGCCAATGCATGGGCCTAGTTTTGCATTTCGGTTTCATTTCATGCATCGGGTGCTATTTTGCCGTGATTCGGGACTATTTTATACCACATTTCAGTGCTGAAATTACATGCTTGTATGCCATATTTCATGCCTCGCCATGCCTTGTTAGAGTTTCATACTATGCCTTAGGTTTGGTCCTCGGTTTGCGTGCATGCGTGCACGCGTTTCGAGAGTCTCATTTTCATCTAATGGCCACCGATTTTGGCATGCTTGCGAGCTATCCATGTTAGTTTTAGTCCATCATCGCATGTTGTTGCATGCCATGTTTACTTACATGTTTAAGTTGCGCGCCTAGTATACATTGCTCATTTGCATGTTCATGTTGCATACTTAGCCTCAATGCCTAGGTTGCATTTCATTGAGCATGCATCCCTTGCCTCTTGATCAATCATGATAGGGGTTGGGGCCCTTTGATGTGTTTTGTGCTTGCATTTCATTTGATATCAAAGTTGCAAAACTTGGCCTCTTAAGCCATCATGCATAATTGATGGCCCGAGGGTCGAGGGTCATGCTCCCTTGAGTCCCTTGCATGATAGGAAGTGTGCCCTCGCATACATGTGCTTGAAATTCTATGCCATGCACTGTCTGTCCTTGTTGCTGTCAAAAACCAGCTTTTGCAGGAAGTTTCTGCCGACCGGCACTGAAGAATGCCGATCGGCAAAGGATATGAGGCCGATGGACTTGAAAGCAGCCGATGGAAATTTCCCATGGCCGGTGGTCATTTCACTTAGCCGGTGGTGTTATGCAGTTCTCATTGAGGATACCCTGAGACTTTGGCAATTTTTAGAGGAGCAGGGCAGCATTAACAGAGGCAGCAGTGGCATGGTATCGGTTTTCGGGCTTTCGGGGGAAGATAAATCCGAGCATGCATCAGTCACGCATCCCGAGGCGGGGGCTGCGACCACCTCTTTTTGCATTTAATTTGTTAATTAGATTAGAAATTTTGTAATAATTAATTTAGTATTATTTATTCGGACTGTAATATTTATTTGGACCCTCCGAGTGAGGGCAATTCTGTAATAAGTGTGGGTGAGTGTGTGAAAGTCTTCCAACCCCCACTTCTTTCTTCCCTTTTATTTACCTGCTTATGATGGTAGATTAGTGCATGTTTAAATTAGCATACCTTATGCTATGCATGCGTGCATCCATACATTTGTTTTGCATGCACCGGGCTCGGTACATCATTCTAACTGCATTTGTATTTCAATCCCAAATTGAATACGTGCATTAATTGGTTGCATTTCACATGCCATGTTTAGGTTAGCCGAGCCTACTCTAATTGCATCTTGCATGTGCTGCATTAGTCAACTTGACATGAACTAGGATCACGCATGTTTGCTAACTAGTTTATTGTTTTGGCACGGAGTACGATGTAAGTATTTATGCTTTAGCATCTCGCATTCGTGTGAATGTTAACCTGATAGCATGCTTACCATGTGGCTAGATGCTTATGTGTTATAAATTGTTTGAATGCCTGTGGGTGAAGGTTCGATTGTCTGAGTTGGAAAAACTCGTTGAAATCCGTATTTTAGCCTACTTGCGAGTAGCAAATTTCAAAGTGTTTTTCAAGATAAACGGATATGCAATGCTTATTTCCAAATTAGGCAATCTAGTCTATACTTGTTTGCTGTGCGCATAACATAGTAATTCTAGGCTAATAACTGGATTAAGAACGCATAACGTTTTCAAAAACGGATATCACGGTTAGTAGAGGCCGAGAGGGGGTGCTCATAGCTGACCTTCCCCAATCGTACCCTAGCTCCCGAGCCGAGACAACTCCGGTGATGACGAACATGTGGCCTTCGGCACCGAGTCAGGGTTTCCTAAATTCCCCCATAAAAAATATTTAGGTGGTGACTCTGTATCTGGCAAAGCAGTCCATGTTTGGCACTTCTTTCCAAAAATCTGTTTCTCAAAACGATTTGCCAGATTTGGACTCTTTGGTTCAAGATTAAGAACCGCAAACAAAATCGAGTCCGAACTGTAGTAGCGGGGTCCCTCGCGGACGTGCTACATCCTCTCTCCGTATGAAATACGTTGAGATACGCCTGTTGGTTACACCATCGTTATTCTCCCCGGTTAAAACCTTCCCTCTCTCCGTATGAAATACGTTGAGATACACCTGTTGGTTACACCATTGTTATTCTCCCCGGTTAAAACCTTCCCTCTCTCTGTACGAAATACGTTAAGATATGCCTGTTGGTTACACCATTGTTTTTCTCCTCGGTTAAAACCTTCCCTCTCTCTGTATGAAATACGTTGAGATATGCCTGTTGGTTACACCATTGTTTTTCTCCCTGGTTAAAACCTTCCCTCTCTCCGTATGAAACACGTTGAGATACGCTTGTTGGTTACACCATCGTTATTCTCCCCGGTTAAAACCTTCCCTCTCTCTGTATGAAATACGTTGAGATACGCCTGTTGGTTACACCGTCGTTATTCTCCCCGGTTAAAACCTTTCCTCTCTCTGTATGAAATACGTGGAGATATGCCTGTTGGTTACACCATTGTTTTTCTCCCCGGTCAAAAACTTCCCTCTCTCTGTATGAAATACGTTGAGATACGCCTGTTGGTTACACCATTGTTGTTTTCCCCGGTTAAAACCTTCCCTCTCTCTGTATGAAATACGTGGAGATATGCCTGTTGGTTACACCATTGTTTTTCTCCCCAGTTAAAACCTTCCCTCTCTCCGTATGAAATACGTTGAGATACGCCTGTTGGTTACACCATTGTTGTTTTCCCCGGTTAAAACCTTCCCTCTCTCCGTATGAAATACGTTGAGATACGCCTGTTGGTTACACCATTGTTATTCTCCCCGGCTAAAACCTTCCCTCTCTCCGTATGAAATACGTTGAGATACGCCTGTTGGTTACACCATTGTTTTTTTCCCGGGTTAAAACCTTCTCCCTCTCCGTATGAGATACGGTTAGGTATGCCTGCTGGTTACACCACCTTTGCACCTTTCACGTGAAATGTGTTAGGATTTCGTGTTCACTTTCCTGTAGTCGCATGAAACGCGTTTGGATCTTACAGTTCCATCTTTCCGCCTTTCGCGTGAGACGCGTTAGGTCGCTGATTCACTGGGTTAGAAACATCAGGTGTGCCAGGTGTTTACACCATCTTTCCTGATTCATTTTGCGTGTCTATCGCACTGTTTCACTTTGTACATCTAGCGCACACTTTCATTATAATTGTGGTACAGTCTCGTACCTTTCTTTTGTGTCTCGGGACGCGTGAAGTGCGAGCCCAAGCGGTTTTGGACCTCTTCTCATGATTTCAGCGTGGTTTGAGTGTCCCGCTCCTTACGCGATTTCAGCGTGTTTGGAATTTATCCCAAGTTGCGTTGTAGACGCACTGGGCGGGTTATTTTTTGGACCTCCTCTCACGATTTCAGCGTGATTGGAGCCTTCCCTTCCTCACACGATTTCAGCGTGTTTAGAATTTATCTTAGGTTGCATGGAGCGCGCTCCTGATTGATTTTCTTTGTTCTCCCTCCACTCGCAACTCCAGCGTGGTTGGCGTGTGTTCCCCCTTTGCATCTATTGCATCACATCTATTACATCGTATCTATTTTACTGTCTGGTCCAGGAAACCGTAAATCCTCTGGTCTGAGGAGACCTTAAATCTTGCATCATTATTCGCGCTGTTTTTGCGCATCGTACTTGCATTTTACTTGCATTTCTTCGCACTATCTTGTGCACTCCCTGGTCTAGGAGACCTTAAATCCTCTAAAGGTGCAATTCCTTTGGTGTTTGTCGTGCCCGAACGACTTCCGATGGTCTGGTATAGCCACCTGCCTATGTTCGCGGTGAGTTCCTAGGAGACCAACTGAGACGGTGGAAACTAGAGTTCGAATGGCTTATGCCTAGAACGCAAAGGTTCGGGATTTCCGAGACTAAAGTCTGGTTTAAATACCCAGGGGTATATCCTCGGCTTGAAATCTGTATAGCAGCCCCATAGATTAAGATAGCATCTGTATGCACCTCAATTCTGGATACTGATCCAACCTAGTCTGTCACCCTGTTGGAGAATAGGGAAAGCTGCGACCATAGTCAGGGAAAAAAGTAGTACCTATGGTTCAACCAAGAAGAAGCGAGAGATCCCTAGCACCATCAGGCACGATATTGTACGTACGGTTCATTTGAGGCTGGTGCGACCAGACGAATCGCGTAGGTATCGTATCTTCTCCGTGTGAGACGCGACGAGGATTGAATAATTTTCTGCATTCTTAACTGCATGAAATGTAGTTGTTGCTTTGCATTCTTGCTTAAAACTGTTGCATCTATTTGCGAAATACTTGCTGCATTACAGCTTGCTGCATTTGCATGATCATTGAGTTACCTCCGGCCCTGTGCATATCGCTGTTTATCTTGTACGTTTGTCTAAGTCTTCGGCCTTGTCAAAAATGGGTCGTCTCTAAGTGGCCAAGTTTAACTCATATAAACCTTCTTTAGCCTCTAAGAACGAGAATTTTATGATTAGTTGGGGCTTAAGGTAAGAGGGGCAACTGTAGACACCCCATTTTTGACCGACCTTAAGACTCAGACGTCACCGATTGAGTGCTCGGTGATGTTGCGTTTTGTGCCCGTTCAGAAGTCTCAGAGTTGCGGCCGTGAGCCCTGCCTCCGGATTTCCAAACCCTCTTTTGTGCCTTGCCTCGGTTTGCGAACCAGACTCGGTTTTCTCTGTTTCTTTTCCTAAGGGGAGGGAGAGGTTCCGTAGACCATCTCTCAGTGGCCGTGGGCTACATTTTGTGGCTGTAGGCCATTTTGCCCATTTCGGAGCCCGGTTCCCGATTTTTCGGAGCCGTCAGGCCGTGTGGCTCGGTTCGGGACCGCCAAACTATCTCTGATTGCTCCGGTTTTTGGTATGCATCTTATTTACTCCCTTTTGAGGGACACTGAGGTCTGAGAGACCCACTTCGTGGTCGAATGCCACTTTCGGTGCTTAACAGGCAGTTTTCGGGGCCCCGAACTGCGCGTTCTGGCCCCCGAACATTCGTTTTGCATCGGTTTTCGTTCATTTTTGGCAGGTACCTCTGTTTCATCACCAGGAAGGCCGTAGAAAGGTGGGAGGCCAGCAATTGTTTCAGCAACCAGTTATATTCCTCTGGCGCCCTTCGACGCCCGTTTTTCTCATTTCCAAGCCAATGTTGAACACCCTTGGGCCATTTTCTTGAACTTTTAACCACATATTTGTGATGTACACACATGGGAGGACACCAAAAGTTGGTGGCCGGCCAGTAATTCCACGTGACCCTTTTGAACCCTTCCTACAAATGGCCTATTCTCTCTCCTATTTTACAGTTGACAATTTTGAACCATAGGGTTGTGTTGAGGGCACCTGGGAGGACACCAATTTGTAGTGGCCGACCATTAATTCACCTTGACCTTTTTGACCCTAGGTCGGCCGGCCATGGGGCGTGGCCGGCCGGCCACCTGCAGCTCTAAAACCTGGCCGGCCTTGCTCCTCAGGGTGAGTACATTACAGCTGTATACTTTTTTTTCCCAAAAAAATCTGTATCCGGGGGGACAACTTTTGGGGGGAAACTTGGCTTGTTTTCCCCTCCATTTTCCCCTCCATTTTCCCCTCCTTTTCTCCCCCTCTTTGGTCTATATAACTGGCCTCCAGCATTGGTCCAAGGGTTGGAAAAATTGCCTTGAGCTTTCATATACATACCTCCCTCCATCTCTCTCTTTAACCCTAAAAAACAACCAAGTTCTACCCCTTTTTCTTCATCGCCACCTAGCAACACACTACCACTTCCATTCCAGCAGCTTGGAGGTCTTCTCAGAGGCTAGGAGGCAGCCTTTCTTGGTCCAAGAGGTAGCAAAGGATTGGTCTTCAAGGGTGAGTTGATTTCTCCCTCTTTCTAGCTCATTTTTGCAAGTTCTCTTAGCCCCTCTTGCTTGCTGTTTTGAGCTGTGACCATAACTGGAAATATCATTTTTTTGAGCTCATTTTTCTGTTTCATTAAGGGTCTTACCCTATTTGGGACCCCCATCTTGCACTTGCTTCATTACTCCTTTGTATGCCATAATCTTGCATAGTATTTTTGGCCTATGTGTGATCTGTTTTGGAGCATGATGTAAACTGTATATAGGCTTATTTTGAGCCATTCTTCAACATTGAAGAAGGGCTCATCACTGTTTGGGACCTCCATGTGCCACTTGTCATTATCCCCCTCTTTGGTCCCCATTTTTGCATGATTTATTAGCCTATTGAGCTTCTGTTTTTGGACCTTGTTCCGAACTGAAAATGGCTCTATTTTGACCCGCTCTTCATGTTTCATTAAGGGTGTATGGCTGTTTGGGACATCCTTTTTATACTTCATGTTATAGCTCTCTTGGTGCCATTATTTTGCATAGGATTTTGAGCATACTTGTATCTGTTTTTGGGGTTTGTCATAAACTGTAATACATCATATTTTTGGCCCCTCTTCAATATTTTAGACGGCCCCTTCTCTGTTTGGGGCCAGCATTTGTGAGTTGCTTCATTACCCCTCTCTTGGCCCCATTTTTGTATGCTAATCTAGCCTCATTTGTGTTCCATGTTTGGCCATGCTTTAAACTGTAAACATGCTTGTTTTGGGGCTGTCTAGCTTCTTTCTTCATACTTCATGTTCAAATTATGCATCCATTGCATAGCTATAGGCCATTTCATGCGCCAAAATTCATGTTTCGGGACTCGTTCCATGCATCGGGTATCATTTTGCCATGATTCGGGGCTGTTTTGCATCTCATTTTGCCTCTGAAAATTGCATGATCATATGCCATAATCCATGTTTTGCCATGTCTTGTTAGAGTGGCATTCCGTGCCGTAGGTTCGGTCCTCGGTTTGCGTGCACGCGTGCATGCACTTCGAGTTGTCTCATTTTCATCTTATGGCCTCCTATGTGAGTGTGGCTGAGGCTCACTCATGTTGGTGTAAGGCCCATTGTTGCATTGCGTATGCCATTTCATCCATAGCATTGTGCATGCTCGGTTGTGTATTACTTCGTGCAGCGTGTATGCCATTCCATAACATTGTGTATGTTAGGATTGTATCTTAGTTGCATTTCATGCATGTCATGCATATTGCCACGTGTTCGGGATAGGAGTTAGCCCGGGCACGGGAAACGAGGTGCATTTCGTACTCTGAGTGACGGAACGTGTCTCAATTCCCCAATCACCGACACTCCGGATTATCCATGATGGAGTTAGGTTTTAGTTATGTTTTCATGTGCATTCATCCTATATTGAATTGTGAAATTTGACTCCTCGGCCATCATGCATTGATATGCGTGATTGATGGCACGAGAATCGAGGCATGTATACATTTGTGAAAATACATTGCTATGCCCATTTCCTGCTCTCTGTTGTAGCAAATCAAGAATCAGGGATCTTCCGAGGCTTGGCACGCATTTCAAGAACAGGTGCGAACAGAGGCTAATTGGGGCATCGTCATGGATTTCTGCGCAAAAGGCAACCCGGGCATGCATCATTCATCATCCGGAATGGAATCAAGGCAGTCTATGGCTTGCATTCCAGTTTATTTATTTTCTTAGTTAATTTGTTAATTAATTAGGAATTTGTACATATTTGGACTGTACTATTCTTTTATTCGGGACTGTATATTTATTCGGACCCTCTACGCGAGGGCACAACTGTAATAAGTGTGCGTGTGTGCGTTGTTTGTCTTCCAACCCCACGTCTTTCTCCTTTTTATTTACCTGCTTATGATGGTTAGATTAGGGCATGTTTCAATTAGCATACAGTATGATAGCATGTTTGCATTCATTCATCTGTCTTGCACGCACCGGGCTCGGCGCATCATACTAACTGCATCGTATTTTCAATTCCAAGTTGAATACATGTTAGCTGTAGCATTTCATATGCCATGTTTAGAATAGCCGAGCCTGCTATAGTTGCATTTTGCATGTGTTGCATTAGGCATTTCTCTATAATTAGGATCATGCATGGATTTCTACTAAGTTTCTGTTTTGGCTTGGAGTACTCGGTAAGTTTTATGCTTTAGCATCCTTGCATGCGTGTGAGTGACTGCCATGAATAACATGCTTACCATAAGGCTATTTGCTTATGTGATATAACTGCCTGAATGCCTGTGGGTGAAGGTTGGGTTATTTGGATTGGAACAAATCATCAACTGTGAGTTTTAAGCCCACTAGATAGTGGCAAAACCATCTTTTCTATATACTTGAAAACATTCTTCAAAACTTGTTGAAAACAGGGTCCATGCTCGAGCGTGGCTTTCCTCGCTCGAGCGGACATGAAAAATATGAGGGTCCGCTCAAGCACAACTTCCTTATGCTGTGCGCATCACATAGTAAATCTAGGCTAATAACCGGAATAAGAACGCATAATGTTTTCAAAAATAGATATCATGGTTAGTAGAGGCCGATCTTTGATCGGGCGAGCGGGGGTGCTCACGAAGTGACCTTCCCCAATCGTACCCAAGTTCCCAAGCCGAGGCAACTTTGGTGATGACGGACACGTGGCCTTAGGCAAACGAGTCAGGGTTTCCTAAATTTCCCCAAAATAAAACATTTAGGTGGCGACTCTGTATCTGGCAAAGCAGTCCATGTTTGGCATTTCTTTCAAACATCTGTTTTCTCAAAACAATTTGCCGGATTTGGACTCTTTGGTTCAGACTTAGAAGCGTGACAATTTGAGAGTCCTGAGCTGTAGTGACCCCAAATGAACAGAACGGGAGCTCAACCCTCCCGGGGCGTTCGGGGACGTCTACAGTACCTAAGTTCCCGAGCCGAGACACTCTTGGTGATGACGGATAAGTGGCCTTTGGCACGAGTTCCGGGTTTCCTAAATTTCCAAAAAATATTTAGGTGGCGACTCTGTATCGGGCAAAGTAGTCCAATTTTGACATTTTGATTCAAAATCGATTTTCTAAAAGATTTGCCAAATTTGGACTCTTTTGTGTTTATCTATTTCACATTGCACTTGTGGAATGAGATTCAGAACCACAAGAGTCCGAACTGTAAGGTTAATCATCTTCTGGAAGGAGCACGAAAAGTCAAGCTACAAGTATCTCTTGAAGTTCTGAAGTATTTGACAACGAAGTAGGAATTGTTCCAGTAAACAAATTGTTCATACAGTTAAGAAACTTGAGATTTGGAAGTGTGGAGCCTATATCATGAGGAATATTTCCTTCAAGTTGGTTAACAGTTAATGATAAAAAAAGGATGGTGGAGATATTGTAAAGGCCAGACGGTACCTTCTGTGAGAATATGTTGTATATATGGCAGAAGGCATACTCATCAAAAGCCAAAGACATCGTAATAACCAAAAAACTGAGGGGTCTAATGCAATCAAACAAAGTAGCCAAACTAGGGGCTCGAGTGTAATAATCAAAATCTGAAGGGTCAAAGTATAATAATCAGGAACTTGTTTGGTCCAAACAAGAATAAACGACAACTGGGTCAAGAGAAGAACCACACACACAGAAAGACAAGAGTTGAAATCGACTGTGGTGTAGCCGACACAGAGCAAAGGTTCAGAGTCGAAGTCGATCGAGAGGAACAAGAGCAGATAGGTCTTCGATCGTGAGAATCGAAGCAAGAGAGAATTAGGGATGTCGATCACAGAGGGGTTACGAACTAGACTAGAGAACCCACGACGCACGACTTCAGAGACGAAACTGAGAGATACTGAACTTGTAGTTACGAATCAGAAGACAACTCGAACATAGAGACTGAACCTGTGGTTATGAATCAGAAGACGACTCGAACAAACAAAGACCTCAAAGAGGCAGAGAAGCTTTGACAATGGCTGCTAGGGTTTCGAACCTAGCTCTGATACCTTGAATGATTCCTAAAAGCTTTTCTGTATATTCAATTGTATTTGTTTACAAAGAGTTCATCAGTTTATATAGCCCTAAATCTATGTCTGAAAAAAGGAAATACAAAGTTCGTAATTACACCACAATCTTTCCTAATTCCTATGATACACAATCATGCCATATATACATAATCTTGCCATATATACACAATCCTGCCATACATACAATATATTCTCACACCTTGCCAGATAGGTTATTCTCAGATAACTAGACTAAGCTCAGGCCTCGAAGCCTAGCAATTTTTGCCGGAATCTCCCCATGCAAATTACATTCCGATAAAGAGATTTGGAAAAGAGATGAGAGGTTTCCAATGAAAGGAGGGATGGTTCCTAAAAGCTTGTTTTTACTCAAGGCTAAAGTTCCAAGCCTTGAAAAAGAGCCCAACTTAGCTAGCATGTTTCTGGTTAGGTGGTTGTCGATCAAGTTCAGCCATTCCAGTTTTGAGCAGCGAGAAAGGTTGTTTGGTATTCCACCTCAAAACGAATTGTTGCTGAATTCTATTGTTTGCAGCCGAAACAAGCAACCCATCTCCTGTGGGATTGGGCCGTGGAAGCTATTGTTTTGAAGATCGAAGATTGTGTTGAAGATCAATGCTATTGAGGAAGGAGGGGTTTCCTATATGAGGTGAGAGCAATCCAACCAGGCCTTGGGACCTTAGAGTTAGCTGAATAACTCTATCAGGATGATGACAACTACACAAAATGTCATTCCAGTCGCAATAGTGGGGTGAATGACTCCAGGAAGTGAGGGCACCAAATGGGTCTTGAACAATTGCAGCCTTGAAGGCCACCAATGCAACTCTATCTGTCTCATTATTTTCCATGATGCAATTTTCTGCAGGGATGTTGCACAACAAGTAGCACCACAACACAAGGGCAGTGTAGAGTGAAATAAGCAACTTTGCCATGGTTTTTTTAAATGATGAATGATTGTTTTATCAGGGTGGCTGGTAGATATATAATATTCTAATCTAAAATTTTCAAGCTCTTTAAATTGTGAATCATTAAAAATAAATAAATAAATTTTGTTGAGATAGAGACACTGAAAGACTTGTTGTAGCTCAACTTTTTTTGCGCCCCCTTTCAGAAGTTTGAAAGAAAACCCTACAGTTCGGACTTCCGCAGTTCTAAATCTAATCTCAAAAGTGCAATATGAAATTGATAAACACCAAAGAGTCCAAATCTGGCAAATCGTTTGGAAAATTGATTTTGAATCGAAAATGCCAAAATTGAACTGCTTTGCCAGATACAGAGTGGCCACCAAAATATTTTGTTTTGGGAAAAATTAGAAAACCCATGACTCGTGCCAAAGGCCACGTGTCCATCATCACCAAGATTGTCTCGGCTCGAGAACTTAGGTACGAGAGGGGAAGGTCATGAATTGAGCACTCCCGCTCGCCTGATCAAAGATCGACCTCTACTAATTATGATATGATTTTTATGTTCATTATATGGTCTTGTTCCGATCTATTAGGCTAGCATTACTATGTGATGTGCGCACAAAAAGTATAGACCAGTTTGGTTGAATTGGAACAATTCAATTTCATGTTTGTTTTTCGAAAAGAGTTTGATTTTGCCACTTAACAAAGTGGGCTTAAAGCTTGCAAATTTGCCACTTAACAAAGTGGGTGTAAACATACATTCATTGAATCATTCCAATTCAAGCAACAAGCCTTCATTTACAGGAACTCAAACAGTTATAACAATTAAGCACTTAGCCTCATGGCAAGCAGGCTAATCATGGCAATCACTCACACTCATGCAAGTATGCCAAAGCACTAAGAACTCACTTAGTACACCAAGCCAAGAAAAGAAACTAGTTAGAAAAATACATGTTCCTAACTATGCCAAATGTCTAATCCAACACATGCAATATGCAACTAATATGCTCGGCTACTAATATGGCATATGAATCAATTAAATTAAATAACATGCAGTCTAAGCACGTATTCAAAGAAATATTTAAACAACAATGCAGTTTTAATGATGCGTCGAGCCTCGGTGCATGCAATACAAGATGAATGGATGCAAGCATGAAGTAAGCTAATTGACACGTGATGCTCCTAATCTAACCATCAAAAGTGGATAAATAAAAGGGAGAAAGACGTGGGGTTGAAAGACATACACATTATTACATTACGCTCTCACGAAGGAGAGTCCGAATGAACAAACTAGCTAACTAGCTAACTAGCTAACTAAGCTAAGCTAATTAAGCTAGTTAATTAGGCTAAGGCTAATTAAGCTAACTATTACAAACCAAAATGAATACCTAGCTAAACTAATTAAGTAATTATTACAACACTTGAATTAACTAACTAGTACGCTAACTAATTAAATAATTAAAACACAAGTGTAATTAAACTAAGTAATTAACTACTCTATCTCGGGAAATGAGAGATGTGCACGCGTATGCTCAAATTCCACCTGAAAAGACCACCGTTTTGCTCCTGAATGCCTCTGTTTGCATAGTTGAACATTTCCAAAACAAATTCGCTCCACCTTACCAACACTCTATTGAGATTTGCATTAGTGGCCAGCTGGCCACTGGTAAAGGTTGTCGGCCACTTGCCGGCCATCAAAGGTGGTCTGCCAGCCACCTGCTGGCCATGGAAAGTGGCCTGCCGGCCACTAATGCACAGATTCATCTTGCTGCAAAAGAGGACAAACAGAGTATATATAGGGTATTTTCAAGGATTGTCTGCACAATTCACTCCTCCTTTTCATGAACAAATCCAAGGAGTGATGAATTTAAGCCATAAACCACCAACTCAAGCAATTTCATTGCATGATGGCTTGTGACTCAAGATGTGCAAGCTCAATAAATGCAAAATAAGACACAAACCTCCTCCCTTTCATGAAAGATCAAGGGAAGAAGTTGACCTTGGAGAGTTGGATCATTTCATCACTAGCAAGTATGAAATGGTCCAAGTTCCATTTGTTCAATTAACGTCTGATTAAACACATCCAAATATTATCTTGCTCACTTTTAGTCCCAAGTTTTAGTTACTCATTTTAACTTACCAACCATTCTTTAATCCAATTAAGTCCATTGGGTGAACTAAAGTCCTCTAATGGAAAGAGGGCTCAAAACACAAGTTGTTTTGGGTATGAAAGAAGTATCATACCATTGGTAATGAACCCCCTAAGGGATTAAACCATTAAGTATGAAACTTCAATTTCATACTTGGGCAAGCAAGTGATTTGAAACCACTTTCAAAGAAAAATTAAAAGCCAAGAAATGAGAGAAGTTGCAGAGATTATGCTTGCTGAAATTAAGTGAGAAAAACATTTAAAACAATGCAATCAACTTAAACAAGTGGTGTCTAAAGGCCTTAAACACCATGCTTGTGAGGACACTTACACTAGAAGCATGCAAAACAAGACTCAAATGACTTAACTAACCCAAAATAGAGTTAAAACAGTCCAAATTAGAGGCTAAAACATGCTGCAATTAAGCTAAAACAAGCTAGAAAAATAATTAAAGCATGACATAACCTAAGCTAGCAAATAAGACATAAGGAGAGGAGGCTAACCCCTCCAAATTTGGACTTCAAAACATGATTTTCACCACTGCAAAAGCTTTGATAATCGGTGTTTTTTAAAAAAAGATAGTTTGAAAGTGGTAAACAAAGGTGAAAATGCCTTACAAGCAATGTAGAAAGAATAGTGAATCACCGCCTACCTTAAATGGCCTAAAACCACAAATTTTAGCCCACAAAGGCAGAGTTTTTATAGCCCTAAAACAACCCAAAATCAGTGGGAAAAAGATAGAAAAACAAATATGCGAAGCAAGATAATAAAGCAAGTGTTATACCTCTTGAAGAGAAGAGTAGTTCCAAGCTACAAAATCAAACAAGTATACCCTCTAGAGCTCAAACCAAGCTCAAGAACACCTTAGCTCAAAGATGGGAATAATTGGTTAAGGGTGTATAGGCAAAGGTTAAGGAATTAGAGGCTAAAATGTAGAGATGGGAAATGCTAGAGAGAGAGAGAATTGTAGTGAGAGAGGAAAATTTTTGAGTTCAAAATTTTCTAAAATTCAAAACAATATGAGAGGTCTTCTATATATAAAAAAAATGAAATTCCCCCAAGGAGATCCAACCCTACATGTGGGTGAAGATGGGTGCATCTGTGCAAACAACTAGCACAGCTGGCATAAAATATCTGCAAAACACACTGGTGGTCGGTAGCCCAAAAGTGATGGCTGGCAGCCTCTAGGGATGGCCGGTAGGCCACCAAAAGTTGCAAGCTTCAAATACACAAGCTTGGTCCAAAACTGAGTTTGAAAGGCTATCAAGGTTTGAAAGGCTCAAAATTGTGGCATTCTGATGAGGACTTCAAGCACTTGGCGAGCAAATAAGCTCATCAACGGGTGTGTATGTGAGGACATCCAAGTCATAAGGGCCGTCAAAAATGGGGTGTCTACAGTTGCCCATCTTTGACAGAACTCGGAGTCATGAAATGACTTGAGTGAAAGTCAAAGACCAAAAATGACCCATTTGGACAAGGTCGTAAGACTTGGACAAACAATCACGACAAAAAAAAGGGTTGCGCCCACAGGCTGCCTACGTATCCCTTTGCAAGGAATCAAACCAGTGTAGTTCCGGGGCAAGATGCAAATGATATGCACTATGCAACTTTGAAAGTTGGACTTATACGTCCCACGAAGCGGACCATTTTGAAAACTTATCATCATGCGAGATGATATAATAAGCAATAATGAATACAATAAGCAAGAATGAATATAATAAGCAAGATAACAACACATGAATGAGTAGCTTCAAGCTTAAAGAAGATAAAACCACACTCTAACCTTGCCAAAGCAAGAGATAAGGAAAGAAGACACCGACTAGGGTTGTTTTTCACGCATCCTGAGAAACATGAAAACCATTCAAGGTTGTATTTCGCATGTCTCGAGAAATAAATGAACCGCTTGAGGTCGCGATTCACGTGTCCCGAGAAATTAATGGACGAAAACCGCTCGAGGCCGTGTTTCACACGTCCTGAGATAAACAACCACTTAGGGCCGCGCTTCACACGTCTTGAGAAACAACCACTCAGGCGTGTACTTTATACGTCCCGAGGTAAAACCTGCCTAGGGTCGCATTTCATGTGTCCTAAGAAATAACCACTCGGGCGCATACTTCGTATGTCCAGAGGGAAAACTCGCGCAGGGCCGCATTTCACGCGTCCTGAGAAACAACCACTCGGGCGTGTACTTTTGTACGTCCCGAGGTAAAACTCGCCCGGGGCTGCGTTTCACACGTCTTGAGAAACAACCACTCAGGCGCATACTTCGTACATCCCGAGGTAAAACAACAGAGGGGTGTGTGATAGTGTAGACACTCCATTTTTGACCGCCCTTAACACTTGGGCGCCACCGATTGATCACTTGATGATGAAAGTTGTGCAGTGCAAATGTTCGATTTCTTCTGCAAGACGAGCTCTAAATCCCAACCTTACACCCTATTTTGGACCAAAACTATTTTGACCAAAACTTTTTTTAGACCTTAAAACCCTCTTTTTCAAAATATTTTTGAAAAGTTTCTACCATGTTCCGAGGCTCGCATTTCGTTAAATGTTGCACTTTTCGGTAAACCAAGGAAGGACAAAGTGGAAATAGATGGAAGAGAGGTCAACTCTTTCAAAAATATTTTAAAACATCTTATTTAGAGGTTTGGAGTTGAAGAAAATTGGAGGGAAGGGAAGAAACCTGGTTGGGGAAGAAGTTGGGTACGAACCGTTAAGAGAGAACCGGGCAGCCTTCACTAAATCAGGTCTATCCTTTTGTACACTTGAAATTTAGTTGTGGGCCACCACCATTGGAAAGTGGACTCCTGGGGCATCATTTTACACTTCAAAATCTCCAAAAGCAGAGTCCGGATGAGGGAGATATGGCTGGTTGACGTTAGGCATCAATCCGATTAGGCCAAAACTAAGCAACCTTCACTAAAATAGACATATCTATTTGTACACTTAGAATTTTGATGTGAGGCTACTTCCATTGGAAATTATACTTCTGGGGCTTCAATTTAGACTCAAGAATGATCTGCAAAGGAGTCCGGATGAAGGAGATATGCCCATTTGAAGTTGGGCCTGGAAGCAGATTTTTGATGACCGACCGGCCACCACTGAAACATGTCGGCCGGTGATGAAAAAGCTAGATATTTTGTGCCAGCTGTCTCCCAAAAGCTCCAGCTGTTCAGGGCTTGATATTTTCGACCTAAGGGGCTGTTTTTCTATATATAAAAGGCCTCTCTTCTTGCTTTCAAGGTTAGAAAACATTAGGAGTGAAGAAATATTTTGAAAAAAATCCTCTCTCTCTACAATCCTCTCTCTCTACAATTCTCTCTCTCTTTTGCAAATTGCATAGCCTATTCCCAAATACACCAAAGCAAACCTAGAGAGCTTCTTGTTGAGGTAGTTTGACTTGGATTTGAGCTCTTGAAGCACTTGAGAGCGTGGAAATTGGTGGTTTATGGCTTAAGGGTTCACTCCCTTCCAAGAGGTATACTTTCTCTTGCCTTGTACCATCTTTACACCATTTATTTTCCATCTTTTTTTGCTATTTTTAAGCTCTTTAAAACCTGTTTTATGGGCTGAAGCTTGTGGTTTAAGGCTCTTAAAGGTAGAAGGGTTTATCACCATTCTTTAAACCTTGCTCTCTAAGCCTTTCCACTTGTGTTTCCCATTCTTTCATCAACTTTTTTTGAGCTTTTTACCACTAATTTTCAGAGGTTTTCACAGGCTAAAAAAGTTGTTTTAAAGTCCCAAAACTGGAGGGGTTAGCCACCCCTCATTTGGCTTGTTTACTAGCTTAAATTGCCATGTTTTAGCTTATTGTTTTAGCTACTCTTTTGTTTTCATTCCTGCATGTTTTCCAACTGATTTTGGGCTATAAAAACTCTGTGTTTTTGGGCTGAAGCTTGGGTCCTAAGGCCATTAAAGGTTGAGGGGTTGATAGCTCTTCTTTATACCTTGTTATGGAGGCCTTTGCCTTTGTGTTTCCCACCCTTGCATCATCTTTTTCAAAGCTTTTAAACACTATTTTTTAAAGCTGTTTCAGTGGCTAAAAGCATGTTTTGAAGTTCAAAATAGGAGGGGTTAACCTCCTCTCCTTGTGTCTTGTTTGCTAGCCTAGATAGCTCTATGTGTTAGCTTATTTTTCTAGTAATTTGTAGCTTAAGTCCAGCATGTTTTTGTCTTTGAAATAACCTGTTTTAGCTCTATTTTGAGATGATTGTTTCATTTGAGCCTTGTATGGTATGGTTGTAGTGTTAATTTCTTCACTAGCTTAGTGTTTTAAGGCTTTAAGTAGCATTGGTGTGAGTTGGTTGCATGTTTTTAGTGCTTTTATCACTCATTTAAAACACATACAATCTCTGCAACCTCTCTCATTTCTTAACTTTTTCATTTGTTTTGAGTGTTGTTTCAAGCTTAGGGTTGTTTAAGCTTGAGGTTGAGGCTCATGCTTAATGGTTTAATCCTCTTTTGAGGGTTCATTACCAATGGCATGAAGCTTCCCTCATGCCTTGAACTACCCCTTGGTTGACACTTCTTTCACTTTAGAAGACACTCACCAATGGACTAATTGACTAAAGAATGGCTTCGGTAATTAAAATGAGTAAACAAAATTGGACAAGTAAAAGTGTGCAAGATAAAGATTCTTTATGTTGCATTGTATGTGTTCAAATCAGACGTTAATTTGAACACACAAGGAAAATGGGACATTTCATACTCAATAGTGATGAAATTGGTCATTTTCCTAGGCCACCATTGCCCTTGATCATGCATGATAGGGTGGTGGTCATTTTGGTCTTGTTTGTGCATTTATTGAACTTGTACAAACTTGGTCCCTTAGCCATCATGCCTGGAAATTGCTTGATTGATGGTTTGAGGACCAAGAGTTTCTCTCCTTTGAGCTTGTGTGATGATAAGGCGAGTAAACAGTACAGACAACCTGTGAGAATACACTGTTTTGCTCTGTTTTGCTCTCTGTTGTAGCATGGAAGTGTGAACTAGTAGTGGCCGACAACCACCATCAGTGGCTGACCGACCACCAATGGTAGCCAACCGGCCACCATTGGTAGCCTACTGGCCCCTTGTACCCTTGGTCGACCATCAATGATTTTTGCACAATGTGTTCCTGAGGTGGAGTAGAGGTGTTTTGGAAGTTGGCAGATTTTTCAGTGATCAAATGTGCAAACAGAGACTTTCAACAGCAAGGCAGTGGCTTTTTCGGGTGAAAGATCAAGTATGCATGAATTCCTCGCTTCTCAGGATTGGCTAGTTAGTTTAATTAGCATTAGATCAAGCATGTGTTGTAATTAATTAGTTGTAACTAATTAAGTGTTTTCAATAATTAGTTAGTTTAACTAGTTATTCATTTCGGTTTGTAATAATTAGTTAGCTTAATTAGCCTACCTAGTTAGTTAGCTTATTCATTCGGACCCTCCTTAGCGAGGGCGTAATGTTGTAAGAAGTGTGCGTGCGTGTGTGTATGTCTTCTAACCCCACGTCTTTCTCCCTTTTCTTTAATCGCTTTTGATGGTTAGATTAGGGATCATGTTTCAATTAGCATACCTTATGCTTGCATGTTTGCATCCATTCATTTGTATTGCATGCACCGAGGCTCAACGCATCATTCAAACTGCATTGCAATTTCAATACTTCTTTGAATACGAGTTTAATCACATGTTGTTCAAATTGAATCATATGCCATATTAGTAGCCAAGACTATTAATTGCATATTGCATGTGTTGCATTAGGCATCTTGTATAGTTAGGATCATGCATCTTTCTAACTAGTTTCTTTTTTGGCTTGGAGTACTAGGTGAGTTTTTACGCTTTAGCATACTTGCATGACTGCAATTGCCATGTTGCCATGATTAGCATGCTTTCCATGAAGCTATGTGCTTACTTGCTAAACTGCATGAATGCCTGCGGATGAAGGCTTGTTGTTTGAATTGGAACGATTCAACGAATGTAAGTTTTATGCCCACTTTGTTGTGGCAAATCATGTTTTAAGCCCACTATGTTTGGTGGCAAATCCGCATCTTTAAGCCCACTTAAGGTGGAAAATTGAAACCATTTTCAAAAACAAACATGAGTTGAATTGTTCTAAGTCTTGCAAACTAATCTATACTTGCTTGTGCGCATCACACAGTAAAGCTAGTTTAATAAACAAGAATAAGAATACATAATATTTGTAAAACATCATATCATGATTAGTAGAGGCCGATCTTTGGTCGGGCGAGCGGGGGTGCTCCTTTCAAGACCTTCCCCTCTCGTACCCAAGTTCTCGAGTCGAGGCAACTTTGGTGATGACAGACACATGGCCTTCGGCATGAGTCAGGGTTTCCTAAATTTTCCAAAAAATAAAATATTTAGGTGGCCACTCTGTATCTGGCAAAGCAGTCCAATTTTGACAATTTTTTATTCAAAATCAATTTTCCAAAACGATTTGCTGGATTTGGACTCTTTGGTGTTTATCAGTTTCACATTGCACTTGTGAGATTAGATTCAGAACCGTGAGAGTCTGTAGACGTCCCCGAACGTCCCGGGAGAGAAATCCCGATTTGTTCATTTGCGCTTACTATAGTTCGGACTCAAATTGTCACGGTTCTTAATCTGAACGAAAGTGTCCAAATCCGGCAAATCGTTTTCAAAAATAGATTTTTGTAAAGAAGTGCCAAACATAGACTGCTTTGCCAGATACAGAGTCGCCATCTAAATATTTTATTTTGGGGGAATTTAGGAAACCCTGACTAGTTTGCCTAAGGCCATGTGTCCGTCATCACCAAAGTTGCCTCGGCTCGAGAACTTGGGTACGATTGGGGAAGGTCAGCTATGAACACCCCCTCTCGCCCGATCCGAAGATCGGCCTCTACTAACCATGATATCTTGTTTTGAAAGCATTAAAAGGCCTCGGGAAGAAGGATGCACGCGTACTCGGATTGGCTTCGCCCGGAAATCCAATGCCATGCACAAGCTACCTCTGTTTTCCCTGTTCTGCTCCCCTAAAAATGGCACAATTCCCAAGGTACGCCTTATGAACACTGGGGAATGCCACCGGCCATGAGAAGTGGTCATCGACCATCTATGGAGTTATCGACCATCAATAATTGGTCGATCGGCACTTGATGTAGTCGACTGACCAAAGCTTCCTCCAAAACCTGTTTTGACAGCAGTAGAGGGAAAAATAAGGCATGTCAATGCATTTCAAGCAAATGTGTGTACCAATACACCCCTTATCATGTTTATGACTCAAAGGGGGATAGTACTCGATTCTCGGACCACCAATCGCGTATTTCAATGCGTGATGGCCCAAGAAACCAAGTTGTGCACTTTCATGTCAAATGAAATGCAAACCAAATAAGCACATAAAGGCCAAACCTCTATCACTTGATTTCAAGAGGCAAGGCATGCATGTTCAATGCAATGCACCCTAGGCGTGGAAACTAAGTAGGCAACATGAACATGTGGCAAGCATGGAAAGCATATAACAAGTATGCAAGCTAATTGAGCATGCAAGATGCAATGCCAACATGCAAATATGCAAAACATGTGGCATGTTAAGCAATCAAAACAAAGATGAGAATGCATGCCAAATGCACTATGATTCAAGGATGCAACACATGCGGTAGGCCAAGTATTCAACAACACACAAGGCGAGCATGTAACAACATGCGAACAATGGACTCATACCAAGGTGGACAACTCTCTACTAAGCCCAAACAGTGGCCAAAGGCTATGGAAATGGGGCAAAATGCACATACAAGCATGTATGCTTACATGATCCAATTCCTAAGCATCAAAAGGAAACTTTTAAGCACACTAAGAGGGAGGACAATCATGGACTAATGGCATGTATACTAAGCTCTGAAATCATGTTATAAAAGGTGCCAAACCAAGTAAACAAGACAAACTAAGCATGCAACGATGTCCGAAACTCAAGGTAAGCCAAGGGGCTTAAACCATGGCCATGCCAACCAAGCCTCACAAGGCTAAGAGGACTTAAAGTAGTCCCAGGGCAGACCTAAACAAAGCTAAGGACACGCCTAGATAGCATCTAAGTGGCCTACGCATGGAAGCATACAAAAGAGGCCAAACATGGGGCACAAGACTACAACCTTTTAAAGCATTAAAGGAGCATCAAATGCAAGCATACAAGCATACCATGGGAACTGAAATGATGCTATAAGTGGTGCCAAACCACTAAAACAAGCTAAGCAATGCATACTAAACACTCACACACCCGAGGCTAGCAAGCCAAAATGCAAGGTGGCTATACAAAGCAGGTCAAGCATGGCCAAAGAAATTAAAAACAGAGCTAAAGCGTACTAAATCATGCATAAAAACTTCACAAAGCTTGGCCAAAATCATGCTATAACAAGGCTCAAAGCACAACGCATGTTAAGGCAAATTCATGGCATTACAAGACAAGTATGCTAAGCATGCGTGGTGTGTCTAAACCAACTAAAAATAGTGCTATATCATAATAAAATAAGCACAAATAACACTTAAGACATGGCCAACATGAACTTAAAAATGGTGCTCACATATGAGGCTAAAATGGCACTTTTTGAAGGCAACAAGGAGAGGGGATGACCCTCTCCTTCTTAGGACCTTAAAGCACTATCCCCACCACTGAAATCCCTCAAGATTTCAGTGGTGAGGAGGCCCAAACAAGGTGGTCCCGAAGCTCACCAAAATAGCACAAAATGGGGGCCAAACAAAGCCTAAGAGGGGTCAAACAACCCCAAAGCTCAAAGCAACCTGAAACAACTATTTTAAGCAAGTAAAAACAAGACTTTTATATGTTATACACTAAGCTCAAAAATAGATGCAAGGTAGGCAAAAAGACTATGCAACAATGGGGTATTTTAAGGTAAAGTTCTTACCCTTGTAGATCCCTTCAAGAACAGCACTCCAGTTGCTTTCCTTAGCTCAAAACTAGCTCAAACCTTTAAGAACAACCTAATAGCTCCTCAGCAACCAAGGTAAGGTATACAACTAAGTGTTTGTGCACAAAAGTAAGGACAAACACACACTTATACACAAAGAGAGGGAGATATAGAGATAGAATAGATACACTATGGCTAACCCTAATCCAAACCTCTGGAACCCAACCTTCTAAACCTTGAGGAGGGAGGAGAAGCCCTCCTCTTATAGAGGATCACTCTTGCAAAGCTTACAAGACAAGCTAAGCGAGAGTGAAATCCCTCCATACACGTGTATGGAGCGGGTGCAAGGTGTATGCCAGCTAACACAGCTGGCATAAAAATATCTGCAAAAGCAGATGCACAGTGGTCGGCCAGCCAAAAATGACAAAATGGCAAAATACATGGTTGACCGACCACAAAGAGTGCCGGCCGACCAAACATATGGCCGATGGCAACAAAACAATGGCCGGTGGCCTCAAGCCATGGCCGGTGAGGTGTGGGGGTGGCCCACAAGCCACTCTCTGCCCCTCAAAAGCAAAACACAAATGTTTGGTGCAAAACCAAACACAAAATAGTCGAGTTGAGAGATCCTGAGGCAAGGCGCATGGCCGAGACCTCCGAGAACTCAAGACGAACACAAACATGGATGATCACTGAATGTTCAAATAGTGACGTCCAAGTCTTGAGGACGGTCAAAAATGGGGTGCCTACAATTGCCCCTCTTTGACAGAACTCGAAAGCCATAACAATGACGGGAGTGACTGCCAAAGCCCAGAGACGACCTATTTTTGACAAGGCCAAAGACTTAGACAAAGCATTCAAGACAATAAAGATATGCGCCCGAAGGCAGGGGCAAAATGCAACTGACAATGCAAGAAGCCGAGCATAACTTATGATCATGCAAAGAAAGTTGTAACGAAGCATATACATACAATAAATGTAACAGTTTAAGCAATCTAACATAAATCCAACTACACTACAATGCAGAAAGGATGTAAGAGAGTTATGTAATTCTCGCTACGTTTCACGCGGAGAATACAATACCTGTCCGGTTCGTCTGGTTGCACCAGCTTCAAATGAACCGTACATACAATATCGCGTCTGTAAAAGAGAGAAACTTAACAGGTACAATATTGTCAGTAACATGCACAACAATGCAATCGAAAGCTGCGTGACAACGCAATGCACTAACAAGTGCGAATGAGGTGTGCAAGATAGCGATGCGCAAAATAGCGCAATTGAAATGCATGCGAAATGCGAGCAAGGTGCACAAAACAGTGCGATGATATGCAAATGATAAGCAAAATTACAAAACAATGTAAAAACAATGCAAATGATATGCAATGCGTTTGAAACATAATCAAACCATAAGCGGTTCAAAACCACACAAATGTCATAAGGATGATAGAGATAGAAAGTCCGTCTGGCATATAAAAGGTGCCGCAACCCTCAAACCACAATAGCAGCAGTGGAATAGGCGCGTACACATGCAGAACTATGAGTAATGTAGACGGACACAAGAACAAGTAATTGGGTGGAATGACATGAGTGAGGCATGCTCTGCTGAGGAAAGACCATGATCCTAAATGCTGGATGCAACAAATTACACTACAATGTAATATATACAATGGATAAGGCCTACGGCCAAACCGTATCTTGCCTAGGAAAGGCATGGACACATACAAACCACGTTTAACACAGAAATGGTGCCGTCACCCTCAACACTAGTGTAGACAGCGCCCGGGGAGGGGCCTCAATGCTACAGTTCGGACTCGATTTGTGTCACGGTTCTAAATCTGAACCAAAGAGTCCAAATCTGGCAAATCGTTTTGAGAAACAGATTTTTGAAAAAGTAGTGCCAAACATGGACTGCTTTGCCAGATACAGAGTCGCCACCTAAATATTTTAAAATGGGGGAATTTAGGAAACCCTGACTCGGTGCCGAAGGCCACATGTCCGTCATCACCGGAGTTGTCTCGGCTCGGGAGCTTGGGTACGATCGGGGAAGGTCAGCTATGAGCACCCCCTTTCGCCCAGTCCGAAGACCGGCCTCTACTAACCATGATATCCGATTTTGAAAACGCTATGTGTTCTTAAACCAATTATTAGCCTAGAATTACTATGTTATGCGCGCACAAAACAGTGCGATGGTTTGAAATGCACAAAACAGTGCGACGGTTTGAAGTGCACAGTGCGATGCGCAGAACAGCGCGAACAACTTTCAAATGCACAAAACAGTGCGACGGTTTGAAGTGCACAGTGCGATGCGCAGAACAGCGCGAACAACATAAGGAATCAAACAGACATGCAAGCACACTTGAAAGAAGGAAACATGGACAAATTAGCATGCATTACAAGCTTTAAAATCATGCTAACACATGGTGCCAAACCAAGCAACAAATCAAGCCAAGCATGCACCAAAAGGCCTAAATGTTCAAAGCAAATCAATGAGGCATTGAACTAACTTTAACAAGACCAAACATGGCATGCATTAAACAACTAAAAACACAGATTTTTAGCATGTTAAAACAAGGCCAAAGGACTCCTTAGATGGCATCTAAGTGGCCCAAATTCAAAGGCATGCAAAGGCATCAAAACATGGAGCACGCAACACATGCTTATGAGGCATTAAAGATGCATGCAAGGCAAATCAAATGAGCATGGAAATGGGACTGAAATAGCATGTAGGATGATTCCAAATCATCAAAACAATGCAAAGATGGCATGCTACACATGCACATACTCAAGGCCAACAAGCCCAAATACAAAAGAGCTATATAATGCATGCAAAGATCAACCCAAACGACTATGGACAGAGCTAAAACATGTCAAAATAAGCACATAAACTTCACAAATACAAGCCTAAAACATGCTCCAACAAAGGCTAACAACCTAGAAACATGTTAAGGCACAAATAGGGCATTACATGGCAACTATGCTAAACATGCATGGAGTTCCAAAACCAACTTGAAATCATGTTTATATCATGGATATATAAGCATGAAAAACAAACCAAAAATGCTCAACACACACTCAAGCATAGGCTTCCTTAAGAGGACAAAATGTGTCCTTTTAAAGGACAACAAGGAGAGGGGATGGCCCTCTCCTTCTTGGGACTTCAAAGGATCATCTTCACCACTGAAATCCCTCAAGATTTCAGTGGTGAAGAGACCTCAACACCAAAATTCCGGAGCTAACACAAAATGGCTCAAAATGAGGCCTTTTGAGGCCTAAGGGTGGTCAACACCCCTCAAACAACAAAACACTCTTAATAAACAATAAAGAGGGCTTAAAAATAGAACTTTTTTTATGTTATACAATAATCACAAAAACAGCTCTAAGACTAGTAGAAAATCAATGCAAAAAAGGGAAAAAAAAGGACTAGTTTCTCACCCTTGATGCCTTCTTCAACAATGGTGCTCCAATGGCCTCCTTGAGCTTGAATCCAAGACCAAAACTTCAAAATACACTCTTTAGAACCTCAGCTCCTAGAGGAAGGTGAAACACTAGGTGTTGTGTGCAATAGTAAGGCACAAAACACCTAGTGAACAGAAATGAAAGGGAAAGAGAGATAGATTGTGTATGTCTAACCCTAACCCTAGAAAACCAGAGCCCTTCTCTGTATTTTCCTCTCTCAAAAATGTCTAAGCCTCTTCCTTTGCCT